>VXBO01004179.1:567394-663485 GCA_013400135.1 Rhinoptilus africanus
CTTCCATCTTACCCCCAAATAATCAACTTTCTATATAAAGCAGGTAGATGCTTCACCTGCTGCAAAGACTAAGTGGTGTGCGATCCATTCTCCCTGGCTTTTTGCCTCTTTAGATCTCATGGCTTTGGGTGATTTAGGTGACTTCTCCTACACCCAGACATCGCAGCTGAGGTCTTGGACTACAATAAGTATTTTTTTAAAAAATTGAATAATAATAGATCTTATTTTTGCTTGATTTTCTATGGAAATAAATGCCACCACATAAGATTATATCTTCTTGTCTACTGTCTTCTCACTTTCAATAATTTCTTAGCCCGACTGGTTGATTTCCACCAGATCTGCTAATTACCTTGGCCATTTTTATCCCCTTAAGCTCCCACAAGCCTCACAGAAATAGGTGGGCCCAAGAGGAGCAGTGACGAAGCCGGAGCACTCGCGCCTTCCACAGCTGCACATTCTCATCCCACTGGCCAATTTCTAAATTCAAATGCAGCAGCTTTTACACCCGTGTCAAAATACTCAGCGGCTGTAGGGATGTAAGGGGGAGTGGGAGGAATTTCTCTAGTATATTTGCCGTTGACAAAAACTCTCGGTTCAACTTAAGTAGAGTATGAGGCAGGTGACCGCCTTTCCTGCTACAAGGACAGGGGCACCCTGCAAAATTTTCATCTAAAGGGTTGTTTTGGCACAACACAAGTGAAGGGCTGTGCTCCCTGCCAAGGGAATGGCTGTGACAGAATCCAGGGCTATAAACGGATTCCAAAGAGAACTGTACTAACATTGGGTTTGGCACATTTTGGTGCTGTTGGTCTAAACAAATTGCATAGAAGACCCTGATTTATGAAGCTGCCAAAATTAAGAAAGAGCATTTCAGAGGGAGGATCACACTGCAGTTGTTCTTTTCCTCTACTTTTTCCTGAAGCATCTATTTCTGGCTGCTGTGAGAGAGGGATCTAGCTCTCTTTACTGAAGTTGTATGGTCTCTTATGTTTTGAGGGTGACTCTGGTCTGCAAAAAGCTCACATCCGCTGACCACAGAACAGCATGCTCTTTGAAAAGAGCAGTCAACTTTCCTAAGCTAAGAAAAATCAAAGCCATTTTGGTCCCCAGAGCCATAGCTGAGCATGCCTCAAAATAGGTGAAAGTATCACTTCAGCTGCTCATCCTTTTTGTGATTCACAGACAACCCAACACCCTTTCAAAGTTCATGAACAGACAAAAATAAAATTCAGAAGTGTCACAGCAAATAGCTCTGTCTCACAGATGTGAGCACGTACCCACGCTACACGTGAATAGATAATCACTAGTCCTCGGAGAACAGCAGTTATCCCACAAAATACCAGAAATTGCTCCTTTCAAGCTTTCAGTCTGGTAAAGCACTTTCAGAAGTGACATACTGAAACCCAGAAGAACAGATCTGGCCTGAAGTCTGCTGTATGGGCTGGGAACCAGTGCTACCACGAGCTTTGGAGGAGAGCAACGGGGAGTTCATGCTCCCCAGCCCACTCTGCCACTAAACCCACAGACCTCAGGCACAGCTCAATACCCTGTACCCCGTCCTGACCTCCCAGGAACGGGCAGAGAAACCCCACAACGGGTTCTCCCAAACCACTGAAGTGCTCGCTTTTAACTGTTATGTGCCACTTATCACAACTCCCTTTGACTTAAACACTAACAACCACTTTTTAGGAATTCAGGGCAAAGGTAGTGAGCGCCATCCACACCAGCTCATTATTATGTACACGGGAACCAACGCCACCAAAAAGAGTTATTACAAAACAGACCTTTCTCAGAAACGTTCTTTCTTTCAAAAAAGTCTCAGTGCAAGGAGGTTCCTGCATGCCATGCCATGCCATGCCATGCCCCAGCTTTGGTTCACAGCTGCACAAAGTCCTGGGTCTCAAGAAGGCAAAGCAGCCAGTTCAGCTCCGCCTGCTCTGGCCCTTGTGGTCCCATTCAGCAGCAAAGCAGAAGCTGTTTCTCGTAGACCTACCCCAACCAAGCACTCTTCACAGAGCCTACAGCCTGCAGCGCAGGAGAAGAAGGAGGTATTAGCTGCACGGACTGATAAAGCCAGGTTGGTTACTCTATGCCTCAAAAGCTAACAGAGCTGTTGGAAAGAGTCACAGCAGTTAAGGACACAACCAGTGCGCATCCCTGTACTAATTTCTCCAGAGAGAGGCATTTTACACCTGTGTCATCTCTATCCCTGTACTCAAACAAGCTGCTGGCTTCGAGTTTCCAAGAAAAGCATTATCAGCTTTTACCTGATGGCCAAAAAAGGCATGTTCCCCAATACCAAGTTCCCTGGTTAATACTTTCACAGAAGTAACAGAGAGACTCCTTCAACCCTCTCTGCAACACCGTTGCTATGGGTACAGCTCTCTTTCCAAAGGAGGCTGCAGGATTAGGTAGCCAGCACTGGCAAGGCGCCTGCGAGAAGGCTACAGCACCATAGAGGTCATGAGCGTTGGTCTTTACTCTGTTTGGTGCATCCTGCTCGCAGGTGGGAAAGAGCTGTCAAGCCACAAGAAAACCAGCTTCAGTTCAGCACAAAGCTGCATGCAAGCTAAACAGTCTCCTTCCCTGTGATCTTAATAGAAATCTAAACCTAGTGCCATTTTCATTAACAAAAAGCCTTCAACAAAGAGGAGCAGCCTCTGTCTATTAAACAGCATATCTAAGTGCCTAAATTTGCTCTTCGACAAGAAAATAACAGCTAAAGCCCAAGCAAGATCTACACATAAATTTCAGTGCTCCAGTTAATTGTCTTTTCACACATCAGCAAATACTCTAGCTTCGTAAAATAGTGCCCAAGTGCCTAAAGTTAACCACAAAATAGCAGGAGTTTGTGTTGATCAAATTGTTCCTATGAGCTGCCTTTTTTTTTTTTTAAACTAACAGACATTTAAAAGCCATCCATTTACCCACAGCCACTCATCCCAAAGTGCATCATAGGGCATAATACTACTGAACACAGCCTGCTGTACTAAACCACTGACTATGATAGGACAAAGCATGGCAGTGTTTCTTCTCTACCTTGCCCTCTGCCGTAAGTCTACAAGCTATATGCTTAATTCCCTGAATTAACTGCTGAAATAGTTGGCAGGCGGCTTGCCACAAGCATCAGAGAGCACCAAATGCATCAGGTTGGAACTACGCAGGGATTCATAGCCCCCATCAAACCATCAGCCAAGCAGGACATTGCACCCACAAGTCCCCTCCTTTAAAAATCACCAGCAGATTATTAATCAACAGAAATAGCAAGTTAAACCTTTTCTGAGAAGCATCACCTCACCAAGAGCAGGAGGTTTCCTGGCACAGCACTAGGACACTGCTCCTACACCACTGACAGGACAGGCTCCAGCCAGCAACCCACTCCCACTGAGGGCAAGCTCAGCTCCATCCCATTTATTTTGCTCAAGCCAAGAGCAGCCCAGGCCCCAGGTGAAAGCACTTTCCAGATTCACTCTGTGGCTGAAGCCTTGCCCACACTGATTGGGTTGATGCCTGCGGATCGTTGCCCCAGAAGTGCTGTGTTGCAGCCCACCAGAGCGGGACCAACTCCCAGCTGATTCAGTTTGCCATCAAGCTGATGAGGGAGACCTCTGCGAAATACGGCAGAGAGAGCAACATGCCCCCTGTAGCTGTGCCCCCACAGCACTCATTTTCAGGGTCTCACAGAAGGCTGAGAATATTAAACTTCACCCAAAAAACCCAAACCCCACCCCACCAAAACCCAACAACCAAACAAAAGTCCCTGGCAAGCCCAGCATTTGCCTTTAAGAACCCTCAGCCCATCTGCACTGCTATTGCCTTTCCCTGGAGCCAAGGGTCCCAATGCAGATGGAAACGAAGCCCTGACTGCTTGGCCCAGAACGACACAAAGTGTGGCAAACCAGAGAGAAAGCAAGACATTTCTGATCCCTCTGCCTCACTCTAAGCACATGCTTTCCGCTCTTTGCTATGTTTTCCCCCTTCCTACTTTCACATCAAAGATATTAAACAAAAGCAACAAAACAAAACCCCGACTTTCCACACACCAGAAAACAATGACAGAAAACTATTAAACTCAACTTTTGTGATGCAGCAACACTTACCACCCAAAAAGCAACTTTTCACTGCAAACAAACTTTCTTAGAAAGGGCTAAACCCAAAACACAAAGCCTGACTTACCCTTGAGGAAAAGACAGGAGCTCCTAGGAAAGCAAGACCTGGGTTTGGTAGGAAGCGTGCACGGCTCCTCCTCTGTAGCTCTAACCTTAAAGGCAGGTGCCACTTGCTTTTACTGATAGAGGGGCACATCTGATGCAGAGTGCAGCTCCGTGGTGCATGTGTGAGTCCAGCAACCTCCTTCCAAGTACACAAAAGACTGTCACAACCGAGAGATAGCATGGTTTTTTTTGCTTTTTCATCCAAAATAGGCTTGGAGCTTCAACACTCTGAACAGCCCCCAAGTTAATAGGAGAGTTTATGGGGATACCAGAAATGAACAAGGTATCCCAGTGAAGCTTCTGGGTTGGGTTTCAAGAGATCCAAGCACCTCCTGTTCTCCTTACTGTCCCTCAGGAGCTGGAGCTCTGGGGTGGTTTGTGTTTGTCCTGTATGGTGTGAAAACTCAGAAATAATAAGTGTGGTTTACAGATGCTGGACTTCATTGCTTGATATTGGCGTAAAGCCACAGTGTAAAATCTTGTGAGTAGAAATCTTTCACAGTACGGACAAGCAAAATTATTTGGAGATTTTTTTTCTGCTTGTTGCCAAACTGACAGAAGGTTGCTTTCTGCTTCTCCCCACCAAATATCTGTTAATGGTGTACAGTTTTCTGTCACAGGGTCTCTAGTTCTCAGTTAGTGGACAAGCAAGTGGAGATAGAGAAGTCTGTCTCTGTAAGCTACTGATCTCGCTGTTTTTTCACAAAATATATTCCTCTAAAGTACCTGCTAGTAGAGCACTTGGGAAACCTTGATGCGAACAGAAGAACATCTAACTCTTATGAAGAAAGCACTTCCGCGTTATACAAATGAACCCAAAGAATAATTAATAATGTCTATATAATGATATCTAATGTGGCTCATTTTATTCATAGCTCTCAAAGTGCTCTACAAAGGAAGACAGTCTAATTACTCCCATTTTACCTGTGGGAAAACTGAGGCACCAGAAGGTCATAGGATTACTCATCGTTACTCAGCAAGCCAGTTGTACAGCCAGAAATACAGCCCTAGTCACCCGAGTTCCAGTCTGGTGCTTCTTAAAAAGCAACTAGTGATTTTGAGTGTCCAGAGAGAGGAACTGAAAACAGCCCTAATTTCTTCAGGTAGAGCATGAGCTGCACTTCCTAGAGAAGAAACCCCCAAACTCAGTATTTATACTCAGGGACCAGGAATGAAAATCAAGGCTGCAGAACATTGTGACCAGCTGCAAATCACGCTCAGAGTTCAGGGTGGAAGCAGAATTCAGACACGGATGCCCAGACTGAAAACTAGTATTTCTTCCTGAGTGCTTACAGCAGTTAACCACTTAACAGCCCTTAATTCGTGCATAGATTAATATATTAGCTCTCATCTGTCATGGGGTGCGGACCAGATAGAGAAATCACAGAGCAGAGAAGTCAGCAGCTTCAGCTCCAGCAATCCCAATCCATGTGCTGGTGCCTGCCTTCTCCAGTTACACCTTGAAGGGCATCAAAGCCACGGTAAACAAATGATTTAAAGTTCACGAGCACTACGCTTAATTGCCTGAATCTTGGTGTTGGTTGTATTTTTAGTTCTTGAGAGGGGAGGGGGCTTCTTTTCGGACAGCGCTGTTAAAACTCGAGGAACTTGGCAGCCCTCATCCTGCTGGAATTCCCCCCGCTCTGCATTTTAACACTGCAGTGATTTGTAGACATCGCTACCTACCAAAGCTCACAGCTGTGCAAGAGGAGAAGGAAGCGGGGTCTGGCAGCACCGGACAAGCATGCCCCTGGCTGTCGGTGTCATCTGGAATTCCCCGGAGCGTGGAGCACGCTTGTTCCCCACAGCCGCATCAGCCCCCCTCGGCGGGCACAGCACACCCTGGAAACACCCGTTAGAGACCTTTGGTGACCAAACAGGTTCATTGCCATAAAGGGCTGGGCGGGGGGGCGAGCAGGGGGAGAAAAATGCCAGCCCATGGGCAGACAGGCAGGCTCCCACCCCCCTCAAAGAGGAGACTGCTGGTGAATTTTTCCTCCAAGGATTGCACTTCAATCTATGCCTCCTTCTGTGTTTACTTTATCAACAAGCAGCCCCCCTTCCCAGAATGAACTGCTTTCCACTCACGTTTTCCCATTTCTTTCTCTGACTCCTGCCAACATTCCAAGGTCATGGTAGCCCAAAAGATGCTGACTCCCATCCCGGCAGAGGCAGGATCTGCTGAACTGCACTCACAAGGATTTATTCTTCTTTATATTTTCAGCCCCACTTCCAGATTTAGCTTTTTAAAATCTAGACTTCCAGTAACTTCTTTAAATCCTTCAGATTTTCCTCCTGCATAACATTGCTCCTGTGTGTTAGACCTATAAAATACCTCCAGAAGAAGAGTGATGGATGCATGGGTTTGAAAAGGCAAATATAAGGAGCAACAAACACCGACACACAGGATTTTTTTTTTTGAGACAGAATATACTTTTCACCCATGGTTCAAATGTCCAGTCTTTTCTCCCAGATCCTGGATTTTTCAGATGTTTCCCAGAGCTGTGCTACAATCTCACTGGAAAACGTGGACAGCAGTATGGGTTACGAGGAAGGGCAGCTGAGAGAAAAGCGGTCCAGTGGCACAGAGGCGTGCATTGGAAAATGAAAGAAACTGAGTGCCTGAAGTGTGAACCCCGATCTCAGAAGTAGCCACAAACCAAGACAGCACAAGAAGGAAATAGGAGTGACAGTGGCGACGGGCTCCGAGATACTGCCGGTGTCCTACAGCATCCACTGAGGACAGCTTAGGGAGGACCGCTAACTTTCTTCTGTTCTCTAGGCAAATGACACTCGCATTGTGCACACCCTGTTTCCACTGAGAGATATATGATATTTAGAGGAATTCAAGCCATTCTGTCTCAGACGGAAGCTGGTTGCATGGTTTATAAAAACTCTGTGTTCTGCTAGAGTCTACTATAACAGTGCATCCCAATCTCCCTGGGATTTAAATTCTCTCTTTTGGAAGCACACGTTTGTGAGCAGAATGGAAAGGGGTAGGAAGGGAGGGTTTGGCTTTCTGGTTGCTTTTTACTCGAGCCCCTATATCAAAGAAACTGAAACTGGCTGCACAGAATGATCCTCTGAATTCACTGTGCAGAAAAGCACATTTTTCCGTTCATAATCTTCTTTCGCTTAGAGTCATCTTGAGTAAGACTATGCTCACAGTGGATGCAGCACTTGCAGCAGCCTCTCAAAGCACGTTATATCACTGCAGCCCTGGGCCTGATGCCAGTGCCCCGCTCCAGCGTGGGGAACGGCTTCTGGAAGCAGAATGGGTTGCTATCAGCAACCTCCACATCTCAGGAAGCCACCACATCTCCTATCTAAGTCTCATGACATCTGCTATCTACATGTCATCGTTATCAGCTGCTACAACAGTGACCACTTCTACATAATAGAGGCCCTTCTTTGTCCTCAGGGCTTCAGGCAGCTAATTATGCCACCAGCACTAGAGGCACCGTCCCCTAATTGTTGGAGCAAAGTCACCCCTAATTTTTTTTTTTCCTCCAAGGATTCCTTCAGCATCTTGTAAACTTTCTCAGACCTCTCTTATCTCCCACGCAACCTTGGAGACCCCCTTCTGCACCCTTGCCTGCTTACCCATCCTTGGAAACTACCTCCTCGCTCAGCTGTGGACATCCCCTCCCCTTCTGCTCACACCCACTCCCTTTCTCAGCGGGGGCCGAGAGAGATGGGGCTCCGGCCAAGGTGAGCGCACTGCCAGCAGCAATTCCTCCACATGCCCACTGCAATCGGTGCATTCTAGCGTGGGGTACAGAGCTCTTGTTACCTCCCGAAGACCACCCAGGAGCGTGAGCAACCTGCGTTGGGAAGCCCAGAGTCAGAGTGCAAGCCTGGACCTCAGGACACCCAGCTCAAACACTGGCTCCTGGGTGACCTGTCCATCTTTGCCCTTCCGTTCCTGGGGTGTACCAGTGCCACCAACTCTGTAAAGCACACAGAGACCTACTGACCGTCAGTACAGCTCCAGGGAAACACGGTCCTGAGACATTCCAAATTTAAATAATAAAAGAAAATTTAAATCTTCATCCATTTAAAAAAAGCAATAAGCCTCCAAACAATTAAAAAGCAGTTGTAATTGTATTACTTTGTAACTCACTTTTCCAGTCAATCCCTTCCCCAAATCTATTTGCAGCGACGGGTAAAAGCAGTGCCCATCTGGAGAGGGAGGAGTCAGGGCTGCCGGGCAGAGGCGAGAGTTTTTACTGCGGTAAGTGAGAAAGTCTTCTCAAAAGCAACACGAGTGGAAAATCCAGGCCCAGCCCTCAAAATTCTGAGGTATTTTTGAGCCAAGTCCAAACATAAGTATTGTAAGATAAACTTTACAGGCGAACTGGTCAGCAGACACAAAACATTTTCAAGTTTCATTTAAAAAATAAATAAAACTCTTTGGTCTACATAATAGGCATCATTTGCTCTGTTTTAGATACCCAGCTGAGACATGCACTGGGGTCCTACCTTTCAAAGTTTACAAAAGACGTTTTGCAGCCGGCCAGCGAGCCCTGATAGTTGTATAGCTATGGAGTGATGCCTCCTCCCCTCGGTGCACGAGAGGATGAGCACAAATCTCTGCTGAGAGGTCTCCTGCGGGCTGGGCGCTGCCTCCAGCTCTGCTGCCACATGCCAACCTCTGCTGCCCAGCTGCAGCTACAATTAAAGATAACAGGGACCATCATCTGTGCTTTCAGGGGGACTGACTAACCCCAAATCACCCCACGGCCCACTCATCCACCATCAGTAATGGTTTGCAGCAGGTGCCTGGGGGCACGTCCACAGGTTGCCAGGGAAGAGGGAGACTCGGAGACCTCTGCTGTTGCGTTCTGCTGCACGGCATGGGGAGACCCCTCGTCTTTTCTGGAGGAGGAGGAGGGGGGAAAATGCAGGTGTTAAATGCCCAAAGCAGCCAAAAACATCTAACCACATCCTTTCTAGTTATCCACATCCCTGCAGCATCAGGGTATATTAAAAGAAAAGAAAGCAACAGACCCAGAAATGAAAGCGGGTGAGGTCATTTTCAAGAGATGACAATCATGATAAAATACAACTATTACAGGCCTTCATCACTACTGTTCTGTAGTGATTTTAGGCACATAATAAGGAAAATTGAGAAGTTCTGAAGAGGCGATGGCCAGAACTCTGACCTTCCTGAGGCTTCCTGAATCAAATTCCCCTTGTTGAGCTTTACTCATCAGTATTTTTCCTGTGAGCAGAGCATTTACCCAATAACAATATCTACAGCAGTTCATTGCTGTCTATTTTTTACAAGGAGCTTGCTTTCAGTATTTCCCACAGGAAATGGGGCTCGTTTAACTATTGTCTGCTGAAATTCTGCAGTGTTGAGTGCAACCAGCATCTCTCAAGTTTCACTGGTCTACCTCCATCACAGCAACACAGAGACCACAACGCAGAATGAGAAATTGCTTTATTTATTACAGATAGTAAAATAATTCAGCCAAGTGCATCAGAGCTTCAGAAAGGCAGTCAGGGTGTCAGGCTCTCGTTAGATACTACAAGGCTCTGAAAGTGGCCAGACCTAGGGGAAAAAAAAACCCAAGCACAAACCCAACAGAAAAGTTCCACTTGCAGCCAGTGTATGCAGCAAGGAAAGACCTCGGCTACATCCACACCACTGACCTGGCCCAGCTTCAAGGGCTGGTTTGTGCATTATCCCTTACCTACATGCAAGCACGTTTCTCAGACGTGGCCTTGGCCTGAGCTCGGGGCTGTCTGAAGAGGAAATGACTGTGAGCACTGTTGAGCCCAACCTTGTGTTTCACGTAGCATGGACAAGCTAGCTATGCTCTAGGCTGAGCTTCCTGCACTCCAGTCCACCACCAAGTGTCCTGAAGTCACCTCTTCCTAAGGACTGTGCACCATCAGCCGCAAGCAGCACGTTGCCAAGGAAACCTGAGAGAAACCCCCAGATGAAGGGTTCACCGGGAGTGTGGCCAGACCCCCAAGCCAAGGGACATGCACGGTGCTGGGTGGGCGCCAGGGAGATCTCTTTGGATTCCTGACTGGCTTGCTTGTTAACACAATAAAAATGAGAATATGTGGTGCAAAGAGCAACTGTTACAGTCTAAGCAGCAAAGCCAGAGCAGTATTTCTCCGAAAGAATAATAGGGTCAAACCAGAAAAAACCCCACCGTGTTAGTTTGTACCTCTTTTAAAAGACACAGTCAGAACCCAACAACATCTCATATGCAGCGCTCATCCCAGCAGAGATGAAACCATGCCCACTGCTTCTCCCAGGGAGCAGAGGGATGAAGCATCATCTGAGGAACTCTCACACTGCTGCTTTCCATGCTCCAGACCATGCTGTACGGATAGCACCCAGCTGAGCAGATAACAGGTCATTTCAAGCATAGTATTCTCTATTTAGTGGCAGATGCACGTAGAACTACAGCGTATGGGAACTGACAGAGTGACTCCGCTATTAGACAGGGTGCATTTAAGCGGAGTCCTTCCATGGCAGCTCCACAGGAGCTGCGAAGGCTTGGTGCGGCACGCAGCCACTCCTGACCGCAAAACTCCTCTGCCTCACCCAGCCTGCTGCTGGGAGCCTTAGCGGAGAAGGAGGAGACTTTTGCGGCGTGTGACCATGGACTTGGGAAAACCAGGTAAGCGCAGCTCTAATCTCCATGTGCCTGACTGCCCTCCATGTGCCTGAGATGGAGCTGCTGGGTATAGATTTGTGGATAGGACCATGTGTGCTCTCACATCTGGTCTTGATAATGGGCTAAACTGAACACCTGTCCTCACCCTCCTGCACCAAACACCATTTTTGGGGTGTTTCCAGCCAGCATTAGAGAATATGGGGCTCCTGCCTCTCTTCTCCCTGGTAAGGAAGTTTCAATCCCCTCCAAAGCTTTCCCAGGCACTGATGCCATGCAAAACCCTTCAGAGACAAACAAAACGAGAGATGCAGGATTCAACTCCCTCCCACTTCCACTACAACTGCATCCACTGAGCTGAGTGCGCTTTGCTGGACCAAACCGATGGGAAGACCCAGGCTCCGCAGCACGGCAGAGGCGCACACGGCATGGGATTTTCTGGCTGTGCTTGCAGCCCCAATTGCTTATGCTGGGATCGCAGCCCTGCTGCATGCACTGAACTCTGTTTAAAGCCCAGCACAGGTTTCCTCACAAGCAGCCTTTTCCCTTGCTTGTGCCATATCACTATCAGTAGCATTAAAGGCACGTTCCCCAGGACACTGGTGCGCTCTGCCAAGAACAGAGTTTCTTTTAAATTGCTGAGATTTAAGCCTTTTTCATGTGCAAAGGGATCAGATCCTCCCTCTGCCCAGGTCTTCCCAGCAGCTTGTGGAGTTTCTTTGCCCAGGCGCTCGGGGTGCTGCAGCTACGACCCCAGGGAAGGCGCTGGGCACCCCTGCACGCCAAGCAGTAGGTATGGAGCTGCCTCTGCCCTGGCTCACACAGGACAGGCGTTCCCCAAACTTGGCCACTGCGAGGAGGCGGCAGGGAGAGGCTGGTGAGGGGACATCCCATACGGGTCTCAACACAGCCCCCCACCACAAGGAAGCAAAGCAAGAGAAATCATGCAGCCCACGCTGATTTTCAGCCCCACAATACTATGGCAAGGCAGTTAGTCATGTAAGTATAGTCAGAGAGGAGGGGGACAGCTTTCCCAGACAGAAAACATGAAATATGTGATTCTTTTTTAGGACAGGAAGGTCTCAGACTCTCTACTGCAACACACTCATGACATTTTGAGTTGAGCCAGGTAAGACTCTTGGCTCCCTAAGGCACCCACTCTTACGAAAGCTGCTTCAGTCTTTAGTTACAAATCCTTTTCTCTGTGAACTGACTTACAAAGTCCCTCTCCCAAACTCTCTTGAGGCGGTTGAGTTTTACAAAAATATAACAAAAATCATCATGATAATGCAGAAAGTCCCCCGAACTCTTTGCAAGCGGGAAACTGTAAACAGCAGCATCCTGTGTTTCAGTAAATAATTAAAATGCAAAACAGCAACACCAGCAAAGCAGATGTTAGGTGCAGAGTCCCGCAATTTGAATTGGTTGAGACTCACACTTGTTACCCCTCCACAGCCAACCTGCTATATCCAATGTGTTTTGGATGATAAACAGTAACTTTCATTCCCCACCTGTGATAGTCCTATGGGAAAGTAAAGTCTACTGCTAAATACCACGCTGGATGCATTTCCCAGCACGTAGCAACCCTTCGGCTGGTCAGCTAATGCTAAGCCCAAGGGCAGAGAATCCTCCTCTCAAAAATAAGAGCACTTGCAAACACCTTTCCTTGTGTCACAAAGCAGCTGCAAGACAGGACAAAGAATTAAGAGCAGATTATAGTCCTGGAAGACAGGAACAAGTGAACTGTTTATCAGAAACAGTGCTGGAGCGTAAGGGAACACTACCTGGAGCGTTCACAGGATCTTCGCTTTTGCAACTGTGCCTGGTGTTAAGAAATTACAGGGTTGGCTCCCTGTAATTTTATCAATACATTGCCACACCTGATGTGATTTATGATTTCTGCTCGTGATTATCTTAAAGCAGCAGCTCCTGGAGTGCTACGAATACATCAGTGTCTCCCGTGCCATCAAAAACAGGAATGATGTTTCTAACCTGTATATTTCAAGAGGAAAATTCACAGATATGAACAACCAAACTTGGAAGACAGTGCAAAGGAATTCTGCTGTTTCACTTTAAGATTTTTAATCCTGCGGTATTTGACCACCTCATGCCCACGTTAACTCTCCCAGCCATCTGAACTATGATTTCACAGCTGTCACAGCCACCCCATCGGCAGCAAGCGCAGCAATCCCAGCGTTTGGACCACCACATCTGGATCCTGCTTCCGAGTTTAGAGGCAGACAGTGCTGGCAATACACAGCTGAGCAGCTGCTGCTTGCAGCATCCAGCACACTGCGAGCTTCTTTCCATGCTTTTTTTTCAGCACGCACTGACTTAGGTGCGCATCAACATTACTAAAGTAGAGAGGCACTGACCCTCCCAGGGCAAGGTTTTGGAAGCAGACTTATTTTTATGTTGCAAAGAGCCTACTGAATCCCCCGATCACTTACGGCAGGGTTTCCCCCTTCTCTCTCGGAGGTGGCTGTTCTCTTTATAGCTCCATGCACTAGTTGAATTCCCCTTGTTTACGTGCATCAGTATTTATCCCACCAGGCCACCTCTGGCATTCAAGCACCTGACTGGAGATGACTCAGCAGCAAAATCCCGTGGGGAGATGGTCTGCTACACAGGGGTAAGTGGTTACAAACAGGCACCAAAAACTCCCAAGCAAGCCCTAGAAACAGATAGAGATGTTTTCATGAAGCTAGCTAAGCAGATGGAAGGACGTTATCTACCTATTATCAGCAGAGCTAGTCAAACAGACCTCAGAAATCTGTTATAGTGAAACATTTTCCTTCTGATTATTTGTTTTGATCAAGGGCTACAAAATTTTAAACTAAACAGAAATCAAAATTTGTAGGGCTGTGTAACCATCAGCTCCCACCACAACGCCCATGTTGGGGGCACCAAATTAAGAGCCAAGTTTCCTTGATTTCTTCCTCATCCTTCCTCTGCCATGCCTTGTGACACCTATGGACGTTTTTTTATAAGGGTTCAATACTTCTCTGGCCACTTGTTGGACATCAAAGGGTTTTATTTTTCCCAAAATTGAAGCTGAGCCTTTCTGCTCTGTACCAGGCCAGAAATCCTTATGTGTGTTGAGAGGAGCCACTGCAAGTTAGCCTGTAGCAGAAGGTACCACACAAATCAGCAGGGGATTATAACTTAAAACACGTACCATGAACACCCTAAACATCTCTGAAATGATGAGCCATTGAGAACTTGTCTCTATAACTTCCTCAGTACTTTTGGAAGCTGAGCAAAATCCTACAAATTAGGTATTCTCTCCTCATAGTAAAAAGGACCACATAAAAGACTTCACATGTTCTCCTTACGGTCCTTTGAGATCTGGGACAAAACAGAAAATGGTCGATTTGGTTCCACTTCAATCCTTTAAGCAGCACTAAAAGGACCTCCAAGTAGACAAATATTTTCTTATAACACTCTTGAGGGGCCTATACCATTTTAAAGATGAAAAAAGAAAAGTGCTGTCTTTGGTAATGACTGTGAAGGGGTTGCGACATCCTCAGCACAAGGACGTCCCTCGGACATACAGCAAAGAGGTCCAGCTGGGACGAGCAGACTGCAGGGGCTCTGCTAGGAAGAAAGAAGAGAAGAAGATTTAATGTGCTGGTCCTATCTTCTAATCCCATCTTCTGATGGGACTGCAGTATAAAAGCAGGAGAGCAAGCAAAGAACAGACCTCAAAGATGAGAGAAACACCCTCCCCTCCTCACCAGATACAGATAGGGACCTCCCCCGTGGGCTTTCTACCAGGGGTGACAGCACAGCCGTGAAGGTGACCACCACCTCCCTGGAGAGCTCACTTAGGCCAACAAAAAAATACCTCCCTGGCTCCCCTTCACCTTTCCTTCCCTCCTGCAGGGAGCCGATTCTGCCCCTCCAGAAGTCACCGACTGCTCCGAGCACACCACAAACTGCTCGGTACAATTTCTGGCCCCTCTCTGAGTCTTTGGAAAGTACCTGCTGCATCGCTGGCTGTTTCTGCAAATAGATCTATACCAAGTCATGTGGCTTTCCTTACTTGGCTGCAGGTCCTTCTGCCAGCACAGCAAATTTGGGCTCCCATCTCAAAGGTGAAGGCAGATGAGATTTGTCCACGCTGTCATAGCAGGAGTCCAGTGATTCTTTGCCAAAGCACAGTACAAGGAAAGAGAAAAAGCGTGCAGTTGCCCAAATACAAGGATTCTGCAGCGCCTGCACATGGGATGAAGCACTCCTGCAAGACGTTACCCTACGACAGCGTACGCAAAGCCGTGTCACAATGTCACCCAGCTAACACCCGAGGGGGAGGAGGGCTGCTCAGGCCAGCACTGACTCGCAGCCGTGGCGGGGCTGGGCACTCTGCTGCCTGCGATCGGGAGGGGTGGCCAGCACGTTTTGCCTGAACGTGCCACCTCCCAACCCAAAGGGAGAAAACCCGCTGTTTGATTAACTGCCTATTAGCAATGATGAGCACTGGGTACAGTGAGTTTTTCACCTTTGTGCTGCATTGCAAGCATTAACATTGGCGAGACTCCTATCTGATAATCACGGTCCCTTCACCAGCCCTGTTTGATACCTGTGGGAACAGATGAAGAAAAGTGAAGTGACACATGCGGTGCTCCCAGTGGAAGATTTCTTTGAACCCAGGAGCTCTGGCTGGCTGGAACTAGACCCTGCTCACCAAACTCGCTCCACAGTACCCAACAGATGATGCTGCCACGGCCCATGCCCTCCCAACTCATTGCTGACAGTTTCCCTCATCCTCTTCTAGAAAAAGATTTTTTTTTTCTTTAGCCCACACATACCTGATTGGGAATTTTATTTTTTTCCTCACAACTGCTTTAAAATCCAGGACTGTGTCTGAGAAACCAGGTTTCCAGCACAGATGCTGCAGAGACCAGAGGATTTCAGGGTTGTTCCTTGAGCCTCTGTTATTAGTCAGATTTGGGAGGCTGGGCCGTATCACATTATGCCGAGAACACAAAGCCAGAAATGAAAGAGGAAAGAGCAGCTTGTGTGAGAGGCCTTTCATTCAAAAGGGAGGAGTGAGCCACAGCGAACATCAGTGACGCGAAATCCCAAGGCCACCAATTAGCCTGGGCATGGGGAGAGGGGCGAGCAGAGCGGGCAGGACCACAGCCCGGTGCATTCCCAACAGCCCCAAAAGAAGAGAGCTCCTGGGTAAAACACGGCCTAATGACCATTATTTCCAGGAACACAAGTAACTTATCTGTAAATATCACTCCCCCAACCAGGCATTAGCTGAAAAAAAAAAAAGAGGCTTTGCAGAGAGAGACTAATTACATAGCTCTCAACAGCTGGACTTTGATCATAATTACAGTGCCTTCCTCATCTTACGTTAGTGGCTTTCAACTGCAGCTAGGTGGGCACTTCTTGGAAGGTGGGAATCCCACCCGTTTCGGAGAGTTAGCTCATTTCATGACTCAGATCTCGCCTGGGTTTTCTGCTGCACAAGATGAGCTCCCACGGTACCATCCAAACAAGTAACTCTCGGGGGTGAGCAACTTGGCACTTCATCGCAGATGCTTCTTGTCCCTACAGCAGCACCGTCTGAGGCCCAGGAGCCAGAGCACTGACCCTGTTTTACCACTGATTTCAAGCATTTCATGCAAATCCCTTTATAAAGGAAGCAGAAGTAGAAAAACTTTGAGGTTTTTGCTCTGCTCTGTTATTACTGAGTTGTAGCATCTCTTAGTTCTTTCTGTTTAAGAAGAAAGACGAGCACACTCGGGATACACCTTTCCAGCCTCACTTCAGACACTCACACGCTCCATTTGCCCCCCTCCCTTCTGCGCAGGATCCTACGTCCCCATCCGTGCGCGGTGCCTCCCCAGCACCGAACCCCGGTGCCCACAGCAGCAAGAGGGGCTGTCGAGGAGGGGGCTGCTGTCCCGCACCCCACCCCAGTTATCTGTAGTTTCGTGTGATGCAGGGGGTGCTTTGCTTTGATACCCACATCTACAGAGAAATAAACAGCCTAAACAAGAGAGCTGGGCTGCTGAGACAGTGGCCTGAACACCACCACACAGCACCAGGAGTCTGGGCATCCAGCTTTTTCTCTTCATCTGCGGCACTGAATTACTGTGTTGTTTGGAGATACCGCAGCAGCA
The DNA here is from genome assembly GCA_013400135.1 of Rhinoptilus africanus. Lineage (NCBI taxonomy): Eukaryota > Metazoa > Chordata > Aves > Charadriiformes > Glareolidae > Rhinoptilus > Rhinoptilus africanus. Next base: position 584,384 of record VXBO01004179.1, read on the forward strand.
GCACACAGTTTTACTGCTGTGAAATGACAGGCAGTCAGTACACAGGCTTTATAACGGCACATTAGTTAGCGCTCCTAAGCGTGATCCATGTTCACCTCTGGACAGAGGAAACGTTTTAGCTGGCTCCCTCACTGTCTGCCTGCCGGACACCCCCAAAGGGAAAAGATTAATAGATGACGCAACGGCACAGGGTAAATCTAAGCCACAGATCTTAGAGCTAACTGGGATTTATAACTGCTTCCCCCCCTCCACGCTCACTTACAGGGAAATATGTGTGACACCCTGCTCCCCCACCCCCCATTTTAGCAGGGTTTCAAACAAATTTCACTGTTGTTATTTTGCCAGCATGCCTCAGCTCAACGTTATCAGTTTGCAATTTAGATTATTACTAGATGTAATTTTCAGGTTGCAAAGAAGCACACTGGTACCAGCTATACAAAGTACTTTGACCACATCAAAGCAAAAGTGTTTCAAACTGTGTAAAATAAATGCAATTACGAAACTATTCAATTTTGTTAAATCAGTCAGACGACTGTCACGCAGCGCATCATGAATATCCCACTGATGGAGCTTAGAGCTGGAAACCATCTATGTCTTTAGAGTGAGAAAAGTATCTCTAAGACCAGCTTTCAGCTGATTTTTGAGCTGCGGCGAAGCACTGCCATTAATAACTGGGCAAATGCCACTCTGGGCTCATGTGAACAGACGTGCACAACGGCTGAGACGCGTTATTACCCTGAGCTACATCTTGATCAGGTTCTGTGACTGAGGGGTGTCACAAACTCTATCTGTCCCAAGCTGTCCTGTGGTTCCCACACCACAATGGGGTCACTTAAAAACTCATGGCGCTGCTCAGGCATGGGACGAGGAGCAGCCTTTCCGGTGAAAGGCCTGACAAACGCAGGTTTGAAGGGGAGAAAGGCCCATTTAAAAAGTCATACAGAAAGCTGACAAGGGAATTTTTTTTCTTTAATTCCTGCTCCAGCTGTGTTTTTTTGCCTGAGCCGCAGCACCAATTTTATGAACCTGTTTTTTGACATGGGATGTGACTGGCAGGGGTTCACAGGGGCTGGGAAGCTGTCCCAGAGCTCAGGTATGCTTCCCAGTGCATCTATACGCTTTCCAAATTTTTTGTTATTTATATATTAAATTTTCTATTCGGGAATTTGCCTGGCTATGCCTTCCAGCCACTAAAACTTCTTCACCCACTGAAGAACCCCGCTGCTGCCAGCCTGAACCCACCTTCCTGAGTGGGTACCACTCTCATGTGGCTCTTCTCCTGGCTGCACGCACATCCCCACGGGGTCGGCGGGGCTGGCCGGGTTTGCGGGAGATCAGAGCGCGGCTGCGTGTGGCCGGCCAGCCCTGGGGCTGCTGTTATGGAAGGTCTCGCTGGGGAAACCAATACCCCCGGCTTCGTTCCACATTCCTCTGCGAGGGCAGCACGGCCAAGGACCGTGCGCTATTTCCCAGCTCCCCTCCTCTCCTTCCCCTCCGCCGGCCCCAAAGGCAGCCCCTCCTCGCTGCCAGGTCTCCACGCTTCCCCCCAGGACTGTCCGCCAGTGGTGGCACCAAGCACCCAGCGGATTGAGGGGGGGAAAGAACACCCTACAAATATTGCAACAAATCATAATAGTGGGGGGGACAAAAAAAAAAAAGACAAGATCACAAAGCCACGTGTAATGTTGAGAGCTGTGTGACGGTGGCCAAGCCCTTCCTTCAGCAGACAGCTATGCAACACAAGCAGACTTCCCCAGCACCCTGCAGAGGATGCAGAGATAACAGTTAACCCTTCCGGGGATCCAGTGCCTTGGGATGAGACACCAGCCAGGGCTTTTTCAAAACGCAGCCAGAAGCTAGCCTTAAAGTAGCTCGGCAAGTGACTGCGCTCAGAGGATTTCACCTCTCCGAACTTTACGACTGGAAAAATACCATCTACATGTCATTTACATGCTTAAATATAGTACCTTCTATTGGGAGAAACAAACAAACTGACAATGTGATACTGTGATACCTCGTGCGGACATGCTCTTTTATCTGTTGGAAAGTTATAAAACTCAGCGTAACAACAAAGCTAAAATAAGAGTGGTTGTCAGGCTCTGAGGTTGGCTGTTAGATAGAATGAAAAAATACTCTTGGAAAAGTGCTCTCTCTCAGAAGGCAGTCTTTTCTTCTCCAGTTCTTTTGAACGATTTATTTATCCTTAAAATTCCAAAATCTCAGAGCTTAATTGTTAAGCCCATATTCTTTGCAGGAGCTTTTTCACTTAAAGGAAGAAATAAACACGCCATAGAAAGTTAAAGCAATTCTTGCACTGCCCAGAGCACAGAGTAACCTTCTGCTCCAAAACACACGGAAAAGATACTATCAGCGTTCACGTTATTTATCATATATTTTTTCCCTCTAATGCCAAAGAGGAAAAGGGAGATATCTTAAACGGATGCCTATAATTAAACAGTAACCTGTTAGAAAGCCAAAAATAATAATAAGCTCCACTGAGCGTGAAGAGAGCGGCACATTTTTTCTGCGTGCAGCCCAGCTGCCACCGGACGACAGCAGAAAAGTTAACAATTACACAAGACACTCAGATCAAACCCGCGATAGGAGAGTTACGTCACGCTCGGAGACTCACCGCTGGATGCAGGGATCAGGGTAGTACTGCAAGGTGGTGAAAGGTGCCGGTTCAAAATTCATTTCCTCCGAGCCCCTCTTCGGGTGCAAACCAAAATAAAATAAATAAATAGATATAAAGCCAGCAGGCTAAAAGCAATAAGGTCAAGTGGTACACGAGGTACAACTTTAGAGATTTATTTCACACTTGCGAATGGGTGGGATCTCCCAGGGACTTGGCCAATGGGATTCATCAAGTGACCTGAGCATCACCACCAGTCCCTCCTCGCCAGCTGGGCATCTTCTGCACGGATATTTTCCCCTCCTCTCAACATCCTTAATAAACTTTGGTGTGTGTCGGCCACACTTGTTGTTGGGAGCTCATCGGGGGCATCTCTGAACTTCTGATCTCGTCGGTCATTGGTTGCCTTCCCGCCTGACTTCACAGTTTAATTTTGGCAGCTCTTGCAATTTTGCGAACTGCTGCGGCCGCTGGTCATCCTCGTCTCCAGATGGCCGGAGTTTCCTCTGCTGGGTGCAGCGCCCGGGCTGAATTTCATTGTACGTTAAAAGCTTTCCTTGTCAACCCCGCGGCTAATACCTGCGTAAAGTTGCCCGGGGAAATTTTCGGTCTCTCTCGCGCCACAGTTCAAACAGTCTGTTGTGGTCACAGTTTCAAAAGCTGAATGACAAAATATGGGGAAATTCCTCAATTAAAATTAACTCTGAACTTTTGCTCCTCTACCTCGCCTTCCTGCCCTCCTCCCCCCAAGAAAACTATCAGACGTAATTGTTAATGTTTCCCCTCTATATTTTTTGACCTTTTTTCAAAGAGAATTGAGAGGATATAGAAATCTTTTATTGTTTTAGTGTTCTCCAAATAATATATGCATTTTCTCATAAAAAACCCAACAGTTTCAAGTATCTCAAGGAAAAATAAGAAAAAAGAAAATAGAAGTCATATTTTTCAGGCCACTAAAGCCTAAAGAAACAAGAGTGAAGTCCACCAAAACAAACAAAGATAAAAAGCAGACTTGATTCGATGATTTAAAGGTCTTTTCCAACCTAAATGATTCTATGATTTTCCTGAAGGAAAATAAAAGCCAGAAAGGAAGACTTTGATTCCACACCCCTCCCCCTTTTTTAATTCACGCAGAAAATCATTCAAGAAAGCAACCTGGTTTGTTCCCCTATTTTTTCCCCTTCCATGGCTCATCCAAATAGTACAGGCTGTAAACCTATCCTGGTTTTGTGGTTTTGGAGAATGAATGAAATATGAATCAGGAGCTAAATTAAAATGGATTCCAGCAGGAAAAAATAGCGTCCATGTATCTATGCACCAGTGGGATTGCATCTTCAAGCAGATGTATATGTTTGTGCATACGAAGAGAGGGGAAGGGGCTGCCTTATGGCTGACCCACATTGCATCTTTTGTGCTGGTGTCAGCACAAATGCCACCTTCCCAAGCGAAAGCCAGGAGACCTCCAAGAGAGCAGCGATTGCCTCTTATTTTTCCCCCTCTGTGTTTTCCTTGTAGGAAAGTTTGGTTGGAAGAATGTCATGTGGAAACATTTTCTTTGCTGCCTGTGCCAGGGTGGCAGGGGAGCTATTTCAGACTTGACATTCTCCACCCACACTCAGCCTGATAGTTCCTAACATCTGTGAATTGTGAATCCTGTAAACTCGCAGGGCTGATCCCTGGCCAAGTCCAAGCAGCTTTCATTACGATAAGCCGCCTTCGCCAAGGAAGAGAGGCTGGAAGTGAAGGATGTATCTATTAACTGAAGTTCAGGGCTCCCTTGCTGCTGGACACTGCTTCCTCTGCCTGGCCCGTGGAGGAGCAGTAATATGAAACACCATCTCTTAGGATGAGCCCTGGAACAAAACCCAAACCTCACTGGGGAAGAAGTGTGGAAATATCCAAACCATGCTCTGATGGGGAGGGGAGAGAGGGAATCACACCAGGGCTTGTGTGCTAATGATGCAGCCCAGGGAGTGTGGCTGCAGAGCGGCTGCATCCTCTTCTGCCGCTGAGGTCAGGACTGGGCTTATCCCTGTGCAGCCACCTCTCCCGAGGCAGTAAATACCTCCCGGGAATGGGGAAGGGGAGCCAGAGCAAACTTGTTGTCCATACTGCCAGCCTGGCTCTAGACTAGGCTCTGAACACCCACCCTTGACCAAAGACACACTGGGCAAACCTCTTCCTGCATAAACCACTTGACCCAGAGCTTGGGTTCGTGCTGCCTTGCTCCAGGACTCGGTTTCAATCTGGACCCATGGGTGTGAGCATGGATAACCCGGCTGGCTGGGGAGGCCCCGGGCTGCACTGAGGGCGCACTGCTGGGAAATCGTGCTTGTTCCTAGGACACACCAGAAGCTCGTTCGATTCCTGGCTATGGTGGGACTAGCTGTCACCTCTGCAGGCCTGGCTTCATGATAGGGCGGCCATGCGTTGTGTGCTCTCCCAACAGCCTGGAAGAGTTTGTCTTTCCTGATAGGTTTCAGCCTAAGAGAAATAAACCTCATGCAAAAGGCATGCTGTGTGAAAACAGCTGTTCTCATGATATCCTAGTCTACCTATTTCTCCACTGGAGCTGGAGAAGAGTCTTTCCCAGCACTGCCTGGGTGCCAGGGCCAATGCACTGGGAGCTGGGGAAGGCTGGACAATTCCCACCCAGAGACTCAGACCCATTCTCCTGGTTTTGGCCAGTCTCCTCATGTGGCACGTGCCCAGGTAATGCTGTGTGCCCAGATCACACATCCCAGGGGCTTTGTGAAGTACAACAGGCAGCTCTTGGAATTGCTGCTGCCGGGGTACCTCTGCCTCCAACGGATGAGCCTGACCCCTGGGGTTCTGCACTACCTTAACTCCGCGCAGCAGAGTACCCCTTGGAACCTCAGACACACTAAGTACAAGTCTGCAACAGCCCAAACTACCGAGCCTGTGATTCCTGCTTTTAGTCGAACACGCCTAGCAGCACTGCTGTCAAGAAGAGGCAGTCAGTCTCCAGCTCGCAATTCACACTGAAAGAATGACTTCTCCTGAAAAACCGTAATTAATTTAAAAAAGAAGCACCACATAATTGCAATGAGAAGTGGTTGCTTGGGGCAGGTCTCTCTTCTCAGTCACAAGGCACCAATGGGAGGGGGTGTCTAGCAAGGACATTTCCATAAAAACTTCAAAAGTGGCCACCAACTGCCCCAGGTCCTTACCAGCCCTCATGTCTGGGGCCAGGCAAATGCAAATGGCTCACAGGTTGGCTCGTCCTGGCAGTGCACTCAGCACCTGGATGCTTTTCCCAGAGAGCTGGACGTTTTCAACCTCCCAGAGAGATCTGGACATGCCCTGGAGCAGCTCAGAAAGTCTGTCTTTCACTTCTCCCGTCTGGAAAATGAAGCCATGGAAACTTGCTGGTGATGGTGCACAAAAACCACCTGCAAAAGCCATCGCGTCTCAACAACTTCTTTCCCCCCAACCCCAGCTTCCTTCCTGCCCTCCCTGCTCTCAGACAACATCTAGCTGTGGGTTGATTGCCCATGAATTTAGGCAGAGATATCTACCATTGCAGTGGGACCGCGTCAGACTGCTCTCAGCTGCAAGGCGCTCCTTTGCATAGCGCAGCCCGCAGTGGAAACACAAGCCACAGGGCGTGTATTGCCAGTAGCCCGTGCATAGCTGGGAGGCTCCCAAGGCTCAATGGTATTTGGCCAACCCCGTTTGCACGGCCTTAAAGGAAATCTACCGGGAGACGGAACCTGAGGCACTCAAGAGTTGAAGATTACAGAAGGGGTCTGAGCGGGTACACGAGGACCAGCAAACTTCATCACGGCAGCCTGGAAGAGCAGGCAAGGCGGAGCTTCCCACGCTAGCAGACCTCAAATGTCCTCAGCTCAAAAAGAAAAGGAGCTTGTGATATCCTCAGTGCTCACTGCCCTTCCGAGGAGGTCTCCTTGCTGGTAACGAGGGTGATGCTGATCTAGCGGCAGCAGGCACGTGCCCTGCAGAAGCGGGGCGGAAGCCGGGGTGTCAGGGATCTGTCTGGCTAGCGGATTTACAGCCGAGCCTCCAGCGCTTGCGGTGAGCAGGCGGCAGGGGGATATGCGGAGGAAGCATGCGCGTAGGTGGGCAAGAATGCAGGGCATCGCTCCGCCACTGCTGCTTTCGCGTCTGGGAGAGAAAACCAGCCAGAGAAACAGCTGAGGGCCACTCTCCCGTTACCCCTCCGCGCACCCTCTCTACAGCTTCAATTTAAGCTGTCATTGAAACGACCACGAGATTACGTTTTAGCAGAGGCAAACATTTATAACCTCGGGAGGAGACTGCTGGGGATTTATAATGGTCTCTCCCCCGCCACCCAAACTCAGCGCCGGGATGCCTGTACGCCAGCCCCCGTCCTGAAAAGGAGAGACAGTTTCCCGACATCTCTGCAGCTCCAGTCCCCATCTGTGGGCCCGAGGACCTCAGAACAGCTTGGAGCCAAGGAAGACAGGGAAGGGGAGATGCCAGCTTTTCTCTGAGCCACCTTTGCAACTGCTGGCTTCAGGATTTGCCTGGAATCAGCCGCACCCTTTACAGCAGGGGATGAAATGTTTCATTCGCAGCTTGGGGTTTCCAGGGGAGTGGTTGTGGTCGTTTTGGGTTTTTTTAAGTTAAAATGAATTTCTTTTAAAAGCAAGATGTCTGTGGGATATTTGGGAATTTTTTTGTTAGAAAAAAATTGAAGAGAGGGAAATAATTCCCTCCCACCAGCAGTGAGATGTCTTTAGCTTGGCTATCCAAGGGAACAGAAATACACAATGTCAGTGTCCCTTTTGAGCACATTTTCCAGTTTCATCTAAGTATTACAGATGTTTAAAGTTCTCAAAGACATTCAGGTTTCACAAGTTTCTAGAACAGAAGCAAGTAGAAAACAGACAACTGTTCACTAACTCCAGTGGAGGGAAAGAGGCAACAGGATTACAATCCTCACAGGATCTATCCAAATGCAGCAACGGTGGAAAACGCTTCCATAAAGATTCACATTTTGCCTCCAGCCAACAGTGACTCCGATCCCGCTGCTTCAGAATTGTCAGATTCCTGGCTTTTGGGTCACACAAACCTCCCGACCCCCCATACTGAGACAAAGGACAGGAAGAGCAGCAACCTTAAAAAAAAAAAAATAAAAAATTACCGCAATTATACACACAATCTTCCCAATTCCCCCAGCACCTTTTGTCCCTAGTACAAACATAAACTGCTAAAAAAAGGGTACTCGTACCCCAACCCCTCCGTGCTGTCGCTGCCCTGCTCAGGGAGCCCCGAGCTGTGGTGGGGACAGGAGAGGCTGAGCCGGGGCAGCCGCTCCGGACAGAGCGGTGCAGACCTTGTCCAGCCCATGCTTGGTCGCCAGCGACCGAGTCTGGGCCCAGGACGGGTGACAACTCAGTGGGTGCGTAGTCCAGCACAGCCCTAGGCACATCCAAAAAGAAGCTGACAAAGGTGTCTCAATGTACCGCTCCCCACATCCTCCTCCCCCAGCTAAAGGAGGAGGCACTGAACAGATCAGTGCTAACAACTGTGGAGTTTAAAACGCACACCAGTTTCAAGCTGCTGTCTGCCTGCGATACACCTGGAGCTTCTTCATACACCTGGAGCTCTGCACTATCCTCACTCTGGCCATCAACTACTACACAGAGCTGGAAAGAAACAAAGGAGATGGCACTGCTCCAGCCCTGCGCAACAGGACAACGTGGACAACTTTTGGAGCTGTCTGGTTACCTTTGGTATCTCCTCTGTCACATCTGTAGTGTCAGAGCATCATCCACGCACAGTAAAGGACAGTATAGTTTGGTGTTTTCCTTTGCAGGGATAACAAATGCTTTCCCGAGGCACAAACCACCTCTTGAGCATTTGTGCCCAGGATCTTGTCAGCAGGGATGACAGGGACTGTAGGACTGACTACCCCTGTAACATTCACTGTAATATTTTTCCGGTATGGTAGAGTCTACGTGGATGGTCTGTGGAAAAGCTGAAGCCATCCATGTTCTCCCCCCTCATTCATGACCTACTTCATAGTCTTTGTCTGTCAGGACGTGACATGGTCCTCTGCTTGAGCAACCCTTGAAACTATGCTTCCAAGTCACCTAGAACAGCTACAACAGGAGCTTCCCACTGCTTCCCTTCCTACTCCAACCCCACAGCTTCCAGCAAAACCATTTTCACTCTTCTCCAGTTGTCCCACATGTTTATGGAGACTTCCAGCTCCCATGGAAGCTCCAGGCTTTCCTGTCTCCCAGGTCCCAGGGCAGAGAATGGTGCTAGGAGCAAGCCCAGAGCCCCCATCTCAGCAGGCTAATTGGAACTGGGCTCTGGGCCTCCCACAAGCGCCAGCTCTGCATGTTTCCTCGGGATCACTCCAAGCCAAGGATCCTGCCCGAGGCTGGCTTCACTTCTAATGCACCTGCCTTTATATCTCACGGATCCCCCAGCAAGATCCCCAGAGACAGTCTCCTATATCACAGTCTGATGGTGAAACCTCAGCCCAGCTATGGATGCTCCCTCTCTTCTGCAGACATCCCCACCGCCGAGAGCCACATTGAGTCAGTTGTGGGGTTTTTTTCCAGAAGTGAGGGCAAGGGGAATTTTTGCCCCTTGTTTTCACCCAGCCAGAAGAAAAGCGAACTTGAAACTCAACATGCATTTTGGAAGATGCAGTCTCACCTTTCCCACCACTGAAGAGGAGGCAAACAAAACTAACTGGCAGGGTAACGCCATCAGTAAAGAGCAGATATGAACGCTGGAGGGGTTTCTCTTGGCTGTCACTAAACACCAGGGATCTTCCCTCTATGAAAAGGAAGGAAAAAGGAAACAAGCCTGAGACCAACATCAGGACACCAACACCCTGAACTGGAATTTCGCTCCATCTCCCTGGCGTGACATGGAAAAGAAAAAAACAAACTTTAAGGTACTCCTGGACGTGTGAAGAAAGCGAGACGGAGAGCCATGGCTATAATGATAAACCAGAAATGGGGCCAAAAGCAGACTGCCCTCTCGCAGTCAGCTCCCCAGTAGTGCTCAGGTCCCGAGGGAGCCTACCCTGTCTTCAAGAGCTGGCAGGACACCATGGAACTCCGAGGGATGCAACTCCCGAGGCAGGGATGTCTCGGGCAGCGGGAGTTTCCTGCGGGAGCGACAGACCTGCTGGCCAGAGGGAATTTCCCTCCCTGACGTCAGTGCAGCTGTGCCACCATCTCCAGGCGCTCCCGAGACATTGTGGGGCCACAGCCTGGGCTAAAGCTGGGCTGGGGGCCGGAGCACCCCGGGACAGGTGGCAACACCCCGCCGTGGGGTCGGGATTGCATATCAAAGGGGTGGCAGGAGCTGTGTAGGTGGAAGGCTTGGCCTCCCTGTACAGCTGCCAGGCGACATGTCTGGCATTCTGGCGAGAACCACGCCACGAATACACTCGGTGTCATCCCGCCCTCCGGGGTCAAGCCCAGGCTGGGACGGAAACCCCAGTGACCACATCCTTATCTGTGGAGGCCGCCCCAGCTCTGAAGTGCGGGGTGGCAGAGGAGAGCAGGACCAGGAGCTCTCTGTATTTTTCCCTTCAGCTTTTAACACAGGGTCACACTCATCCTCTCAGCCCAGACCCCATCCCAGAGTTTCCTCACACTTCACTCTGGTCTCCCAGGCTTCACATCAGAAGCCGCAGAGGTTGGTGTGTGGGCACCGAGGATATCAGCTTCTGAAGCGCTGGTGACAGCCAGCAACACCAGCCCAGAGGCAAAGGAAAGAAGAGGTTTGCTCTACGTGAAGCAAGGCAAAAGCTTTCAGCAAGTTGTCTGTGTGGAGAGATCCACCCAGAGGGAAAGCCACTGTCAAGGATGGCGTTTATTGTCAGCCCGATGGAGCACACAGAAGTGCAGTGGACTGAGTATTGCTGCATCGCTCGCCTCTCACTCCCTCCAAATTCTCCTTGCAAGTCAGAGCTGAGCTGAACCGTAGCAATGCCTGGTTGCTGCTATCATCCTCTGCTGTTTTCTGTCTCCCACGTGCTCCACGCAAGCAGAAACCTCTCTTGTCCTTTTTGGCAGCTTCAGAAAATAAATGCTCCATGCAAAAGCATCGGTCTCAAAAGAATTTCTTACATCCAAAGAGGACACAACAAAAATCACTGCTTGGCTGGCAGGGCTCTAGTTCCCAGCATTATGGCTACGTTTTTCTTGCAATCTGAGGTGCAAGCACAGCTCCTGCAGGCATATCCAAACTAATGGGATTAAAGCCAGTTCAAGAACCAGTAGCAATTAAAAGAAAAATCCCCAAAGCATTAACCACTAGCGATGGAAACCCTGGTTGCAAACCTGCACATCCTCTGCTGAAGCCTGTGCTTCCACACCTCCCCAGCCAGCAGTATCCAGCTCACCCAGATTACCATTAACACGGGTGTGTTCACACAGGTAATAATTGCCCTTCTGACTGTGATGGGGGTACAGCCAGAGAATGCCCGCATTTAGGGGCACAGGGGTCTTTTTCCAGGCTTACAGCATGAAAAACAGTAAGGACAGGATATGCTCAGCTCTGCTAGTCAGTCCATCCTCCTCAGGATGGAGCACAAAATCCACTTTATAGGTGACAGTAAAGTATGTGGGCACAAAATAAGGGTTTGGTGCCACTTATGTGTGAAAGTTAATAAAAATCCCCGCCTCCCTCCCCCCCTCCCGCCTCAAGCAAAGCTCAAGAAAGCTGAAGAGCCAGTGTTTCACGCCTTTATGGAGAAGATAATGACTTAAGGAGAGTCTCTTGCATTACCCCCATCCTTGCACTTTGATGTTAATAGCCCGTGTATGCATCCTTGAAAAAACCCAAACCTCCTATGCGATACCATCAAAACTTTGCACCTCACTTTTTCCGAAGTGAAACAATTTCTGCTGTGACTCAGCCGAAGTATGTCATACACTGCGCCCTTGAAGCAAGAAAAGATTAACCCTCCGTCCCAAGCTCTCAACTCAGCCTTCGGCTTCTCGGTTTCCCCCGTGCCACGGGACAGCAGAAGCCAGCAGTGCTCTCCCCCAGGAAGCGGACCTGCCAGAAGTGAGAGGTGGTAACACCAGCTAAACAAGGGGTCCCTGGCACACGGGCGATGCTGCATGTTCAGAAACCCAGTCCCTCCTTCGAGGGGCATCAAGCCTCCCCCAGGCAGCCATGCGGGTACCAGGCGCGGCACACAGCAGGCGGACTGACAACCGACGGATATTTCCAAGAATCGATCTCTTGAAAACCTCAGCGATGTTAACGCCTTGCGGGGCAGTGCACTCCTGCCGTGGGGGACAGCAAGTGACGGCGGTGCCAGCCGGCGACCCCTGCCACCGCCTCGCGGGCAGCCACCCAAACCTCCCCGACACCGGCTCCGAGGTGCTCAGCGGACACTCCTGTGCGAAAGCCTCGCTGCTGAGCCCTGCTTCTGTCATCTCATGTGGCGATGGGCCAGAAATACTCAGTCTGGGAGCAGGAATAAAGGAGGGTAGGGTTTTTTTCTCGTGTTTGTTTTTTTTTTTTTCTTCTTCTCTCTTTTGCTGCCTACCAGCCTCCCTGAAAAGTCCTGCAAGCATAAGTTTTAGCAAAGCTGAGCTCAATCCTTCCATGACTCATCCTGTTACTGTTCATCAAAAGGCTAAGCAAGCCAAATCCTGCTGTTTGTGGTCCTTCTGCAGCCCCCTGACTTTCCATATAGTTTTCCAGGGGCTGCTCCAGATTCACTTGGAGACCATGTTCGCTGTGGGTGTGAAAACAGAGATCATCTCTGTCTTGCAGGGGTGCTCTAGCCCTGGAGAACAAGTTTATTTTAGCCCCTAGGCTCACATTTGAGACAAATGCAATGAGAAGCATTCCTGACTTTTTTCTTTTTTTAAAATAAAAAGTCACCCTTCTTAATGCTAGGGCTCCAAAGTACAGTATAAGTTGCTCAGACTTGTTCAGAAAACATCAGTTTTCTGAACAGAAAAACTTAACACTGCCTGTCTGCCGCTCAAGGATTTCCAGGCAGCATCCACAATCTGCATGAACTCTGTCAAAAGTAGCAGCTTTTACAAGTCCTGGGGAGCTCACCTACCAAACACACAGCTCCTGTACCCAAATATGCTGCAGCTTAAGACACCACCACAGGGACAACCAAAACGTGTGTCATGCTGTTGCCATTGACCACTGAGCAGTTATGGGCTGCCTGCATGCCTATAATCCGCAATAAACACCAGGTAATTGGCATTCCCTTCCTGATCACTACACAAGGGGTACCACCATCCAGGTCCTCCTGGAACAGGTCCTGGAATAGCAGGGGCCACCCAAAGACGATATCAGCTTTGAGAAAAACCTGTCACTTAACACAACCCTTTCCAGCCTGCTGGAAGGAAGGAAAGACACCTCCTAAGTTTCTTAGCCCTGACATGTACCTCACTAATCTACTAATGGATGTCCCAATATCCCAGGTAGATACGGGTGATTTTTTTCAGTAAGTCATCTGAGAAGATAAGGAAAGGAAAATTAACATAGCCTGCTCATAAAAACATTTTCTCTTATGTCCTCCCAGTCTCCAGGAACGGTCCAGAACTGTGTTTGTTCTCCTTGTTGGAGAGCTGGCCTCTCATACCCTCGGCAGGTTGTATTACAGCCCTCCCTCCGCCCTATATAAATAAGTAGAAGAAAAAAAACCACCACAACCCCCCCCCAATCAAAACATAAAAAAACACCCCCAAAACGTTTCCACAGTCTGCAAAGCTCACAATTATACTGATCTCCACTTTTCTTTGCCTGATGCTAGCTCCCAGCCTTGTCTCCCAGGAAATGAGAAGCTTATTCCCATGCTTCCAGTTCTAATGTCATGAGGTCTCCCAACAATCCATACTTGAAAGTGCTGTTAAATAAATAATAAATGATTATTACTGATAGCACTATTTAAAACAGCTTTGTAAATAAAATACGTTCCTGTCTAAGAGCACCTAATTAATGTCTCTTTCCAAATAACCTATCCTAAAGCATTAGCAATCAATTACTGGGCCGACAGGCTTTAAGAAAGCCTCTTCTAAAACAGATTGCAACATGCAGATTCTGTGCTGTTAAAATAATTCACATGCCCTTTTCACACATGATTTTAAGTTACTAAGGTAAGTGAGACCACACAATATAACTTAATACGTAGCAATCAAAAATTTCCACACGATCCTTTAATATAGAGCCATGTCCCTACGTAATAAGTGATGCAACAGACTTTGCCCGAAATCCCAGTTCCTGCAATTGAAGCTTAAGACCAGCAAAGAAAGAATTAAAATTCTTTGGTTGCTGCTGAATCACTGGCTGCATTGGGTATTTTACTGTGCATTAGACTTTAATTATAACTAAGCTCTAGCCATCTGTTCTACTCCATAATTATAGATGCAACATTCATTTCACAATTCCAACCGTTAAAGAGATCTAAGGGAACTCAGTCCACGGTGTGCAAGGCTGGCTTCATGAGGACCCTTCGCACTCCTGTTTAAAGTGCTGGGGAAGAGGAAAGAATACTCTGCACATGAAGCCCGCTGTTGTTAGTAATCCCAGGAAGCCTTGGCTACATCAGCTTTCACGCCTCCTGGAAGGACTGCAGACTACCCTCTGCCAGGGCACAGAGGGCCGCACTAGTGCTACCTACGGGTGGCGTCTAACCCAGATATTGCTGGTATGGTAAGAGCTTGAGGGAGGGATGAGGTTTCCTGCTAAAGGCTCGTACCCTGGAGCATCAGCAGTCACAGCATTTGGAAAGGACTGGCAGATAAGTTCTGTGCTTTTTTGTTTTGTTGCTGCTTCCCCCCTTGCTTGGCTCCTTGTGCAGCGGTTGTTATCACACCACATGCATCCTACTGAGTCCCTGAGGGTGCTTCATCTCTATCACTGTGGTGGGCTGACCTTGGCTGGACACTGGATGCCCACCAAGCCGCTCTATCAGTCCCCTTCTCAGCAGGAGAGGGGTGGGAGCAGAAAATAAGATGGAAAAAAACCTTGTGGGTCAAGATAAAGCCAGTTTAACACAGCAAAAGCAAAGGCCGTGCACAGAAGCAAAAGGAATACAAAAGATTCATTCTTTGATTCCCATGAGCAGACAATAGCCAGCCCCTTCCTGGGAAGCAGGACTTCAGTATGTGGAGCAGTTGCTCCACAAGACAAATGTCATAAATACTCTGCCCATCACCACCACCTTTCTCTTCACTTTTATTGCTGAGCAGACACCATATGTGGCCAGTTTGGATCAGCTGTCCTGCTTATGGTCCCTCCCAAGACCTCGCCACCCCCCAGCCTCCTGGTGAGGGGGGGAACGCTGGAGAGGCGAGCGCTGCTCAGCAGTAGCCGGACCACTGGTGTGTTACCCACACCTTTCTAGCTACCAACACAAAGCACAGCACTATGAGGGCTGCTGTGGGGAAGATTAGCTCCACCTCAGCCAGACACAATACAATCGCTTCCTGGACCAGTGTCTCGTCAGCACCAAGAAAAGTGGAAGCGTCTTTAGAGATCATATTGTGAACAGCAGCAGCTGGAGACAAAGCCCCCATCCTGTCCCCTTCACGCCTGCTGCAGCAAGAACCATCACAGCAGGATGGCCAGGCAGGGAGAAGGGTTGGAGGAAGGTGCGGTAGCACCCTAACCATCCAGAGCAGCGTGTGGGCACTGGTACCAGCCTGGCTGCCCTTCCCCATAGCCTGGTGTACAGCCCAGGTGGAAAAAAATTGCTGCAGACCCTGGAATCCCTCAGTCACCTTCCCAACAGCTCTGCCCACTGTCATGAGACACATCTGCAGCTGCCCGACTGCTCCACCACCTCCTCCCTGCCCTGTGGGCAGCACTGCCCAGCCCAGAGCTCCCAGCGCCCTTACAGCTACAGGGTGTGCTTGTGCCTACACAAACCGCCCGGGCGACTGCCCGCTGTTCTGTAATTACACACACCACCACCGACCTCGGCAATCCCTTGACCAGCAATAAATAGTGAGATGCCCAGTGACCTCCAGAGAGGTTATTCATCACAAAAAGATTTTGTTTAACAGCAGCTGTCTGCAACCGCGTCCATACCTAGGTGTGAAGAGGAAGGTACCTCCTTTTCAGGTACACGCCACGGGCTACTTTTTGTTTGTGCGTGTCTGGGAAAAGCATGAAGAAAGTAGACAGGAGAACGCTGAATTCAAACCAAGTTTGAATTTGTTAGTGTACCAGGAAAATCGGGCATTGTAGACAAAAAGAGAAAGCTAAGAAAGGGTGGGGTAACCCAGAAGCACATACGGTTTTCATAGTGGGATTTCACATAGTTATATTTTAAATTAGCTCATCTCCTGCATCCACAGTAAGTTTTCCGATGAAATCTAGTGGTTTCTCACCACAGTTATACGTAGGACCCCCTTTACATTTCAGTCCACTTAGGTATATGCCCAGACTTTCACTCTGAATGTGGCATTAAAATGAATTAAAAAAAGAGTAATCAACCAACACTCTTCTGCTGTGCTTTGACAAGGACCCAAAACCACCACGTTTCTTGTGGTTTTCTACTAAAATCATTATGACAGGGTTGAGTGGAATCACGAGGCAGGTTTGCCGAGTGGTTTGGTTCTGAGAATATAATAGAGTCCAGAGTCAAAGCATTTATCTCCAGCATCAGGGCAAGGGATCACAGTGTTTCTGTGGGTACACATAACCATGTGCTTGCATGTCCTAGCCTCTGGATGATTATCTATCACAAAAGGTGATAACATGCACACTGAGAACAACTCCGCAAGAGGCACCACGCATGGAAAAAAGCAACCCTTCATGATTTCCTTGAAGTTAGTCCCACAGCTAAAGCCAGAAAGTCCTGGTCTATTATTCTAGTTCAACTTTAGAAAGAATAACAGCAGAATAGTATTTGTTGCTTCCACCTCAAGGAAGAGGCACACCAAAGCCTAGCATTTTCCAAAGATCTCCTAAAGCTTTCCAGAGACATATGCTGAGTTCCCTTTGCCCTCAGGCAAGACACAGTCTTACTTATCTCTGCAGAGGTCCTGGAAACTGACTGGTGGCTTCCCTTTCCACCACAGATGCCTGTTTGATTTAGACTTCGATGCCGCATTCAGTAACCAGCTAAGAAATGACCAGAGTCAACTCCCACAAGAGCAGCCCATGGATGAGAGGGCTTCTGAACTTCAAAACCCAAATAGAAGCAGAGGTTCAAGTGGAACAAAAGCGATATTAACAGGACACACGGGATCCAGATCTGGGCTGAAACTCCATCCTTATTCAAGTCACAACAGATTCCTCACTTACTTAAGTAAAGTTTTAGCCACTAGGATATTCTTTGCAGTTTATTTAACAGGCTAGAGTTATGTCTTTCCCCTTTTGGTACTTTCCCACTTTTTATGCCCTGGGGAGTAACTCAGCAAGCACCCAGCCTGGGGCACAGGTATTCAGAAATCCCTCTTAGCACAAGAGTCAGCGTGGTGATCGACTTTCCCTGGGCTGAGAGGCGGACATAGCGAGCAAACTCCCCCTTACCTAAGTGTGTAAAAACCTGTTCACTTTCCTTCCCACAAATGATTGGGTTTATTCAATACGATTGCTGTTTCTGCCCTCCCTTTTTGCCACCCAGTCAGTCTCTGCATCCACCAGAACCAGCCCAATCAATACAGTAAGCGCAGAGAAAGGAGGAAAGCAGCAGAGTGAAAGACTGCAGCCCAAGTAGGAGCCGTTTGCTTTGAGTCAGCACATCAGATGTGGGTTTTTCCTCACAGATGTAGTACAAATTCTGAATCAAAAGCCAGGATTTTCCCCACCCACCACTCTATATTCACTGAACGTCGCCAAGAAACAAATTCAATACCTCACGCTGACAGATTAAGGTATGCTCCCTGCATAGCAAGGACAGCTGCACTGCACTGAGGATACACTATGTAGATTTTTATTGATTTTGGCTGATCTCAATACTGTTGACCTCGAGATGTGTGTTGCTAGATGGAGATGAAGATTAATGGTGAGGAATCTGGATGGGGATTGATTACTAGTTTCTGTAGTCACACAGCTGGCATGCCTCTGGGGTGAATGAGTTGAGTTCTTTACCCTGCTCTTCTGAGCAGACACACAGCGAGCTCTGCCCTGACCAGGCGACGCTCAGCACAGGACAAAAGCCATGCAGTTGTGTGAGCCTGGCTGAAAGCCCAGGACAACACACCCAGCACCAGCATAGCCATGGCCGCACAACTCAGACCAGCGCTGGCTCTTGTCCAGACCAGACAGGGGCTCACATCTGTCAGCAACCACTGCATTGCCACCCTCTCCGCTCAGCAAGCTCCGATCCTGCGAGGCTTTGCGCTCAGGGCATGCCTCAGCCCTTCTGACACATCCAGCAGCACCTCAGGTCACACTATCCATAAGCTGTAGGAGAACCTCTTGCATTTCCCAGTGGCCAAGAACCGTACAAACCAGGCTGGGAAGGCATTCAGCAGATCCAGGCTGCCCTGAGATGAGGTGGCTGACCTAAAGCAAGTGATTTGCAGGCGACTGGACAGCAGTAAACAAGTCATCCTGCCTGCAGGGGCAAAAAGCATCACAAATATGCATGTAACAGTAACTTTCCAGAAGAGGAGAAGGAAGAATAAGTGGAGACCTGCTCTGAGCTGAGTAACTTGATGGAGTCATCTGCCCTAACCCGCGGTGCACCTGCGCTCCGGCTCTCCTGCTCCAGCCCTCCGTGCCCTCACCTCACCTGCCCCGCGCCGCCACATCAAGGCCAGCACGAGGCACCTCAAGAATTCCCAGCAGTGCGGGAGCATGGGCAGGGAGAGAGGCAGAGCTGGGACACGTAAAAGAAAAGGCAAAGAGCCCTGTGGTCGCTGCTTCTGTTGCCGCATGGAAAGGATCAAAGGGAGCAACAGCTCCTTTCTGAAAACATCCCCTGCCCAGCAAGAGCCGTATGGGACAAGGTTTCCCCTCAGCAGGCAGGCGGCTGGTGCAGCCACCAGCATGGCTTTCCAAGGCTGCAGTCACAGTGACACAGAGCAAACCTCAGCAGGACTGGCTAGCTGTTTTGGCAGATGGCCAACATAAGCAACTGCCTTTTGCTAGAGTGAGGTAAGAACACCAGAATGCCTCTTGCTAGCAGTTTCTGAAGAAAATCAAAGGGGGTTTGGGCCATCTGAAAGATGTGGAAAAAGATATGTAAGAGTAGGAAAAAATTAACGGCTCTGTCAAGGAATAGGAAAGCAGCCCTGAAGGAACGTAAGATAGGAAAGCACGATTATAGCAGAGATTGCACCCAGCACAAACAGACCCCAGCAGAGAAGATAGGCTGGAATCACAGAGTTAAGGCTGTAGGGACTCTCTGAAGATGCACTTCAGCACAGATCTCCTCCAAAGCTGAAAACATAAGTGTATAAATTGGGGCTGGCAGAAACAGTGCATTCCCTATTTGTGCAACAGGCCTGAGAGCAGCCATTCTGCAGCACCCCTCTGAAAGAGGTTTTTGCTATCTTCCCAGAAATACACTGGAACTTGAGAATGGATTTCCAAAGACACGGATGGGGAAAAAAAAAAGTCAATCTAGGGATGTGGCAAGGAAGTATCCTGACAGGGACATGCTATCATTGCCCTAGATTCTATCTATCATCAGTATAAACTATTCCTTTTCTTTCCAATAAGGCTGGGTCACACAAGAAATTTCAATTTTAATTCTTTTGGATTAATGGGCCAAGCTGAGGTAGGGCAGGTACTGTCATGTTGGAAGGTCTAGTACATATACTATATCGATGACTTAAACTGGTCATACGGCATGATCTTTTATCAACCCACAACCTTTAAAGAATCAGCTTTTGCAACAGGCTTCACCACAGAAAGCACGTGCACATGGATGAAGAGTTCTGTAAATATCACATGGTTTCCTTACAGACTCATACGGATGCACTCACAGGTATCACAATACATATAAATGTGCGGTGAGGGAGCAAAGAGAACCTACAAAACATGCAAACCAAGGAAAATCCTGAGAAAAATCATGGAGAAAGTTCTTCTCAGCTGTGCGCTAACTCAGGTGCCAGGAACTGAGAAGCTCTCCGTATGGAACTTCGCAAACGAAACGAATTCATCAAGAACATCCTAAGAAAGACTGGTCTCAAAGACAAAGTTTGCTTTCTAATGGAAGTGACCTGCTAGATTTTGAACATTGTGAGTTAATTGCTAGTGCCAATGAGGAACAAGTCACACAAGACTATTCCATAAACATCAGAACTCAAAATATTAATCCATGGCTTGAAAATGAATGTCACTTCAATTAATAAGATGCTGACTTATGTTTGCAAACGTTGGAGCCCCTGAGGCCTTTATGAGAGTGAGGAATGAACCAGCCAAGCTGTTCCGATCCAGTGCAGCGATGCACAAAGAGCCACCACAAACGGAGGAAGAACAGACAAAAACTCCTCCTGCCAGAGACAGGCAGCCAAACACTGTGGTGACACCGTACTGCTCTGGCAGGACGAGCTGAGGATAAGCCACATGAAAGCTAACTTTCCTACACTGGAAAACCAACTGGAGCTGGTACTGTGGAATGCTGTCGCTTGCCGCTCTGCAGCAGCTCCCACCCCACCGCTGTGCTCCTGAGCAGAAGCGGCTTCAGCTCAGAGCAGTTCAAAGGCAACTCCTCATCCCCGGGCAGCTCATCTTCTGTTTTGTACCCATGGACTACATCGCACAGCAATTCTGCTCTGGTCATTGGCCTCTGGTAGACAAAAGCCCTGGTACTTGGACAGTCTGCCTTTCTAAAGCAACGTAATTATACCCAACATCATTAGCAACAAAACAATTAATTCCTAATTCCAAAGGTCTTACAGAAATTAGATGGAGATAAGAAAGAGAACAAACCTTTTGCAAATGCAGCAGAGCACAGGGTGTCTGCGTACGCCTCGCTTAATTACCTATTCAAAAGGAACAAAGCATCTTTCGTACTGTGACTCCAAAAATTAATTAGTCTCAGTTCTCATTAAATAATGATCCAGTTCAGCTCTAATTAAATTAGGCTGCCTTTGACAATCAGCTGCAGTAATCAGCTGAAGGTAACTAGCTCCTTTTCCCTGCATCTCCCCCCGGCATCAGCAGAGTCGGGGGTGCTGGCAGCGTCCTTCACCAGGCTTCAATGTTTTCCAGCTATGGGAGACCCCAAGCCAGAGGCGTTAGTGTTGCATCTAGTAGTGCAGTCACCCATCTTTCATTAGTTATCCAACTTTAAACTGGAAGAAGCTTTTTGTACCCACAGCTGCCTCTGTTAACAAGTTACACTCTGTAACTGCTCAGTGTGCCTAGAATCACAGAAGAGCCACTGGGATAAGGGGGAAGAACATGCACGTCTGCAAGTTTCAGTCCCTGTCTCCTTTGGGTTGCTCTCCACCAGTCCAGTTTTATGCTCCAGCTCCTGAGAGTAAGCGAGCATAAAGACTCCAGATAACCTTCTCCATGCCACTCGCTAGTTAGTTGACTCCTAAGATAGTTCCCCTCTCCCTTGCTTTTGCAGGGCTGGATTCCTCACCTGCTTATGGGAACTGCTTCATGTCTTTGCTCATCCATTGATTCTGTTGAAGTTTGACCAGACTACCAGAGACCCAAACACTTCCAAAAAGAAATCACTGGGGAATACAATGCGCAAGGAACTCAGGGTGGGGAAACACCACACCAAAACAGCTTTTTCTCCTGCAACATTTTACAAATCCCAAGAGAAGGAAAAGATATAGAGGCGGGGAGATTATAACTGTTTATAGATCAGCCGTGTCAAACCACAAATGAGCATTTCGGAGCGTTTGCATAATCATCTATGTGTCAATGCGCTGACAATAAAACATGACTGAATAGCAACCTTGTAAAATGAAGTCCAACTTTCCATAAAATAATTACATAAACTTTCATGGATGGCATCACTATTCAGTCCAATTTGAAATGTCACCTTTGCAAACAAGCACATGCCTACCTCCCTGCCACACTTGCACCTTTATTTCTCCAAGGCAGCTACTAGATGCCAACCAATGTACTAAATGACTGCTCTAGCAGAAAGGCAATTGGACCTGCTGCCTCCTCCACCACTCATTTCCCGGGCACGTACTGCAGCTCAAAACCCCATCAAACCTCCATGCTCAGATCCATGGAAACTTGTAGTGCTCCAACAAGTTAAAATTACCCTGAACTCCCTGCAATCTGAGAGCTCCCAAAGTGCCCCCACATTAAGGAGATTACACAAAAAATGTGAAATGCTCAAGTCATTTGAAATTGCCATGTGATGAGCACAGAGTAAAGGGACATTACTGGACTGCTTTGGATGGTCGGGATTCAAGCAGCACTAGGAGATGTACCCATATCTCTTACGAGGTATCAGACAGAGATGGAAAGGGGCAAAGAACAGCCGTAGCAGGGAGAGACTCCTTGGCTCAGGTAAGGTCTGTATGCCAACCGCGTCCAGATGCTGCAGCTCTTCTTACTTGATAAGACCTTCTGGGAATCAGTGAATGGAAATAATTCTGTGTAAGTTATGTATGTGGTGGTGCTAGCTAGGAATGCAAGAACATGGGGAAAAGGTTAGGAAATATAAGCCAAT
The DNA here is from genome assembly GCA_013400135.1 of Rhinoptilus africanus. Lineage (NCBI taxonomy): Eukaryota > Metazoa > Chordata > Aves > Charadriiformes > Glareolidae > Rhinoptilus > Rhinoptilus africanus. The sequence continues at coordinate 606,589 of VXBO01004179.1, forward strand.
AAAGAGACAGACCTACAAATAACCAAGCCATTTTCTCAAGCATAAGTAAAAATGAGTATGTGTACCCACTTGCATCCCTACGGCACACCTACAGAAACCTCCAGAGAGCTGTTCAGAGGCTTTTCTTCAGGGTCTGGTTCACTGTAGCAGTGTCTAAATGCTGTGTTCCCATCTCTCCTTACAAAGGTTTCAGGAGAAGGTGTTGATAGCATGCTTTTCCTCCTCTCCCTCTACAACATCCATACTCTCCTTGCCTCTGGAACTGGCCACTTCCCCCCGCCACTGGCAGCCGTTCAGAAAAATACTCATTACTGACAATTGTTCTGCCACCTGGTGTCCAGGTATATAGGAAACACGAGTGCCCTGTGCTCTTGGAAGGGAAGGCTGCAAGAAGTGGTCCAGCTTTTACCAGATTAAGAGAATTTTAATGAGAACATTTATAAAACTAGGATGTAGCAGAAGTACCAGTGGGGGAGACTATTTTATTATTTCCTCATCAGGGGAACTCTCTGCTGTGGACTTTTAATGCTTATTATTGCATTGCAGCCTCAGTATAGTGCATTAGGGGAAAGAAAGTTCTGGCAAAACAAACAAACAAAAAAAAACCAAATCAAAAAACCAACAAACCAAAACCAAACCAACCAACCCTGCATTAACCCACCAGATAAAGCCCTAGGAAATCTGACTGCACCGTCTGCCAATCACAGAACCCATTTGCCTGTTGTTAAAATTTTCATGATCTGTCCCAGCAGGGAAGGAAGAGAGCCTGTGAATGCACTAATTTTACAAGGTTTTTTTTCCCACTTGCATGAGAGGGAACTGGTGCTGGTGGTTTCTCTGCAGAAGGAAGCAACTCGGGGCTCATACCCCAGCGCCCATGCTGCAGGGAAAGAGCTGGCCTGGTGATGCACACAGCAGATACGGGTATGCAGGGGAAGCCCCACAAAACCCAAGTGACACAAGGTGGTTTCTGGCTGCTCTGCAGCTCTGCTTGCAACCGCTTCCCCATCACGGCAATGAAACTGCCTGCCAGAGGCAAGCTTTTGGTGGGACACACAGCTGAACGTTTCACTGTGGCCCAGGGAATGGCCACAAAGATGTAGTCCAGGGCTCTAAGGACACCCACCCTGTCACTAAAAAGAATCATCAGTGGGCTGTAGGATTAGTTCCTTTGGAGATGAAAATTTGAATGAGCTACCGTATGGGCGTGTAATTTTGGGATGTCAAGTATCTTTTCAAATTAGTATCATTTCTTAGTGTTACATTAAGGGAAAAGGAGGCAGGGGATGGAGAAGACTGAATTCCCCAGCTGAAGCAGACACACAGCTTCTCAAGTGCAAAAGGAAGGAGTGTACAGCAAGCAGATCCCAAATTCAGAGTGGGTTGGGGGGAGCACAGCTTCACACTGAAGGCTCCTATTGGAGCGGGGTGGGAGGTGCACAGTGGACTTCTGTCTTGGCCCACGAGTCAGAGAAAGGCCACGTTGCCAGGTAAACCAGCACACGGCAGGAGCCTTTTCCCTAAGAGAAGCGCTTGGATCCAAAGCCTTTTCAAAGCCAATGAAAGAGATAGCCAGAGCTCACATTTATGCGGCGATGACAACTTGCAAGAGGATTGCACTTCTTACATTGTACATACGAGGATTTCAAGGGCTTTTGACTTCTCTAATCAAAAGCCATTTTCACCACAACACTCAAAGTCTTTGTGTGAAATCAAGACAGTTTCTTTGCCAAATTTTCTCTGGGTAAACTATTGCTCCTCACGTGCCAAGTTGAGTAAAAGGAAAGAGTAACAAGTTTTAACATTTTTCTCTCCTATTAGTCAGAGAGGAGAGTTAAACCGCTGAGGCTTAAATCTTCCACAAAAATTCAGTCTAATTAAAAAGGAAAAAATGCATAGGAAATTTTACCAGGGTGCCTGAAAACAGGGATAGAGGATAGAAAAGCTCAGACAATTCAACTCAAATCAGGGTCCTCTTCTCTTCTACAGTAAGTTATGTAACTACGACTGAGGTGTGGATTTTGCAGAAGTGCAGACTGAGCTGCAGACTTCACAGAGCTCCCACACAGCAGAAATAAAAGCAAGAATCTCGCGCTGCTTGTGAACATTTCTGCAAGGCAGTGCCTCACCCAGTTCTTAACAGGAAGCTTCCCATTAACAGTAAGAGAAGAATGAGGGATGAATGCTTAAACGCTCTCCAAACCCATTCACTTCTAATTGTTTTATGATATAAACCAGGCTAGTCACACGAGTGTTTTAGGGAAACTTGTATTCTATATGTTCAAAATGAGCCAAAATGGTTCCGTGGTGTATCTTATCCCTGCATTACACTGCATGCTGCACAAACTTATTGGAAGACAATCTTGAGGTGACGCTCTGGATGGGTATTACAAACAGCCTACACACGCACTGCAAAAACTCAAGGACAGATCTGCATCCCACTGCCCCCCTCCTCACATAGCTTGTGTCAGGTATTGATAGAAAGCGGGTGGGGGAAGTAATCAGCCTTCTGTTTTGTAGAGATGAATGCAAAGTCACATCTGATATGCTGTGACTAGCCCCCAAGAGCAACCCTACACTGAGGAGCTCATAGGAATTTCCCACTGACCACCTGCTCTTGAAACTGCAGGGGGAAATCCCACACACTCTGGGATGAAGGGAGTTCAGTTAAAAACAGCCCTTAACAATTACAGCTGCAGGTTATTTTTAATTGAACTTAGATGATGAATGTGAAATAGATGATTTCAAGTGAGATAAGCAGGGAGATTCTTACTCTTGTCAAGAAGGTACAGAGCACACACTCTCCCCAGCCAGCCTGGAGAGGAACTTTTTAATCACTGAAAGAGAAATTATGGTCCCAAGCTATCAAGGTCTTCAGTGCTCAAAATAGCCCTAGGGCAAGTCAGCAGGAGATGTTGGTTCTTGTCTCTGGACAGACCTAGGGGCCCCCAAGGAGCTTCATCCTTCAAGGCCTGACCACAGCGCTGGAGTGCGGTTCCCACTGTCACATCACCACCATGGCAGTCCTCAGCCCTGGAGAAGGGAGAGGGGGGACCTTCTCACACTTACTATGGCGCATGTGAGAGCTGGCTACAGACTGCCCACAGAACCCCGGCATTGCTGAAACTGTCTGGGCAATAGTTTCCCCACTAGAAACACAGGGACAAGATTTCCTTTCTCCCACTCTATCTTGTCCATCTAGATGATAAGTCCTTTTACACGTAAAAGATGCTGTGAAACAACAAGGCAGCCAGAGTTTTTGATAATGTACGGGTTCCAGTAACTAAATCATGCCTTAAACAGAAGCTTTGTAGGCACAATGGGTCCCTCGCAGCATTGACAGAGAATAAGTTTCATAAGTTTGGGGTATTTTCCTGACAAAAATATTCATTAAACTAGAGCCACTGTTTGTCAAGCTGAATAACAACACAGCAACGTGGACATGTGCACAAACTACAAAGATGGACATCTCCCCACATCACAACATTTTTAATTTAGATTCTGAGCTCATTTTACCCACACACGTGGTAGAAATGTAAAAAAGACAAAAAGTCCTTTCTAGGCTATTGTTACGTGGAAATACAAGCAAATTCACTCCAGCGGAACTCGATCAACACTCATTTCTAATGTAATGAAAAGAGCATACATGCAGCTCCTCCCTCTCCCTCAACCCCAGACCTTTGTGGGACTTTATTTCCATTAGAAAGAATGAACTGTAAATGCATGCGTGTAAAAGAAAGGGATGAGCAGAGCTGGGAAAAAAAAATAAATCATGCCTAAAAACATACACAGTGTTTCACAAGATAATTGCAGAACAAATAGAAAGCAGAGCAGAGCCAACCAAACACGGACAGCCCACACTACATTCTCATGGCCATCTCAAGAGCATTTTAAGGCAAAGGGAAATGGAGTAGATAGATTTCTCCTGAGCCATTTCCTGGTATCTCTAAAAATAAAAATTAGAGTAGAAGCACTACTGAGTAGGCACAGGTCTTGCATACACTGTGCTCATTCAGTGTCAGTGCCTGTGTACTTGGAGCCAGGCATGAGATAGAACTAACCTAGTTCTTAAATGCATTTCACAGCTGCCCCATGGCAAAACCCCCCCAGCTGTGACCCAGCCAGGTGGGGTTAGGACGGGCAAGCCCCCTGCAAACACTTTCACAAACCTTCACAACAGCCTGCCCTACCATTCTCCCTGTGCAAAGGGATCCAAGTTAGCTGGGTAAGTTTTATAAAATCATGCTCAGAGAAGAAAAGAAAATCCAGCTGTTACCAGATAAAATTTAAATGCAAAGTAAATTTCAGGAAGTCACCATCCAAAGAACCAGAGGAAGAGACATCCTGAAAGAGATCCCATGGCACGTCCCCCATAGCCCAGCTTATCTGTTGGGCAGGTGGTTCACCTGCCCAAAGGGAGCATCATCGTGCTCCACCCCGGCTTATCCCAGTCTCCAAGCAGCTGACCACTGTCAGCTTCCCAGGACCCTTTCAGAAGTAGCAGGCACTGCACTTCTACCTGGAGTGTAGGCTGACTTGTTAACTAGCTATTGAAATTAGTAATCCCCAGTTGAGTCAACAGTTAGGCAGCTGCTTATATCGCCTTACAAGGAAAAAAATATTGACACTCTTACACTGTCAACAGATCTAGAAGTAGGCAAATACAGACAGAGATAGAGTATCCAGATAACCTGCCAACCCCTGCCAACTGCAAGCAAAAAATATAAACAGAAGGCTCTCTGCTTCGTGAAGATTCGCAACAGGGCAGCAGCTACATGAGGAGCCCTAGAAGCATCTTCTGTGCTGAGTTTAAGGACAGAGGAGCATTATTTTCTTGCCTCAATGCTTTTTCTGCTCAGAAGAGCTGCTGATGTTATGGGCTTGAGCAGCTGGAAAGCAGTGCCTCTGTCCCCTTTGGCAGAGGCAGCAGCAGTTTACAAATTCAGCCAGATCACCAAATAAAACCAGAGCAGTCTGGATTTGGAGCCACTTGAAACCAAAACCCCTAATTTGATTTAAAACAAATCCTGATGTTGTCCGACTCATTGTGGCTTACTGACAAAATGGACACAGGTATCCTCAGTCTGGAGCCTACTCCAGATTTCAGGGATATAATACATATCCCTGCTCTTCGCCACTCACCATTTTCACCCAAGGGTGATAAACGTCAGAAGATGCTGGGCCAACAAATATCTCAGATTATCCCGCCTGAAACTTTTTCTCTCTTCTATGCCTTCCCCCATTGCTCTGTCTCCTGTAATTCTTCCTTCCACACATATCCTACAAGTCCTTCTTCAGCTACTTTCCGAAAAGGTCCTTTCCTTGGGCATAGCTCTTGACGTTTCTCTGGGCCATCCTTTGCTGCCCGTACCACATGGCCCGGGAGGGACTGATGGTTTAACAAGTTACTGTGGAAGTAACTCTCAAAAAGTCTTTCCCTAAGAGGCCAAATGTCCTTTTGCAAAACCAAGCTAATTTTTCTTCCTCCTGGAGCAGCTGGGACAAGGTCTGAGTGAGCAGCTGGTACCCCTTTCAGCAACGAGTTATGGCTAATACAACTGAAAATGGTAGAGCTCCTTTGTTGTACAATGGACCTGTTCTTTACGGAGGTATAATTGCCAAGATTGCCTTAAGGGCAAAAAGAAACCCCTCCATCTCTACACTCAGACCCTTGCTCTATTTTTATTTTATTTTTTTGAGTCAACTCAGAGGAAGTCTATTCAATCGATTTCCTCATTAAAACCACACAGGCGCTTCAACAATGACAAATGGCTGCTTAGGCTAACCACATGCATCCCCACAGCCCCTACTTTCTAACACGCTCTTGGCAAAGCCAAAGGGACACATTGGTTTGTGGTCCTGTGGGGAGTAAATCTCTAATGGAGGCCTGAAGCCCACACCAGCCTGGGATTAGTGTGCATGGAGTAAATACTGGCTGATGTTCAAATAATTAACCTCAAGGGAGGGTAGAGGTGCAGACATGCAGGAGGAAGATTTTAAGATATCAGCCATACTTTTCACAATGTCTATGGAAGGTTCAGTTCTGAGGACAAGCATGCTCCAGGTTTAGGTTTGTGAGGTAGAAGAAGACAAAATTCAGGCTCAGCCTATCAAGAAATGGGCAAAGGTTCAGTTTGAGCTGCAATTTCTTCTACCTGAACCAGTTTGCCCAACCCTGGAGATGCTACTCAAGATATTAGCTTTGCTGAAGTTCCCACCTAACATCTTTCAAGGAGGGTAGAAGAGCTCAGAGAACTCCAACTCCACCTTGGCTTATAAACCTGCCAAACATGTTTCTTGGCAGGGTAGCAGAGTCATTTCCCCAAAGGCATGGCGGTTTTGCTTTGTCTTTTACCAGGTTCTAGCCCTGTGGTGCTAGCAGTTGTCACTGGGAGACAATCCTAAACCAAGAAAGCAAAGCAGGAAAAAAAGTAAATAAATAAAAAACAACAAAAACGTGAAGACCACAACTACACACAAAAAGGACACGTTGTTGAGCAGACAAAAGCCAAGATGGATGAAAAAAAATGACTCACTTCTTTTCAAAAGTTTTTTGCTTGTTCCAAAGTAAAAACAAATGGTGGAATAAGTCATTTCCATTGTGTTTAGCTGCTCTCTGTGGTTTTTACCAGTAGCCACAATTGTCTGTGTTGACTTAAGTATTATTTATAAGGTACAAGTATGAGTTGTGGAAAAGTCAACTAGGGATTTGACAAACTGCAAGAAAGAGCTTGGAAGTTTTCCTGGTCTTCACTGTGCCTGACACTGACCACCACTGTCCTCTTTCTGTCNCACCCAGTCCCCCTCTCCTGTCTCTTTCTTCTGCCTGCCTTGGCTTAAATGTCATTTGAGTTGAAATTTCTAAGCAAACCAAAACATTTTCATTTTAAACCAGATTTTGAGAACTGCTTTAGAATAATTAATATCTGTGGATACAGAAAAATGTTTAATTTCAATCTAATGTATTATAAAAGTTTTATTCAATACTTCCAGGTCAACATACTGTGTTTGGTTGCAGAAAACCCCCTCATTATTTCCTCAATAACTTGACACTATTTCTCTCTCTTAGGATGAATGCAAACACATCTTAGAGTTTCCCAAGGGACAGAAATGTTCTTTCCTCTCCAGTTCTGTTCTGTTAGCCACCTGAATACATTGGCTGCATATTGGGGCCTGGAGTTGACTATTTACTGCGAAAGTGGACACCTTTCTTAAAAGGTGCTTCTCATTAAAAATAGCAACAAGGCAAACTGGGATGAGAACAAAAGAATCCAGTCAATGCCATATATGAAAAAATGCTCTGAACATGATTAGTAGAATATCATAGGCTTGCAGAGTTTGTAGGAACCTTTTCTGCTTTTGATTAACACAAGATGTCCCAGTTGCTTCCCTTGACTCACCTCCTAACATATCAATTTTAGTCTCAAACTGGGGCAGAAGTCAAACATAGGCAGCATGATTCGCGTGCCTCTCACTTCAGTCCACCCTCCTCTTCTTGGAAAACGAATTGTCATTTACTTTGAAGTCATATTTTTCTCAAGTTAACTTTTATAGGAATTGCAACCTGCTCACTCAACTGTTTTGATATAAATTGTTCTATTACTACAGCAATCTCACTGCAGAATACAGCAGGGTGGGGACGAGAAGAGCCCTCCTGCAGCAGAGCCACGTGGTCCTTGTGCACTCAACTCACTTAAGGTTTGTTTTATAGACACCACAGCAACTCTACTGGCACACAAGCAGAATCAGAGTAGGGCTCCAAACTGTGGCAAGCTTTTGACCTATGCAGCCTTGTCTGCTGTGGAAATGTTGACTCTGGATGCCTTAAGTCAAGGTTAAAGGCACTAACAAACTTGAATAACCTCAGAGTGATCCTTACCCTGTGTAAGAACTATAGCTAATCTCATCTATTGTCAATTAAAACAAATAAGAGAAAAAGAGGCCCAGCTCCAAAGCCAAGGAAATCTGGACTAGTTAAACACAACAGCTTCATTTTCTTTTCATCTTGCTGTGTTCGTACAGATCATCTCCTAAATTGTCTTGGTAAGACTTCTCCAAGCCCAATTTTAAGTATGTCCTTCACTATTCTCTCTTTCTAAAGCAAGATATCCTGCCCCAGGCTACCAACCGCTTGGATTTGTACTGGTCCCTCATCAGAACCTAGTGAACTGTCATCAAATTCCCTGGCTCCCTCAAGCCAGCCCATGGTATTGTAAATCTTGGACTTCTGAAATTGCATATGAAATCTTCATTGGCTCAGCCATTCTTAAGCCATGATTAATAATCAAAATAATAAAATGTAAAAAGAAAAGTTAATTACACCCATGCTGGTAACTAAAGTGAATAGATCTCTTGCACACAAAACAAATCCCTGTACATTGACTTCCCCTGAGTCACGCCCCAATACACCCACGCCTCGCCTCACGAAGGTATTTCTCATGTCATCGTAGCCTAAAGCAAACACCTACACTCACTCAGAGCCTGCAGAAGAGGGAACCCAACCTTGCAGCATGGGGATCAAAGCTGCAAACGCCACTATCTTCCCCAGGATGTCCTGCAATTAGCAGGAGATAACATGGAGAGGGTGGCTTGGCCTGAGGTCATTTTTCTCAAGGGAGATGTGTGTGATGGCTTCTGATGCAGCAATAAGCTCCAGACATTGGGCCAGGTGCAGCAAAGGAGGAACCAGCTCCTTTGGCCTCATTCACTGTGGCCTTTCTGAGGTCCATAGTTTGGATGAAGTGAAATGAGGCTCTTACACAATGTTCCTAATTTCAGACTGGGGTTTGCTTGGACAAATTTACATGGCTCTGCATTCAAAAAGCAGGAAAAGAGAAAGAGGCTGAAAAATGGAAGAGAAGACAGATGTAGTGATAAGAGAGGAACAAGAGAGAAAAAAAAAAGAACAAAAAAGGTGAACACTCAAGTGTTCAAGCATTTTTGTTGGGTTGGCACTTGTGAGCACATACCCCTCTGAGAGCTCCAGTTGGCTGCTACAAGGCAGCCCTGGGCTAACAGTTTTCCAGGGTCCCACTGCATGGGCAGGGTGTTTTAGAGATGAACACTTTTTGTGCAATGACCTTCCACAAAGCATTCTTGCATCAGTTCTAGCTCCTGTTTCCCACCAGACATAGAAAATTCAATAAATATTCGTGGTCTTGGGTTAAGAAGAAGGGCAGGTCAAGTTACGGTCATTCAGTGCCCTTAGCTTGCTGTGAACCAGCCTAGTTTGAAAGCCTCAGTAAATTTCAGCTGCCACAGAGTGACCTCGGGTGCCTCTGGGCTGCAGCCGCTTCTCCTCACCGCTGTCTCACGTGGCCTTAGCGCCCTGGAAAGCCTCTGGCCTCCTGTGTCTGTCCTACTGCCAATGCTGCAGCATGGCTGGACACCAGTTCCTAAAGCCAACAGCAGAAGCAATGGCTTGGGCCGGACACCATTACATTGTTATCACCAAGCTCACCCTGTGCTTGCCCCATGCTGGCTGCAGCTTCACCAAGAAGGTCTGTACATCCCAATAGCAAGTCCCTGCACTGGTCATGTCTTCCAAATACCTGTTGGAGACAGGGCAGAGGACACTGTGACTGTGTTCTCCCCGAGGTCACCAGGTTGCTCTACTGACGCAGGTGCCCACCACCACCTTTGGGCAGCTGCAAACCCCTCAGCTGGGGCTGGAGCTGACCCCCAGTTCTGACATATCATACATATGCTGTGGGTTTGATGGTTCTTGTCCTGGGATATTTTGGGCAGCTCAATCATTATTTATTCAGGGCAAAACTCTTGTAACATCCAAACCTGAACCCACTCCTTTCATGCCAACAGTAATAGCAGTATAACCAACTCCAAAACCAGGGGCATTAGATACAGAAAGGACACTGAGTGATCATTCTTCACAGCCAACGTCTTATTTGCAAGGCTTTCCAACATCAGAAGTTCGAAACAAAAGTTAAAACTGAGGTCAACAGAGCAAGCGAAGCAGCATTTTCTTTCCATGCACTGCTTTCTCACAGCTGTGACCATCAAAGCAAAGGCTGGGGACACTGAACTAGATTTTCAGCAATTGTGCCTTTGAGACAGATGAGGAGTTGGGAAGACCCTCACCTCCTTCCCAGCTCAAATGGATATTTCATGCGTCCCTTCCCTTCCTAATGAGATAAAAAAGGAATTAGCAGCATGCAGCACACTAACGTGTTTCAAAATCTTGCTGGAATACCAACACCTAGCCAAACAAACAGAGCGGAGCATGCTGCAACGAATATCTGCTCCATCTGCAAATAAGAGCTCTCCTGATTTCAGTATTAGTAACCTGCAGTGAAGAATTCAGCCTATGGAGCTGCCAGGTCTATGCCAGGCAGACACACATCAGAGCTTCTCTGTAGCAACCAAAAAGACAGAGACCCATGAAAAGGTGATAGTGATGGCACAGTTGGATAGTCCCGAAATACCAGTTTCCCCATAAATACGCAAATCAATTAAAGGTTACGAAATACAGTAATTTTCTATGGGTGTAGCTACATGCTTCTGAATTTAATGAGCAAGAAAATGAAGTTGGGAGAGAGAAAGCAAAAACGCACCTTGGGCTTCTACTGTTTTGCTCCTCAAAACCTACAAAACTTTGCAAAAGCCTCATATCACACCTGGTGACCCTTACAGGACCTTCCAGTTCGTGTCATCCTGCAGACAGTCACTCCTGCCCACCATCCCCTTGGGCCTGATGACTCTTGGGAGGAGGGAGAAGTAGAATTGCCTGTCAGGCACAGAAGTCAGGCACTTAGATAAGATATAGTCGAACCAACTTTACAGATGGTGTGGGGAAATGAAAAGGGCTAGACAAAATGTCAAAAAGGCAAAGATCTGCAGAGAGCATTAGGACTGGAAATGGACCAAGTCCAATGTTGCCTCTTTTTCTGTCCTTTGAAAAAAGTTTTAGCACCTTTCTTTTTCTAAAGCCGAATAAGGCATCTTAAGCATCCAGAGAGGTTTTACATCTCCTGCAGGAGGATGACCCTATCCCTACAAAGGACAGGCATCTGTATGCTCCTCTCTCTCAAAAAGCAGAATAGTTTCCCAGATGAACTTCAGGTGAAACCTTCAAAATGCCCCAACTTTGACTCTTGTGACCTCATCTCGCTGGTATCCTCCCTTTAACTTTCTTTAGTGCTTTAGGGGCAAGTGGTCACATATACCTATGAGCCTTTCAGTTTGTTTGCCTTGCTAACTTTACACAGTCAAAGTTCCTGCTAATTCAGAGCCATGACTGAGAACTTTTCCCTCATTTCCTTCTCTGCTGTTCTTTTTTGGGGGGTCATCCTTTGCAGCAGCCCGTTTTTTACAAAGAGGTGATACGGTGAGTCATTCCAGTGGCTTCCCAAGGCCAGGGGAACAATGAGGACTAGCCCATGCACAGGCAATAATAGGCTTTCTGAATCATTCCGCAACAATTTCTTGGCATCACACTTAGGAGATGAGATACACCTCCAGACCACTCCCCAAAATAGAAGATACTGCCACTTGGGCACATATAGTTATAAAAAAAGTAGGAATAGAGTTGCTGTGCCTTTAGAACCAGTCATAGAATTTCCTCATCTTAGTTTCTGGTGCTCAGTCCCATACTTGATTGCAATTTACTGCTTGCAAACCCACTTCTGGGACCACATTTGTCACACTTCGTGCCTTAGTCCCAAATGCTCCAGCCACGAGCAGGAGTTTGGTCCCAGGTTCAGGAACTGATGCTCTTAGTTGTGACCAGAGATCTGGCATTCCTTCCAAGAGAGGGCAGCAGCCCTCACTCAGCCCAAGGCCCAGAACTACTGAAACCACTGCTTTCTGGTCTCTGGCAATTTTGATAGTCAAAATAAGAGATTTCTGCTGTGCTGGGATGCAGGCAGAAGCATGCTGTTTTCATTGAACAGCAGGGGAGGGGAGCAACACTTTGCCTCTGATTGAAGCGTTTTTGTTAACCAGCAAGAGATTGCTTAAAAGAATACAAAAGTTCAAACTCTACAGGATAAACTAAAGTGAGAAGAAAATTGTTAGACAAAATTGTTCTTTTAGCCAACCCCCCTCCCCCCGAACTTTAAACCCTTTATTTAGATCTACTCCAAGCTTATTAATTTTACAGAATTCAAAATAAACAAAAGAAAGAATTCAGTAGAATTTAATATCACAAACTAAAGAATCTACAATTTTTTATTAAAGAAGAGGGGCAAACATTTTGCCTGGCTTCCCAATCATTAAAAAATATCTGACTTCCAGCACTATTATATCTGAACAGGGTGTTTAGCTAACAGATGCATCAGTAGGATCAATATGACAGTATTCGTGTGCTGGAATAATTTGTTTCACTTCAGTTACGGAAGGGAAATCAAGAGTGTAATTGCTAACACAAGACCAGTCCTCACTAATACTGTGCTCTCCCAAACCAGACCTCAGCTTTGTACATTGGACTCCTCCTGAGGTCAATTTACTGCTACTCAGCCATACCCTTCTCCATGTAATGGGACAAGGGGAATTCATTTGACTTCTATTAAAGAACCACTCCACAACCCTTATTTTAAATTTGCATTACATAGAAACCTTTAAAAAGAAGGTGTCGTTAGGCTAGAGGAGCTGGCTCTGCAACATGCTTCTTAGGTAATAATATCTTTCACATTCTGTAACTTCTGAAATATAGGTATGACATAAACCCTATGGAGGGTCATATCACCGAGATACTGCTAACTCGAGCGCTGCAGCCCTTCTCATTGGGTGCAGAGGGAAGAAACTGCAGCCAGTCACCCTCCCATGGTAAGCAAAGATGCTTGGATACTGTGCTCTGGAGTCATGTCCTCCCTTCGGTGGTAACCTTAGAAAGACTATCTTTTCAGTTTGGTCATTAGATAATTTACAAAAATATCCCATGCTGTGATCCCAGCACAAAGGGCACACAAGAGCACAGGTGGACCTCTGCCTCGCCTCAGAAGGATGCTAAGACCAAAGTGCAGGTCGGTGCCTCCAAGGGCAGTACGACAGCATTTGGCTTTCTGGATAGGGGTCCTGGTGTTTGGAGAACATTTATCGTCACTCTGGGAGACCTGAGCTCAGCTCCCGGCTTTGAGGAAGGCTTCCTTTCAAACCAGAGGCATGAACATTGGTTTTGTGCTAGAATGAAATGCATTGAGGAAAAATACCTTCAAGATAGATTTTCAGCTACTATGGTGACACAACCACACAAGGATACCAGGAAATTAGACGGTCTCCTTCCCATCCTCCTCCCACGCTGGTCAGGATGTAAGCCTCCAGTGCATGATGAAGTTGCTATTGCCTAATGAGCTATTGCACATCGTCTGACACGGTGCAAGTGATTACGTCCTGGTCTTTGCCTGCAGCAAATGAAGCTTGGCTCTCTTTCGTCACTCGTTAAATGTAATTTGCTGCAAAGTAGGTGTCCATGTGTGTGCTTTTATCATACGGCAGTGGATATTGTTGAGCTGCTGTGATGTGAACAGTGCCTATGCCCTTCCTGGCACAAAGGAAGTCAGGCGCGACCTCACAGAGCACGTAAGCACACGCTGGCTGATGTACAAGCTGGCTAACTGAAGTCAATAAAACTGCTTTTATGGCCACATGCTTTGCTGGAGCTGGGCCCCTGTGTCAAGGGCACGAACATGAAAGGTGCTAGCACCTCCATTTCACTGGGCCAGAAAAGCTTTTCAAGAAATGCCACCTGGTGATCAATTCACAGTGAGGCACAAGCCTTATGTACTTAGTAGTTTGTAAATAACTTCCCATACTGAACGTAATATAGCTTATTCTTATGTCTCTCATTTTTCTCCTCTCTTCTTCCTATTTATGTTAGGTAAAGAGGTGAACTGGCTGAAAATTATTTCTTTCTTTCCTAAGGAGCTGCATTTGACACAGTAAGCAAGAAATCGATCTGAATGAAAACTCTGTAAACTGGTGTGGCTTGTAAAACAGGATGAATTTGGTCCCCCCCCCAAAAAAAAAGAAGTTACTGCTATGGGAAAAATAAAGCTTGAAAAGAGAAAAGATCACTTGTACAATTTGGGGAAGGAAAGGTCCTGAAAATCAGAGAAGCAATCAGCTAGAGATGTCCTGACAACTGCTTGTATATTGAGAATGTTTTTAAGTAAGACACCTCTGTCACTCTGCAACTCAGTCACAGGGTCTAGTGCCTGATGTCTAAAGCTCAGCACTGACAGCCAGTGTCACGGGTTGTTGTCAGTCTCAGCTGAGCTAACACTCCATGATTTTGATCAAAGAAATGAAATCCTGCAAAGCATAAGCAAGACTGCATAGAAAACATGATACATAAAGCAAGACAAAAGATCGAGCTGCAATTCCCCAGAGGCATTAAAATCACAAACTCTTAGGGGTTTTTTGTAAAATACTCCAGTTACAGAGAACAATATGGACTAAACAGTATCACAGAACTGATCTGTCTTCCAAACTCCATCTCACCTCTCCTGAGAGTCTGACTGGCAAACCCCTGGTACTGCAGAAGAAGAAATGTTTGAAGGTTGGTGCCTCTGGGTGCCCCAATGAAGCCTTTGGGATTTAAGTACCTGCAGCTGTGGTCTTGAATAAACACTAAATTTCATGGAAGAATTTTGCTTCAAGTATGTTCACTTCATGTCCAATGGAGGACATTTTTAATTTTCATTTTGCTTCAAGTACGTACACTTCATGTCCAACGGAGGACAAATAAAAGGGGGGTGTGTCTTTTCATTTGGAAAGGTCCTTGGACAAAGACAAGGAAGTTCCAAACACTCTTCAGTGGGGCACATTCTCCCTGAAAGTGTTTGTGTGGGCATCATTACAGTGCCGTGGCTTTCAGCCAGCTGTGGAGAGGAAGCTGCGCTCTTCAGGCAGGTGACCGATGAGACACTCCTCACATCACCTGATGACTAGTGCACAGTCAGAGCAATCACTGCGGCGAAGGGTGTCTGAATAACCAGCAGGGTGGGTACATGGCCAACAAACTCAGGGTGAATAATTTCATGCAAACAAATTTGTAAAACTGTCTGTTTGCACAACATAAGCTCATACTTAAGGACAAAATTTGGTGATAAATTTTGCCTGTAGAGGTGAGAAGTGACGGTTGCACGGGATTTCAGAGACAAAAGAAGATATTTTGTAAGAGTCACTTTTCTAATCGAGGGCCCCCTTTTCCTCTGCTGAGTCCCCAGCCTGACACACCTTGACCTCAGCACAGTTCTGAATGCCACTGGGATGGGACGAGCCACGGTCGACCAGGTAAGAGCCATGTTCCAGGGGTACACTGCCTGCAGCATGTCCTGAACGTACTGACTACCGTGGGGGACTACCTGAGCGTCACCGCAGGACAAAGCACACTTTAAATACCCTAAGCAATGCAGGGAGAACTCCTCTGAACTAGACTTAGACAGCTGTGAGCTTTATGGAAATTTTGGACCTTCATCCGAAGATCACAGCTCATTCCTGTCTCAGCAAGGACCAAATCAAAAACCACGTACGCAATGCAAACTTGGTAGCCAGATTCAGGTGATGAGCTGTTATAGAAACTTGGACTATGCTAGGCAGTAAACAAGTAAAGGAAAAATGTAACTTCTTACAAACTCAACTAAGGTGCAAGAGAAGCAACAAGTGACTGCAGGCAGCCGATGGAGAGAAGAGGCAGACGGCAAAGACTTCTGCACGAAGAAGTGGAAGTCTTCACACCAGATTCAATGATCTCAAAGCAAAAGGCATAAGCAGGAAGGAGGATCTCCACCTTCCCCTCTTGCTCTCTCTCTCAGATTAAAAAAGGAGCACATGCACATGTGAGAGAGAGAGACTTCCCTAATCTCCCCTCCAGAAGAGCGGGTAGGTGCTGGCAGCTTTGAATTCTGTGCTTGGGGCGACTGCTGCTCTGATCTCCAGTGATGCCTATCCTCTCGCTGTCTGAATGTGGGACTACAGAAGACCATACCACTTTTTCCCTCCTCATTAAGTACTTTGTGAGAGGCAGATGTTACTCCCTTCCTAGTATTGGATACTAGTTGCAAATTTCTCAAAACCCCCCTGCCAAGCAGTTATTAGCTTGATTTCTTCCCCACTATGAAAACAATTCACCATCACCCGAGAAAAAGTAACCTGCTTCTTGTCCAAAAAAAAAAAAAAAGATTGCCTTTGAGGGGGAAAAAAGAAAAAGAAGGATGTACAGGAACATAAGTAAGCTCATTAAAAACCCCTCCTCTGCTGTGTGTCAAGGGAGATACAAATGAAGTTATCACTTGCTCAAAAGCACCAGCAACAAGGAGGGAAGGTCCATAGTGTCTCCAGTATGAGCCTGTGAACACGGTTCCATTTGTCCGCTGTATTTTCAGGTTGCCTTCCAGAAAAACTGGCTGCTGCAGGAGAGGAAAGGAGATCCATGGACTCTATGCAAACACATCTAAACCTGCAGAACAAGGGCAGTGGCATGCATTAGGGCCATCCTAGCTGGTGCTCTGCCATGGTGAAGGCTCCCAACATTACAAATCATGGTACTTTCGACCAGGTAACTTGGAAGTCTTGCAGATGAGCTCTCCTTACACCTTCATACAAGCATGGAGGATGACAAACTGCAAATCCACAAGCAGGGAAAACTTGTTAATCCTACCACCTACCAGCGGGAAAACACATTGCCACTGAGGGGCAGCTGGAAGAGCAACCCAGCAGGAGACACGAATGCCATGCTTTTCTAGCAGCCCCGAGCGAAGCGCATCAGTGCACTTTCCTGATAATCTGCCTCCCAGACCCATTGCTGAGCTTGTAAAAACTCCTAATCCCACAAACAATCATGAATTTTGAAGGTGGCAGCCCTCTGAGGGCCAGCAAGCCTGTTAACACCCCAAGGGACTTTTTTGCCAAGGCTGCTCCTGAAAAGGTCACCCAGGGAGCAGAGGGAATGACAGCACAGCGTGAAAGATGAGAGGGAAGGAGAGGAGGGTACGCGGAGGTGCCTGGGCAACGCTGCCATCCATCAGTCAAGGCAAGCAGCTGCCGGACCCCTGAGCGTAAAGGGAAAGGGGCTTGGGTAGCCTATTTGTTTTGCTTTCACCACATTCCCTGCACAGGCTGTCATGGTCCTGTATTGCCACGTCCCCTCATCAGCGATGAGGTTATCCAATGCCCATTCCTGTAGGATGCAGCCGCCTCCCTCCATGCTCCTCAGGTTGACTGATTTAGGGCACTTACCATGGCAATGTGGCTACAAAAGAGAGCCTCTGAGCCTGAGTGGCAGAGCCTGAGGGCGCAGGAGTTGGCATGTCCAGGAGGAGAAAATCCTTTCGCCCCGCAGAGGCCCTGACCTGTGCTAAGAGCTGGCCAGTTCCCACGGGATTCTAAGGCTCCCAATTCACCCTCAAAACACGGGTCTGACCCTGACACCCATGACAGATTTGTAAGTTCAGGGCAGAAAACAGCACATAATCTGTCCCTCACACCCAAACCTGGAGTTTTCTTTAAGATTTTCTATTTTTCTGAATGTTATCATTCTCTAACAAATGTAACACAATTAAAATCCAACTTTTGTGCAACTTTCTTTGGGTTGGACGCATTTCTAACATCCAGAGTGGGACTTCTGATAAGTAAAGGAAGGAGAATATTAAGAAGAAAGCAGGCCAGCTCCTTCTGCACAATGTCACTGTGATGGTGTGCAATGGCTGGGCACCAAGGTCAGGGTCAGCTCAAGGAAAGGCCAGTTCCCTCACTAACAGCTAACATGAGTGGAAGAGGTGACTGAACACATTCATGGAATTTGCAGCTATTAAGTATCAAGAAAGTATGGTGGTGATCTGGGAAAGCACCTGGGGCAAGCACCACTACTTGTCCTCTTCTCAGGCTTATTCCAAGCCATAAATGGGTACAGCCAGAGATGGGGTTTGAGCTACACAAGCCTTTAGCCAGTATGGACATTTCTTTGTGGCTTGGTGGGCTCCTGGAGTTCTCCTCCTGGAACTGCTTCACTTCCACTGCCTAAATGTTCATTGGATTAAAGCACACGTGTTGGATATTACAGCTCACTGGTCAGGGCTGGCAGACGGTATGGAAAGCTTAAACACAAGTTGCCTGACCCTCTCTTGGTTTTCAGCATGTGAAAGCTTCGGATGTCATTCCAGTGACAGACAAAATGACACAATCTTTAGAGCTCCCCCAAAATTATATTCACCTCCAACAATTCCTATTTTATGAAAAGCTGAATTTGCAAAAGGTGCTACAATATTATAAGCTGATGATACCTCTCAAGACACTGGTAAGCGGCTCAAAGGCCCCAAGCTCTGCTTGCTGGTAACCATGGCACTGCAAATCCTGTTTGCTAAATACTGGCCCCGAAAGGGGAGGCAAAGGTGAGACGCTTGCAGAAGGCAGGCTCCGGTGCGCGTTGCTAAGCCACTGAGCAATAACAGGTTATGTGTCTCAGGGGTGTGATGGCATCGGTCAGCACAGGCATGTGACTCAGCCCTCCCAACACGGAACCGAACCTCGGAAAGGTGAGATTTCATTTCTACCTCTTCTCAACCGCAGGAGACACCAGAAGAAGAAAACAAAAACCCAGCAAGAAAACCCTTTCAATTTAATTCTGTTCATAGAAACATCAAAAGGCCAATCTGCCACGAAGGCTAATTTTGCAAATGCTTGATACTTCCTTGATGCAAGATAGCCAGGCCTTTTCGGGTTCACCCATCAATAGTCAGTAAGAGTACAAATAAGTTCCCGGTCACCAGGAACCACCACCCCCAACCATCCCAAGCTTTGGATTGAGGCTGGTGTTGGACAGGAGAGTGAGGAGTGAGCTGGGCCCTGAACCCTTGGGGCCTTAGGAGCCCAACCTCCATTAATCTCCACTGAGAAGCAAAGAGCTTAGATGCTGCTTAATAGAACAGAGATCTCGGTGTTAATGAAATAACCGACGGGAAATGGCCTGGGCAGGCCACGATAGTACGGGAACCTGAGCCCCACCGTGTGGTAGCTGGTTCAGCCTCCCTGAAACCGCACAGCTCCATGAAGAATGTCCTTCAGCCAAAAAAAACCAGACTTATGTCACCTTTGGGACCATGCGTCTTTGAAGATGTTACACGTGTCCTGCAGATTAAACCTCAGGCGGGGAAAGAGGGGGAAGGAGAGCAAAGGGCTGCCGAGCGCTGCAGAGTCGGTGCAGTCAGCAGCCGCTCAGCTGAGTCACCCTCTTCTCTCCAGCTCCCCAGGGTTTTAGGGCAGGATAAGGTGCTCACCGTTCACCTTTCCCGGGCACCCTGTGCAGGTGTTTCTTGCAAGCATGAGTTGTTGAAGAGCCTCAAGTGCTTCGGCAGACACTCAACTGAATGTGGTTAGTCCAACTCATAATTTACCAATACCAGCTGGCTCCTGGGATAAGCAGAAACACGCTGGGGTCGGGATGTCTAAGGTAACCCTATAAATTATTTTTCACTGTCTGCCCGTGCCCATGCTCGCGAATGCAGTTTGCGCATAGCTCATGAAAGGAGCTGCGGCGGGAGCAGGTGAAGGAGCGGATGAGGTGGGTGCTCCCATGACTGCAGTGTGGCTAGTCTGGCAGGCACCACGGCAAGTCCTTTGTTGAGGAGCAACTCCAGCAACGATGCTCAGAGGGGAGGAAAAAACTCACATGAGGAATCCCACTGCTGCTGGGAAGTTCGCTATCATACGGCAACCTCTCAAAAGAGACAAGGTCAAGGATCTGGTTTGGTGCTAAGATGGAATAAAAGCAGCCCCTAATGTTTCCTTCTGCCGGTCCCTGCAGCACATGAAACTGTGCTTTGGAAAAGTCTAAATTCACACTCTCTAATTCTCTTGGTTCCTACCTGCATCAGCCCTGTCCTTCTCCAGCATTGTAGCATAAACTCCAGAGACTTAGCTGGGGTTTTTGGTTTGGTTTTTTTTTTTCCAGAAAGTCTGCTCTGACAGCATTTTCAACCCAATTTAGGGCACCAACACAACCGGCTCCTCTTCTTGCACCCAAACCTACTAACCAGCAAGCCTTCTACCCCACATCTGTGACAGTTTCAGGGATAGGTCAGCACCAAACCTCTGGTTTGGAAACTGGATTTTTCATAGCATATGGCTCAGACTCAAAGGCCTGCATATAGGATCAAAGTGAAGTTTGGCCTCATCATGTCAGTGGCAGTGTTCTCAGGCTTCATAAAGGTTTCCCGAGTCTTGAGCTTTCAAATGGAAGCGTACCACCCACTGCATGAAACCTCTGCTTCAGAGGCTCAATACCCTTGTTATACACCAAATGTCCAAGGGGCACTCGGCCACAGGCAAATGCTAGTTATGTGGGAGAGCACATGTACTGCTGCACATATAGGTGCTATTCACAGCTTTCTAACTCCTCTTTTTCATTTCAGTCTCTGCCTCAGAAGAGAAGTGGCCTTTACCGTCAAGAAGTGATGCCTTCTCTGTATCTTACAGATAATGCAGGTACTGAGCAGAATCTGAACACCTTGTAGTTACTATGGTCTAGAAATGCTTTTTCAGAAGATGCTGTACTGAAGTTTAGATATAGCAAGAGCACGCCATGGACATTAAAAAGATGGCAGATGGCTCTTCTCAGTGTTTGAGAGACCGCTGGGCTCTTCACCGCCTATCCCACCAGCAGCATTATCTGTGGCTGCTGCTTGGTCACCTTCTTGCACGTATGCACCCAGTGAATCGAGTGTTTGCAGAGAGAAGGGTAATACAAAAGGAAAGCCCACAGTCTTCCTTCCTGATTTATTTTCAGGACCCAGTTCCATGGTAGGAGGGTTGGAACTAGGTGATCTTCAAGGTCCCTTCCAACTCTAACCATCCCACATTTCTATGATAATGCTTGCCACTTCGGACTGTAGGGAGTGAAGTGTACTTGGCACAAATTCTGCATATTTTTCACTCCCTGGATCTTTTACACCCTCCATCGGGTTGCACCCAACATCTGGATCCGCACACTCTTTGGAGCAGGGATTCACAGCAACTAGCCATGACACAGATAAGGCAACTAGCAGACACCACCTCTGTAGTACGGCACTGTCAGTCATGGAATCCAGCAGCGATTTTAAACAAAGACCCACTACAAATGCGCTTAGTTTTCCAGTGAGAGTTTCGCCAAATTAGGACTGCAAGATCCTCTCCAAATACAGCGTATCTTTTGCTAACCACCCTAAGCTCTTTTAAGAAGCAGTTTCTATATGACGAAAAGCCCTAATTAAGCACATCGCAGCCGAAGCAAGTTCGTTGAATTACCTTGTTGAAGGCACACTCAGTTAATCCTTGCGGAAAGTCCCCTTCAGTCCCCTGAAGTCATTGTAACATGCACGCAAGTGTGCGTGCATGGGTATAAATAAAAAAATGCATCATGGACCTCGGTCACCAAATCTGGCCTTATTTGTAAGTGCTCCCCTTGCCACAGCCTTTTCTAGCCTTGACGCGATGGGGAGGAGGAAGGTGTCACCTGTTGGTGTCCTTGACAGATGTAAGCGTGGGCATGTGAGGGGAGGCATTTTAGAAACAGGGAAGAAGGGAAAACCGCTCTCAGCAGCCACAAAGGGTCCAGCAGAGCCCCTTGATGAAAGGTTCAACGCTGAACAAAAACACAAACTACTTGGAGTATAAAGGGAATTAGGGGCTGGAGAAAATGTGGAGCAAGTGCATCTCTGCTCTGGGAGCAATGGAGAGCAGTACTAACGGCAAAGCATATTAGCACCAAAACCAGCCTCCACCTAACCTGCTCAGTCCAGGAATGATCAGAGCTTCCTAAAAAGTTTCTAAGAGAAACATGAGGTTTTGACCATATCTGGGGCAAAGCTGTCACACAATCACCCCTGTGCCTCCACGGAAAGTATTTCTCATGGAAGCTGCAAGATCTGAGCTACCCTCTGGTGAATTTCTAAGATTTTATGACAGTTTTGGGTTTTGTTATAATTGTTTGGGCTTTCCAAGAAAAAACCCACTGTTTGGATGTAGCGACTTTCCCAAAAAAATATGAAACAGACAGGAGAATTTGTTTCCTTATTGTGCTTCCTCATGTGCCTGAAATCATCTTTGTATCATCTTACAGATCCTTCACCCATTTCATCATCTTACGTTCTCCGGCTTGCATACGTGTGTAAACCTCACTCTACAGAGCAGTGAGCACGGTCAGACCATCTTAGGTCCTGGGCACTGCTGGAAGGCAGACACCAACAGGACTACGCAGAGCTCAGCATCTGGCGTATCCTCTGGTGGGACACTGGAGCAAAGGAATGGCTCCATGAGCTAATACATTCGTTATTTGGCTTTGCCTTCTTTAACCAGAAGCAATTGTATCCTTGAAGTATGGTGAAAGAATATTGATTTAAAGTGTGTCTCTATGCACTCACGTACACACACGCGTGCATGTGTACAGAGCCTCAAACAGAACGGCAGCGAGGATGCACACAAACCCCATTCTCCCCTGTGTCAGCAGTGCCAGAAGGCCACAGGGAAAGAAAAGCATTTTCTACTTAGCTGAGTGCTGGGAACCTGTATTTCAAGTCATTTCTGTTTGCAGAAGTACGCTGAACTCCCCTGCGACCCAGGTGGGAGGCAGAGCAGCCCTCGCTGCCGGCAGGGACGCGGCTGCAGAGCTGCCCGTGTCCCCGCGCAGGCAGAGGTGCCACCAGCACTCCCAGCCCCGAGAGCAGGAAACCTCGGACGCGGGCAAGGGCAGGGCATGCGCCAGCTCCCCAGGGCCTGACCCGGGAATCACCAGAGAGCAGCTCTGCTAACCCGCGATGAGCTGAAGGTCAGGGAAACGGTAGTTTGGGAAGCTGCTCCTTAGGGAGCAGGGACGGGTCCTTCAACCTCTGATGCCCAGGGGCATAAAAAGTGCCCAGTACCTCATGGTTATTTCAGCAGCGTTTGGGCAGCCTGGGATATTCCAGCTTGGAGCAAGTTTGGACAGGAGACTGCAAGTGTTCCCAACATAAGGGATGCCCCATTTTCTATACAACCACAAAGCTGCCATACCAGAACTGGGCAGAACTGGAAAATTATACCGTATATTAATGCGGCATGTGAGAGGGTTACGGTTTACCTTTTGTTCTTTTTTAATGAGAGGGCGGGAGAGGAGGGGGTTAAGGGAGGGGTGAGATCATGACAGATGAAGAGAACTTGCTTGGCCAACTCTCCATAGCCTGTAGCTACTGCAATATTTATGAAAGGGAAGGTGCACCTTGGCAAGTTAACCTGCCTGAAATTGGAAGGTTTCAGATGAAAGGGAAACCCTGTAAAGGAAAACTGAGCTGTGCTTGAGAGGAGCACGGCGGCAGGGAAAGAAAAGCTATCTCCTCACCAAGAGTTTCCATTTCTGAATGCTTCATTTTGCCCCCCAAAAAACCACAAAAGCAAGCAACCTGGCCAGGCCTGCCCAATCCCAGAGCGCAGGAACCAAAGTGCCTACGAACATCAAACTCCCCTTTCTCCGTTCGGCAGAAATCTTCCGGCATGTATTAACACTGCACAGTTGTGCTGCCTGAAAAGGTGGAAGGGTCCCATCCTGACACTGGCTGATTCCGACTGTATTTTGAGGTTATTTGCACAGGCAAGGCAAGGCCCTTGGGCGTCCATTTTTGGAAAAAAAACCAAACAAAAACGGAAAACCTTGAAGATGCTATCGTTAACGGCAATTCCTGCTTCTCATACAATTCTTTAAATGATTTAAAAAAAAAAAAGAAAAGAAAAGAAAAGAAAAAGAAATTTAGATTTCTGTCAATGTTACCAAGATTTCTTATTTACCAAGCACTGCACCAGTATAGGGCTTGGATCTTTTCAGAAGAAAAAAAATATCATTTAGATGAAAAAAGTATGAATGTCAAGATCCTACAAAATATTCCCTTAACTTAATTTTAGCACAAGACATGGAAACAACTTTGAAAAATTTCAGAAAAATATTTGATATAATATAGATAAATTTTAATTACGATCTTGCCTGTGGGCAGACCCACAGCCCTGGCATCTCAACTCTTATCTACCAGCACAAGGCGCTCCCGGCATCCTGTGCTCACACAGGATGAGCAAGCAGGGATGGGTTTCGTTAGCTGCTTAACTGTTTCCTCCAGAGAGATGGCTCCAAAGCGAGGTGACAAGCTACTGTTGGAATTGGAGGAGGGTTTATTTTTCAATCTGGATGAAAAATCTAGATCTTTCTCATTCTCTCCTCCCACCAAAATGAAGGGCTTCAAGCAAACCGGATGAGTGGCTATGCTTTCTATTGCTTTCAATTTTTAATTATAATTTCCCTAATTTTCATCTCAACTTATCAGTAGAAACAAAAGAGAGGTCTGAAAGCTTCAAATGAGAACGGTGCAATTTTTCCAGCAATTTTTCCTTATTGTCCCTCCCTTCCCACGCCAGCCCTGGCGCACGGGGGCAGGGGAGGGGAGTGCTTGGCACTCTGGAGGTTCTCACACCCCTCTCCTGTCTAGACCAGGGCTACGTCTGATTTTCGATCACCCCAAGGCTACAATTTCCAGTGAAGAAAATATTAAATTCAAAACCATCTGCCCATCTCGGCTCCTTCCAAAAAGTCGAAACCTGTCAGAGGCCCAATTCCCACGTCTGGCGTCAGAAACCCTCCTCTCCATTTTGCAGCTTTAACGTCGCCGTTGCTCAACCCGTGACATTAAACGCTCACACAATGTGTTTTGGGCAGGGATAGACATTTACATAAAGCAAGGATTTCACAGGAGCACCAACAAAAAAGCAGATATAGCATGGGGCAATGGCACTGGGAGCTGGGGAGGACTTTACCAATTTACATTTACTCCTCATCTGACTCGCACGCCGTCCTCTGACCTTTCCCTCCGGAGACCTTTGGCTCAAGCTTGCCTACTGCCGACTGGGCTGAGGTTTCTTTTGCAGCATTAATCACGGGCAACCCTCCCCGACACCTCGGTGGGAAGCTGGGGTCAGCGCTGGTGTGCTGGGAGGGGAGGAGGAGCAAGGCTGGTCACTCCATCGGCTGCCTGGTGTCACGCGTGATTTATGGCCCGCTTCAAACGCAGCCATTGATCTGTCCTGCTCTCCCCAGCACGCTTGTCAGCATGTAATAAAGCCAATGGGAATTCCTGCGCGTTGAGTCAAAGAACTTCAGCATGCTCAGGTTTTCTTATTTAGAAAAACACACCTGAAGCCTCCCCATTTGGGAAGCAGCTCAAGATTTACAATCCTGTAGAAATTTGCAAGGGTAAGAACAAGAAATACAACCCCGACCGGCCCTTTAGGCAGCCGGCCAATTAATCTTTCCTTTGCTGTCTGCTGCTTGTTCGTCTTTCTGCCTTCAGCGGTTTTGGAAGATCTAAGCCAGGCAGCGGCGGTGACTTCCTCCCGCCTGGCCTGCAGTGAACCCCCGAGAGCCGTCCCGGAGGTGAACCCAGCCATTCCCTGGGCTGCATCTCCCGTAAAGGCTGCTCTGGAAATCACCTGCCGCTCTTGGCCTGGGACACCCTCGAGGCCAGGCCAAACGCTGTGCCGTCCCCCGCAACACCAGGGGCTGCACGTGGCTTACAAAGAAACCTCTGCAGCGCTGAGGGGAGGATTGCTCAGAGAGCACCACCATCCCCACCAGCTCCTGGGGAGCTTTCTAAGAATGGTTCTCTCATCGCCTGGGATTGCTGCAAGGAGGGAGGAGGTACAGCGGCAAGCCAGGTCAGATAAAACATGCCTGTACCATTGGCACTGCAGGATGGTGCATGCTAAGGGACAGCATGGAGCACCGATTTCTCTCCCTGCTGCTCCCAGAAGGTCGCCTGAAGCCACAGCACACATGTGGGTCTGCATCCATGCAGTGCAGATCGAAGGAGAGCAGGGGTTGAGGGGCAGGCGAGCCATCTCACCCAAAATACAGCACTTGTGGCATCGACAAACCACAAGGGAGTTACTATGGGTCTGCCCTTGCAGGATCTGGCCTTAATTGTAGCATCAGTGACTTCTCACTTCCACCACCCATCAAGAAGAAAATGCTGCTCTACTGCGTAGTATGGGCTATACATTTAAAATACTGAACACACAACACTGACATCCAGTACAATGGGGGAAGGCATCTTTTTCCCTTGCTTGGCACTTGATTGAAAAACCCCACCCAAAACAAATAATAAAAAATCCCCAACAAAACAAACTCACAATTTCTTATACAACATTTAAAACAAAAAAATTTGCATCTCAGATCAGAAATGTGTCAAGCAAATACGTCAGCAAGCTCCCAAAATTCCACTTGTCAAGAGTAGTTTTCCTAAATGCTGCATTTTCAATGGGTTCTTTTTCTAATCAGAAAATGTTGACTGATGAAGCTAGTCAGAAAGGAGTTGATAAGCTCCAGCAATTTTTATTCTGACAAAATATTCACTTTCTCCGCAAAGAAAATTCCCATTAACGATTACTAGGCAGTAGACTAAATGAGATTGCAGAGCAGAGCTGTTGCATAGACCTCATTAAAACTGCTAACCTCGGAGCACGGCACGCTCTGCTTCAGAGCACTCACGAACGTTCAGCTCCTCTGGAGAGGCAGGGGTCAACCATTCGCATCAGGTTTCTCAAAATCACAGAATTCCCAATCAGTGGCTATTTAGAAGACGTTGGCTCCAGTTCAATGGATTTTAGATTTCAGCTACTGTACATGTCGTAACAATCAAACTGCGTGAAAAGAGACACAGAGAGCGGCAGGTTCCTAAGAAATATTAGTGCCAAGTCTTGTTGAGTAATGAAGGAAAATGCTCACCTATGGGACTTTCCACAATTCTTATCAGTTATCAGAAAACCCCCGAGAGACACACATTCTCCAGTCTTGCTTTTTTCTGGATGAACTTCCCAGCACACCGGAGAGGGGGGAGAAGAGCAGGAGGAATAGAAAATCCTTCTTGAACAAAACATTGAAGTGAATGCCATTAAAATGTTGGTATTTGAAACACTGACTCACATTTGGACAGCCTGGGAAGGTCATCCCACAGTGGTGCTGGATTCCCCAACCCAATGCATACAACAGTTTCTGATTTTGCCCAGCTGACTGCTATTTCAAATAAAGCCTGGCCCCGTTATTCTATCTTACCACCCTGCCACACAAAGGGACTGGAAGCATGGGAAAGAGGTGCTCTCAGGAAAAGATGCCATTTTGTTTCCAAAATCATAATTGCTAGGGCAGGAAGAGGGATTTCTTCCTTTCTGTTCTTCAGTTTTTACTTGCCCTCCCCAGTCACAACAGAGTTGTCACTTCAAGGAGGGCAGAGACATTGAACACCCCAGCACTGGGAGCGCCGGCATCTCTTGTGCAGATTAACACCATTAACTCCTTCTCCTTCCTGGGCAGCTTTTGTGGCTTTTCTTGTCTCAGGGTAATAAAACCACCCAGCTTGTCCTACTAGCAACACAGATGCTGCCTCGTCTCTATAGCAGAGGGAAGCTTTACCCCAACAGACCCTGCCTGGGTAAATCCTACTGTAGCAACCAGCTGGAGTCTGCCTGTAAACAGCACACACAGCCCAACGCAGCTGCGCAGCTTCCGTAAGTGCTGGCATCCGTGGCCGAGTACTCGGAGCCCTGCTCAAGTGGGAAAATTGTCTGTGGTGCAATCCTTGCAGCAGGGAGCTCTTAGCTTCATGATCAAGCTCAGGAGTGGCTTCCTTGAAAATCCAGAGACCAGCACAGATTAAAGTGGCTGCAAGGGAAAGACTTTGCTGGTACTCTTTGCCCCGTGACCTCAGTGCTAACATTCTGCCAACTGAGCAGGAATAGGTCAAGAAATATATGGCATCCCCTCAGTGGGAAAAGGAGAGGACAGATTTATGGGAATCTGGGGACACTGTTTATACTGTCTGAAAATCTAGCCCTAAATATCTGACAAAATTTAGCAGAAAACTACTTGAACCATTGCCAAGAGGGATGCTCCATCCCAGAACTTTAGAGAAAAGAGGCAAATTTGAAGCCTGTGGCTTCTCCAAAATCACCCAGTACATGCACGGCAAGAGAAGTACCTCATTTGAAATAAGCTCATACAGTGCCAAACGCTCCCTTGTGCTTTCCCAGATAAAGGGAGAGAAGTTGCTCTTCCACCTCCCAGATCAAGCTCTGAACAAGGCAATTAATTTGAAGACAGCAATTTGATTAGACTCAAACTTGCCTGGGGTAAAAAACATCCATTAACAAATACCAGATAATGGGAAGGTGCTTAGTTTCCCCTGGTCTTTCTGGCTACATCAGTTGGGAGCATGTACTGAGGTGGATTCTTCAGAGCTAAAGGTGACAAGTTGGGGTTTAAACACGAGACACCGAAAACTTGGTCTTTTTCAGACTTCATATATGAAACAACCCAAGATGCTCAGCTCTTCACAACCCTGACAGAAGAATGGGTTCAGGGGCAAATAACACACAGACGCTTGCTTATGTTCCCCCTACCCTCAACACTGTCCCCGGGCAGGAGCTGCCACACCAACAAAACCAATGGTAAAGTCACCTCCAACAAACACCAGCACTAAGGCATCAGTGGAAGGTGGGAGATACTGCCATGGTGGGAGATGCTCCCGCAATCAGGCCACAGCTGGCTCGTCTCACTGGCTCGAATACCCATAAATCCCACATCTCTGTACTAAGGGATAACCTTACAGCCACAACTTCATTTTACCAGTTTCAATGTGGTTCATTAAACCTATCTAAACACCAGATGACAACCCTTCCTGGATGACCACACGGGCAGCTACAGAAACACTCGGTGCAGACACAGAGCCATCACTGCTCTGGTGCTACGCTTGCTCTCAGTCGAGGACACAGGAAAGTGCTCTGTACAGCCATACATAATCTTCCTCACTCAGTCATTGTGTGCATACCCACCCACTCGTGTGGGCTCGTTCGCCGCTCTGCAATATCTTCTAGGCACAATCTGCTGAGGAGCAGCCCACACTGTCACAGCCTGAGGTACACAGACACCAAGCAGACTTAATCTGGCAGCAGAAGCAGCACTGTCTCTTGGGACGCTCGATACAGACAGAATCGCTAAGGGGAAAACCAGCTACCCCAGCCCCGCGGATGCCTTTCAGAGCATTTGTCAGTATTGTCACAACACGGTATCTGCTGGTTCATGCACCAGCAGATTCATTTAGCACTAAATGGGTAACAATTCGACTACCTCCAGTTGCCTGAGCCAAGCTTGCAGAGGACACCTATGAAACCACGGTACACACCACTACTGCACTCCCTTATTGGACTTGAACTCATGGCAGCCCCCTTGGGAAACCTGGAATAACTGCTTATTGGGCAAATTTTAACAATAGCCTTTGTGCCCTGCCTGTGTGGTAACGGAGTATGTTTAAGCCATTGACAATGCTGAGTTCCTTGAAGTTGCTAATGGGTTAAAGCTGGGACATCTGGTGAAACACTAGCCTCAGCTGTTCCTCAAATGACATCTTCTTGGGTCAAATTTATCTCTTCTTGCCAGTCCATCTGCTCGCAGCCTGTCAATGGTAAACACTTGAGAGCCACAGTGCAAGCGAGGCGGCAGACAGCAGCGAAGGACAGCATCTTGGAGTCTAACTAGATAGCGATATAGGAGCAAAAATAGCCCCCATGCTCTCCCCCCCCAGTCATCTTCCTCCCGCTGCGCTCCAGGGTCAGGGTCAGGCCAGGGAAACAGTGTGCCATCCCGAGCACAGAGCTCGGACCAGGCCACCCGAGGGCTAAGGAGAGACTTGTTTGTTCCCTAAGGCAACAAGGGAAAAGCCACCACACACAACTCAACACACTACTGTACTTGCCCGTGCTTTGCATGCCCCAGGGGAGAGGTTCACACCCCTGCTGCCAGCTGGTGAACGGTCATTTCTTTCAGCAAGGCTCTCCAGAGCCTCCTGGTCTTTGCTTGCCAGCCCTGGGCAGTCCTGTCCGCGTAGCCTCAGCCCTGAGCAACGCAGCACGAGGCACAGGGGACATGGAGGCTGACAGGGAAGGCACAAAATGAATGTGCTTCTTACTTCCCAAGGAGTTCGTACATTCAAGGGCCGTTGCCTCCTTACCCGTGTCTCTAGGAAGGACACCTTTCTTCCAGAGGGCAGTGACCCTCACTGTAGATATGACTGTAACCCTGCAGACACACACACTCCTCTCCAGAGCACAAACTCAAGAGCCCCAGATCACCTGTCAGCCTGGAAAAACAAGGTGGGAAGTGTTTGTGGCTTCCCCTGCTGCTCCTAGATTATGTATTTGAGAGGGGGAATGGTACAAAATACATCCAAAAGATGAAATATTACAAGGATTCCTGGATGTCAACTAGTGTGCAAGAGTGGGCAGGGAGTCACCCCACAATTACGGTAATCTGCAAAAAGTAGATTAAGCTGTCCTTGGTGTCAGCTGGCCAGCAACAACCTCTGAAGATGCATGAACCTGACGGGCTGCAATCTGTGCTGTTGTCTCTTGCTGCCACAGCGGCGATGTCCTGCAACTAGTGAGGATCAGTTTCAAGTGTGCCCCTTTCAATGTGATGAGAAATTTCTACCTTGAGTCACTTGGATTCTTTCACAACAGTGTCATATCACTGCACTGTGCTATTGCAGGGCACCTGCTCGTGTCCCAGTGCTGCCCAAAACACAGTGAGGAAACGTCATCATGACCCTCATACGTGCTACAAATACCCTTGAAGAGAAGAAGCTCGTTCACCCTGCCAGTGCTATGCAGTTGCTCTAATCAGCCACACAACTAAAAGAAAAGCATTTGCCTTCTCCTTCACAGACTCCTCCATATCCCCAATTAACTACGTTAACATCATAACTAACCCCCTGTCCCTGGTGCGTGCTGGCAACTGTCAAAACCCGTGTTTCGAGGCGTGCTTGATGCATTACTGAGCAGCGGGTCAGGAGACAGACATTTTAGTGTGCGTCAGACACCACATTTCTCCATCCTCGAAACTGATCCTGCCGGAGTGTGCTCCCTGCGGAGCCAGGACTTTAACCCGAGAGCACAGCTGCATTTTTAAGTATCATGTTAATAGTGTCATGGCGGGGATTTTGTTCAAGGGAGGATGGCTCCACTCTGACCTTTGGCTCCAGAGGCACGCTTTAAAATTAAACCCTTGCTTTTTGTCTGACCCAGCACTCATTTCTCTCCATTCATACAATAGTGTGATTTTAAGAACTGGTCACGTTGTTGTCTGCTAGTGTGCATGGCACTCTGTACGTGCCAGCAGAGGCCAAGAGAAGAGCAGCACGCACTCAAGTATTTTTAACCCAAAAAGTCGTCTATTAACTCTGCAAACAGAGAAAGACCTTGCTATTGTCCATCTGGCCCGGTGGTACCCCAGTTCTGAGCTGGGGTTCAGAACCACAGCCCAAGAAGTGACATTAAGCCAACAGCAGAGCCAAGCCAAAAGGCTCCTTTGGGTCCCTGAACTCTGCTCAGGAGGGAGCAAGAAGGACGGTGTCCAGGAAGAGCCGGGGCAGCGCTGGGAGCGCTGCTCTGCGGGAGCCCCGCTCCGCTCCGGCCGGCCCGCTCCTCCCCCTGCGCCCCGCTCCGCTCCGCTCCCGCTCCGCTCCGGCCGGCCCTCTCCTCCCCCTGCGCTCCGCTCCGCTCCCGCTCCCGCTCCGCTCCGGCCGGCCCGCTCCTCTCCTCCGGCAGCGCCCCGGCCCGCGGGCGGCGGGGGCTGGGGCCCGGCGGGCCCACGGGGGGGTGCAGGGCTCTGGCAGCCCCCGCCGCGCACCCCCTGCCCAGCAAGCCCCGCTTCCAGAGGCAAGGCTTCCCTGTGCTCTCCGTTGTGCTTCCCTCTAGCGGCCACGCCCAGCCCCGGGAAGCTCAGGTCGTTGCTCCCGGCGGCGGAGCGCAGCCCCCGGCCGGGCACCAGCGCGGGGCTGCGCAGGAACGACCCGCAGGTTCGACGGGAGGCAGCGATCCAGCGCTATCCCAGGTGTGCGCCACCACCCTGTCCCTGCTTTGGCCTTAGGAAGGAGAGGAACCCCCTGCTCAGGCTGAGAGGTCTTGGCAAGAGCAGGGTGAAGCCAGCTCACTGTCAGGTGCTTGCAGCACAAAAAACACCACCAAATCTGGGCTCTTGGCAGGCTCTCCAAGAGAACGTGCTTCCTTCCCCCACTGGCTCACAGCAGGCACCCCAGCAGCTGAGATACGCAGCAGAAACGCTCAACACCCCAGTAAAAATGGGTAAGAATTCAAGGAAGGTCCTTGCAATTACCGAGATAATTGCTACATTTCAGAACCAAACATTACTTAATGGCACTCAATTATCTTGTGGCAGGGCCTGCAACGGCAGCAACTAATTGCTTAACTAAAGACTTTCTTCTTTCCACCCTGTGTCAACATGCACACGTGCAATTAGGCCATTGGTGCAGGGAGGAGAGGAGATGCCTGTTGTGAACAGAAGGGTTAAGTAGCAGCCACAGCCATGTTTCGAAGCTCAGAGGACAGCGTCTTGCCTCAGACATTATGAGGATGTGAAACAACTGGAAAAGCCCAGGAGGGAACAAGGATACAGATCTTTTTCTTCCTGTCTCTGAACAGGGAGCTCAAATGACTGCACAATGTGACTAGTGCCACTCTTACAAGTCTGTAACATCCCCCGGGTTTGGTCACATTATCAGTAGCCTTTTCCTAGTTTATCAGTCTGGAGAGTTCACAGATACTAGCAAAAAAAAAAAAAAAGAAAAAACAAACCAACAAAAACCCCCAACAGCCTAACAAGATAATAGAAGACTTTTCTTTGGTTACTTTCAAGCTTGTTGAAAAACTGCTTACTGTTCACCTCTTCACTGACTCTTTCTCTCACATGAAAGAAAAACAAAGGGAAAATAGGCATATTTTCCTCGTTAATTGCCATTTCATCACTTCTTCATGACCTTTTGCTCTATCTCAGTAACTCTCCTAAGCAGAGTCTTTCACTCTGACACACAACTACTCCCTGCCCTCCCAGCCTCCATCCCTTCTCCCTGGGCTTTTTCACACTCTAACTGAGGAGGAAACACAAGACCCCACATCAGGCCAAGACCCTTGTGAAAACATCAGGTCTTGATTTCTACCCCTGTTTGTTTGGTCTGTTCCTCTGACCAGCGCGGGCTCACCGCAGAGCCAGCCCCAGGCCTTGTCTCCCGAACATCGGGTACCCTGCATCCAAGGGCTGTGCCTGTTCAGCTCTGCTCATCCTTTCCAGACACACATTTCTCAGGCATGAATTCCCAAGGCTGCTTTGTTGTTCAATTACCAGCTCAGCTCCCTCCCTTTGAAACCCCTCTTCACTACTCTTAATGCCTTTTTTTTTCTACAGTTCATCATAGTTTCCACAGCATTAGTAAACAAACTAGGTTTGACTGCCCAGCTCACAGACCTCCTTGGGGGCCTTAAGCTTTATGCAAAACTGTCTGTTCTCATCCTGTTTTTGTAGGTTTGGCAGTTCCAAATCATAGCAATAGTTTACTCTTATCCGTCAGGTTACTGAATGGCCTTGTAAAGATTTGAGACAAAGACTTCAAGACCCCCCAATTCTACCTTTCAAATCTCCTTTTTCCTCTGCTACATTAACAGCTCTCATGGACTAAATAACACAATTTCCTCTCCAGAATACCATGCTAGTTTGTCCTTGGGATTTTCTCCCCATAATTTAGGTCCTGTGCTTGCTCTTTAGACTCATGTTCCACTTACAAGCCTAGGAAGGGGACAGGATCTAGTGGGCTACTAGGTTTTGTGGACTCAAATGGTTTACTTATAAGAATCATAACTCAGCCAGGGAATAATTAACATCCCCTAAAATTGAGGACAGTTTTATAGCAGACATTTCAGTTTGCTAGCAACACACCTCTGCATTTCCACAGGTGCACGCATGGGCTAATTGTTTCACAGGAGTAACCTCACCTTCAATTAGCCACTGTTTTAAGTCTTTGATCTTTATAACTCTCCAGAGGACAGCAAGATTCCCACATAAAAGCCTTTTATTATTTTATTCCACATGTAGGAGTGACCCTATGCTCCTGCTTTTATTAAAAAAGGAAAGTCCTTACCTGATGTCAGAGATTCCCATCGAGTGAGACTGCGACAAGGAGGAAACCTGACTTTGGGGGAGGGCTCTCCCAGGTGCTCATGATAAGCGATTACAGCCCCAACCTGATGCCCTTCACCTGCTCCCTCAGCAGACTGCGGCTCTGCCAGCATCCCAAGCACCAAGCCCATCCTGGAGATGGACTTCCTGGGAACGTGCCTTATCTCGCTGATTCATTTCCTAGGGTCATTTTTATTTCTTTGAGCTATAGTCCAATTCCCAGTTAAAGATCAGCACACATTATCCTTTGCCAGGGAGCTTATCGCACCCAGTGGAGCTCAGCTATGTGCCATGGAGGACAAGACGTCTACACCTGCTGCCCCAGCACACGCTAAGGCAGGAGAGTGCACACAGCGCCTGAATTTTGCCTGCTTGGTTTTGTCAGGGAAAGGTTTGGGGCAGAGTGGGTAGCTCAGAGGCCCAAACCACAGGTCTGGTCCCAAAGAAAACAAAACGTCAGGGCCTCAAGGCTCTTAATTAACTCTATTAGAGTGATAATCATGGCCTGCCCAACCCCAGGGGAATGGAAAAAAACCTCCGGTGGGAGACGCGCATAAAAGTACTGGACTGGAACGTGGATATTTTTACCCACCGTCAGTGGTTAGAAGGCAGTGGGGGGTGGGGGGAAGGGGAGAAGGAAAGATCCTCAGCTTAAATCTGGTTTAGCACCAACATGTAGGAAGCTACTTAGAAATTAAAGGGATTTCTGTGAAGTGCTTTTGCTTTTCGTGGGATTGCTTTTGAAACATCTGAAAGATATAGACTCTATATCCTTTACAGTTCATTAGTGTGCAGTAAAATATTGCCTTTAACCACTTCCTTTTTGTCTTTTTTTTTTTATTAGATTTGGGTTAAAAATAAATCTCTTCCGCATTTCATTGCAACAGAGCTGATGGGACAGAGCTTCAGGAGAGCCAGTATTTCTCCCATGCCTCTGAGGCAAGAGCTGGGCTCCAGCGATGAGGCTCCTTCCATCTCACAGGGATGCGCTTCCAGAGACTGGTCCGAGAAAGCGGGAGAGGCAGCTGGTTCCCCCAGCTACCAGACTCCAGCCAGCTGCTGATGCAGAAGCCTCAGACACCTGCCTCGGCACAGCCAGCCGGTGGAGCCGATTTGGCCCCGAGGAAGCAAAGCCATGCGGTCCTACATCGCTTCCTGCTGAAATAACGAGCAGCTCTTTGCTCATGTGGGGACTAGAGCGAGTCTCACAGGTGTAATAAGCCCTTCTCCTGGTGGCAGACGCAGTCCTGTCTCTTGGGTGCCTCCTTCTCACCCTCTGGATGTGAAGAGACCGTACAGCAGCCAGGGTGAAGCCACCCCACCTAAGGAGCACTCTGGGGCTGATGTGAAAGGATGCAACATCTGGCAGGTGGCAGGAGCTACTCATATCACTCAAACTGTGTGGGTTTGGGGTTTCAGAGGTAGCACTGATGAAGATACATAACTAGAGAGCTCCAGAAGCTGTTTTAAATTATGAAATCAGCTTAATTTGTCTGCTGCCTTTGGAAGGAAGAGAAAACTTTACGTCACCTTTCTCTGTCTGAGTCTACAGGCAGGGGATGCTGACCGATGCCTTTCAGTAGGATCAGCACAGCCTTTTCCCCTGCCCTTTGCCGCTGTGTATCTCCAGCACACGCTGGTTTGGAATGCTTTAGAAGGCAGCGGGCAATGCGGTGCTGCCGGGGCGCAGGGCTCGCGGGCTCCCCTGGCTCTGCGCTGGGTGGCAGCTCCTCCTGCCAGCTGTCCGCCAGCACAGCACTCTGGTGTTTAAGCGCATGGCACAGGACTGTCACCGAATTCAGAAATCCCTCACCCACTAAGCACCCAGCTCAACCTAGGCTCTCAGCCCTGAGAAGTCTCTTTCATCATCTTTGATTGTAAAATCTACAGCATTAGCTCATCATTTATAAAATGCCCCATATCAAAAAGTCTCTCTGAAGTACGGCTTGCCCCAGTTATAAAAAAATAAATCAATCACAAATAATGTGTACTCAAAATCACCAGTTAAAGGCTTCCTTTACTTTCTGGTTTCTTCACTTTCATGCAACACATGCTTCACCCTTTCAAACTTCTCTTTGCTCATGTGGGGACTAGAAAGTCACTTTGATCTTAATGAACACTGAGATGGGGCAGAAAAGTGCAAGTGACTGACTGGCTCCAGCTTAATGCATAACCGTTCCCCCGCAGAACCACAGGCTCACAACTCTCCCACTCCGACCACGACAGCTCCATTCGTTTGACGGCGCAGCTACTCTGCAGCAGGGGAGGCATGTCACCGTGAGAGCCTGAACCCTCTGCGGTGCTTCTGGAGCTGACATGCTACGGAGGGAGAAAGAAAAAAGCATGTAACATGAACTTCCCAATTCAAAATCACCGAACGGCGACAGTGGAACTCAAAGTCAGACTTTATTTTCAGCTTTAACACCAAAAAGCCACTTGGATGCAAGCCCTTTTGTGTTGCCGCTGGTGTTACTGCATCTCACGGAGGGCAGACCTCATCAGCCATTTCATCGGCTCTCTCCTTTCATCTCGCAGCCCCCTTACCTTTACACACAAGTGGAAAAAGACTGTATCAGCCAGAAAGCATGGTCTGTGCTGCCCTGGTACCTGCGGGTAGCATGCAATAACAAGTGCTGCAAGCACGGGGCTGCTCCTGCCCCGACCCTCGTGCCAGAAGCCTGTCAAGCAGCTGCTGTGTCTAAGCCGTACCCTCCTTAACAGAGCACGGTGCCTGCGTTTTTCTCCTTCTCCGCCTCTGGGAGCTCGTATTTCTCACCTCCCACTGTAACACTTATCGGAAAGTATATCCTTCACCTCTAGCCTCAGTGTCCCCTTCCCCAGGCTGGGAAGTCACTGATGGTGTGGGCGGAGGGTGGCAGCTTGTTCTCAGCTCATCAATCTATCACAAACTTCTGCATCAGCCTAGCTGGCTCCAACCCTCATTTATTTTCAAGCATGGAGGATGTTTGTGTTTGATCAGATATGTTGGATAAATGATTTCAAGCCGTGGATTTCATTTCATCACAAAACACAGACATGGGTTGAAATCCTGTTCATGAAGTTGGCAGCTGAACTTTGATTGATCTCCCGGGCAAGGTGGAACACTGGTCACCCTGAAATAAATAATAATACAAATTAAATCAAAGCGGGGCACAGGAAAGTGATGTGCAAGAAGATATCATTCATATCATCCTTGACTTTACTCCTGGCCTGTGGATTCGCATATGAAAGGGATATTTGCTTTCCCGTTTTACTAGTAGCTGTGAAACAGAAACACGTCATTAAGGAGTCTCAGTCCCAGCTAAGATAACCCCCAGAAGCTTCTAAACAAGCCCCAAGGATCTCTTAAAAGGTCTGAATGGTCTTCAGACCTTTCAGCATAGCAAATCGCGTTGATGTCCCTATGGATAAGGGACATCTCTGGGAACAGAGATGTCTCTGCCTGCCTCCTGTAGAAACCCTTCCCGCGAGGCTCCTGCTGTTCCCCTGGAAATGGCACCGCAGGGCTTGGGGCTGGTGGCACAGCTTTCTACCTTCAACATTGTTTGCTTCCCTTTTCACGCCATGCCAGCAGAGGAGATGACCTGGACTCCCTTTCCAAGGACATGAGGAGTTCCCCCTCCAAACTGATAAATCATTCAGGTGCTCAACGTGGAGCTCCTGCTGAGAATCAGGAGAAGCAACAGGGCCATTTCATTTCTTACTCCTTTTTTTCAATGCTACTGACTGTGCAGTAGGAACTATATATGAATACTTGGCCCTTTTTTCACAAAGACCCCAAATCCCAAAGTCAGACTAGAGAAATCAGTTATTAAAGCATCTCTCCGCACCTCCACTGTGCCCAAGCAGGCTAGACTGACAGTTATTCAGTGTCCTGCATTAAATGAGCTGGTGAGTTCTCAGCCCAGCCCTGCAGCATAGCATCCTCTTTGAACAAAGCCCCTATATCACATTTAACATGACAAAGGAAGGACAGAAGGGGAAAAAGAAAGTGGAGGTAAATGGGTGACAGGAGGAATAGAGAAGGCAGCACAGCAAAGCAAGACCATGACCTGTGCGTATTACTAGTGCAGCGATAGACGTCTGCGTTTCACAGCTTGCAGTCTGTGCCCTCAAGCTGTTCTAAAGGCCCTCTCCTGCTGCCATGCCATGATGTGCCATATCTTTTCCCTGTGCACAACAGGGCCAGGAGGGAGCTTTTAAAGAAAAGCTGCTCAGCATTAACTAGAGCACCGGTGCTCAGCAGGGCAGTGTGGGCATCACCTCCCTCTCTTAATGTGGCCTTGTGACCTCCACTTTCCTGCATCTCTCCATGGCACCTCACTGGCCTCAGAGCCTATTTCCTGAAATTAGGTACTAGGGCAGAGGTTTGTGGTTTCCAAAACAGACAATGCTCTGGAGAACGGCCAGAGGCTGTGGGTACACAGAGCGCGGGTGGGGTAATTTGGGGGGAAGCTTTCTGCCTACAGGGAGAGCAGGATGCGTGAGAGCAGGTCTACAGCACTCAGCTGGAGCAAAATTACCAGCAGATCATCAGCTCGATAGCAGGATTTAGCGCAGGGAGGGCCGGGCCAGGTGAGTCACTGGGCTGCTGCTGCCGTCTGTGATATCCCAGTGAGCACGGAGCGGGGACGGGCAGGGAGATGGCCAGGTCAGTTATGGAGCTGGGCACCCTCGAAGGTCAGCAGCTTCTGCCTGTGTCTGTGCCCCCGCACAGCAGCAGGCGCTGGGGAGGACAGAGCACCAGCGCCCCAGACCTGCCACCTTTGGCCACTTGCTGCGCACGTGGGCTTCGCATTCTTCCCCCAGGAACTGGGTGAGGAAGCAGGTTTTGCTCCACCGCGAGTTCCTCCCCGAGTGCCCAGGAGGAGCTGAACTGTGCCCAACCCCAGCGTGACAGCGGCTGAACTTTGCACATTGAGCCACGGTCAAGCACCAGGGACCGAAGCCTGTGGCCAAGCTTCTGGGAAAGGCCAGATTAAGACTCTGTAAGAACTAAAACAGAGGGACATCGTCCTCCCCCAGAAAAACAAACAAACAAAAACCCCAAACACCACAACCAAACAAAACACCGCAAATCCAGAAGCAGTCACTCTCGTCGTTTTCAAGACCACCAGGCCCTGGTAGGACAAGTGGGTCTGGGCTATGCTGCCTCCAGCTCCATCACTTGCCACAGCAGAGGAATGAGCTCAGATTCTTGCTCGTTACTTCAGACCTTGCATATCCAGGGCTCCGCTCACCCCAGCAGGTACCGCCACACCAGCTATCGTTTTGAGACAGTGGTATTATCCTCTCTCTGTGCAGGTCTAAATAGCGCTGGGACAGGCTCCCAAACAGTTAAGCTCAGTCTATTACTCAGGGATCACATCGCACCAGAGGGTGTGGAGAGGCCCTTGACACCAAAATGTTTTGACAATCAAACAAACATCCCCAAGCGACTCCAGGCATCGAGCACAGCTGATGCACGGGTAGCCAAAGCAGCTTTGAACTGTCTAGCCACGCAGCCACATAACAGAGAACTCAGCAAGTCCTTCCCGAGAAGCTGGGTGAGCCCCCGCGTTACCGCTACACGTGAAGCCTGCTCTCCGTCTGCGCATCCAGCACCATCCGTGGGGCCAGCCTGGCGGGAACTCCAGCCTGCGCAAGCTGAAACCCTGGTGCAGGCCAGTGCTGCTACCTGTGAGGTTTTAGGGAATGACATCCACCCTAGCATAGAACCATAGGATTACCTAGGTTGGAAAGGACCTTTCACATCATCTGCTCCAACCAGCATCCTCATTCTGACAAAAACCATCACTAGTCTAAACTATATCTCTAAGCACTATGTCTACCCATCGTTTAAATACCTCCAGGGATGGTCCGTCAACCACTCCACTGGGCAGCCTGTTCCAATGCCTAATAGCCCTTTCAGCGCAAAAATTTTTCCTAACAGCCAGTCTAAAGCTCCCCTGGCACAACTTGAGGCTGTTTCCTCCTGTCCTGTTACCTGGGAGAAGAGACTGACCCCCACCTCGCTACAGCCTCCTTTGAGGGAGCTGCAGAGAGCGAGAAGGACTCCACTCAGCATCCANAAGGTCTCCCCTCAGCCTCCATTTCTGCAGGCTAAACAATCCCGGCTCCCTCAGCTGCTCCTCACAAGACTTGTGCTCCAGACCCCTCACCAGCTCCACTGCCCTTCTCTGGACGCGCTCCAGCACTTCAGTGTCTTTTTTTCTGGTGAGGGGCCCAGTACAGAGAGAGCACAGTAAAGCCATCACCCCCTGCACGCTCTTCCACGTGGCCAGCATCGCACTCACCAAGCCTTCCCTCACGGCACGGGTTGCGGATATGTGCTGCTAAACTCTATCTGCAAGCACGAGGCTCCATGGCCCCCCCACTGCAGCCGGTAAGGGATGGGGGGTTCAGGCTATCTGGGTAACACTATTGCAGCGCCCATTTAAGAGCCAGGGGGAGTCACTTCTGCCCAATCAGGGTCCCTGCCCCACCAATGCAAGCTAAGCCCAAACACATCACGCACCCACTGCTGGGGCTCCCCCCCTTCCCTTTGCTCCAGGTGGAGGTGCTAACTGGATGGGATGAGGTGGTACTTGGCCTGAAAAACCTTAAAACGTTGCAGTTGGGTGCACAGAGGCTGCAGCTGGACTAGATTAGGTTAGACTGAGCTAACCAGAAGGATTTTTGCTGGGTTTCTCCAGCACCGTGTTAACCACAAATCATGAAGCAGCAAGAAGACCTAAAAAAAAAAAATCACATTTCACATCTGACATGCTTTCTCACAGAGCAGGTCCAAAAAAAAAAAAAAAAGTCCCACGAGGTCAAAAGAGAAATGAAAAGTAATCATCGGGGTCTGAGGTTCTACAACGCACAGGGTACTGAAATGACTCACCCTGCCATAGTCGAGCTACCAGATTTCCTGTTTGCTCTGCCCCAATCTTTGGGTGTTTTTCAGCAACTGGAACTGTGAATTAAACTCCTACACTAGAAAACAGCTGATGGCAATGGAGGTGGGGTAATTTCATGAGGTAACTGTGACACACCAACATGAAAAGGCTTGTGATCCAGTTTTGGTTTAAATTTGGAGACTAAAGTTCACCTCAGTCCTTATTTTGTTGAAATGGCTTATTCAGCTCAAGAACATATTTTGCATCCCTGTTTCCCCTGCTGCACGATGGAATATGATGCCACGCACTCTGCTTGTCATAGCTCAGATCCTGTCTTACATTTCTCTAATGCCTTGCGTGCTGGAAAGTCTTGGCGTGTTTCACAAGCTGCTGTATACGTAGCCAGAATCGGACATGTGGCCACTTCTGGGGTGGAAGACAGCAATAACTGCATGTGTTGCACTAGGAGGAATAAGGTTCTGTCCCGGGAGAAATACTTTTGCATAGCATGTCATTAACGTCAATCTCTGAACACCCATCAAGCTGCTAGCTACAAGTCTGGCTGCATCTGAAGGACTGGAAATATTACTGCTGGGATGTGAACCTGTAGTTCTAGGCAATCTATTTCTGCTTAACCTGCTAGGCTGTCAGTAGCTGTTTTCGTCACTTACATGCACCATGGACCAGTAATAGATAAATATCACTGTAGATTGCAACCATCTGTGCCTTCTGGGAGAGGTAATGCCTTCTCAAAGGATGCCTTTGAGAAAGGATCCAACAGCAGGTGGGAAAGGAGTCGAATGGTCAGAAAAAAATAATCTCCTCTCTCCCACCTCTCATCATCTGCAGGTCTCTCTGTTCTCCTCACTGCCCCCAGATGTGGCGCTGCAGCTGGCAGAGGAGGCAGCAATGCGAGAAGGAGGTGAGTCCTGCAGATTGGGAGGGAAAAGGTGGAGATGCAAGGAGGGAGGTCACGGTCTGGGCTGTGGTTCTCAATGAGCTGCATTAGCTGCAGGGATTGAAGAGTGCATGGAAGTAAGGGCATGACAGAGTCTGTCCTCCCACTGCCCTCTGCAGCCCTGAGGGTCCTGCACAGCCCTCCCCTGGTTGAAGGGGCAGTGGTGTGACAACTCAATTGACTATCACAATGCAAGTTTGATGCCTGGAGCTAGCACGTCCCCACTGAACACGGTCTTTAATTCAGGCTCCCAGTCCTACTCCCACATTAGATGCCAGACTCCAGGCACCCTGCAGCTTCCATTAACACCTACCTGGAGCCATTTGCCACAGCCTGCCCGCTCATCTCCATCCCCTCTCCCAAGACCCTGGGTGCCAAGAGCATGTCTTTCTGGAGGTCTAAGGGAGAGACTCCAGCAAGGTTCTTGTTGAGGTACCTGCTAACTGCCTTGCAGCACTTGGGACGGTGCTAGCGAAAAGGCAGGTGATGCTCAGCAGATAGGAGGCTGACCAAGGGCACCAGGTCCTTCCTCAACTGGGTTCTAGTTTACTTGCTGTTATGATTTTTGACAGACCTACAAACTGGCTATTCTTAGGGAAGGAGAAAGAGGACGGGGGGGGGAGGTAATCCTTTTCTCCATGCCAACCTTTCTTAATGTCGTCCTGAAGCTAAATAAGGGAGCAGTTCTTATGGCCTCAAGCGCTGCCTGGGGCAGTGTCTAGCAGTTGAAGACCCGGTTTCCAGCCGCTCCCTCAGCTGCTGCGGTGTGTGTCCTACCCCAGCCTGAATCACAGCGGCCCGCGGGAGCCAACAGCCGGGTCTGCAGGGGAACGCTGCCGTCAGATGCACCCAGCGCCCAGGAAACCACAGCCCTGGTTTAGTGGTGTAGCTGTAACATGGGTGAGCACACTCACAGCGGGGAGACTACACTTATTTTTTAGAAGGCATTTGCATTTTGGTGGGGTGGAGGATATGAAGTGATTGCGTAAAAAACCAGGGTCTAGCATACTGAAAAAAAATGATCGCTGCTGACACACAATAGCCCTGAGCCAGTCAGTCCATCCCTGGCTCCCAATGGCCATGCGGCCACAACAGCCTCCCAAAGCAACCAATGAAATGTTCTGCCTGCAGCGCAGCAGGGTCCTGGATACCACACAACATCTAGAGTTTACTGGATCATTAACTTATCTTCCTTGAGCATCCGTGCAGAAACAAAAGGCTGCTCAAAGAGGGAAGAACCTCTGAATATCTCCTTACAGGTAAGATGGACCATTTGAACTCATTGTTCTGCATACAGAGCAACTCCGTGTCACACACCTAGAGCAGAGGAGACTGGGTATTCCTGCACATCCGCCAGCATCTGGTCCTGCAGGTCTGTTCCGTGAAGCAACACAAGTGTCGGCACACCAGGCTCTCACTTGCGGCTGCTGGGCCACACGGGGTGGGCAACGTGAAGTAGATCCACTGCAGTTCTCTGTCACCAGCACAGCAGGGAATTTTGACCAAGCCTATTCATCCAGCCACTGTGCAAGCTCTCCTGAAAACACAGAAAGTGCGTTACATCAGTCAACAGTGGTCAGCAGCAAGCGCTCATGTTACTAGACAATGGCCACTTAAAAATTCTTCCTTTTTCTCTCACATCCTAAGTCGTAGCCATGCTCATTGCTTTACCCAGGTAAAGACTTCTGTCTTTACACCAGGGGCAAGCTTTGCGCTAAAGTAGGAATGAGAGGTCCACTGGTGAGCCCAGGTACCAGTCTGTCTTTATAGGATGCTGTGGCTGAACAGGGCTGCGGTCTCTCCTCCACCAAAGCTGGTGTCTGGATACTGAGCTTCAGTTCAGCAGAGCAGCAGGGTCTGCCTGCCTTTGCCACCGTGTGCCATCCTGGATGCTTTCTGCTCCTCAACAGCATCTCCCACTTTGCAACTCTTACAGTGTTGCCCTTTATCTTAAAAAGCAGTGTGTGGGGCGGAGAAACAGCAGAGCCGTTGCCTGATGTCTCCCAGCCCTGTCTCTGCCTCGCGCGCTCCCGGGCAGTGCCGAAAACCATGGTGGTGGGCAGCCGTGGGCTAGCCCCGCTCTCCAGCCTGGCCTCTTCTCCCTCACCACGTGCCAACCCGGGGCTGGTTCAGGCCAGGATGTCTGTACCAGCCTTCAACAATGTCAGTTCTTCCATCGCCTGGACCTGTTGTTTTCAAATGAGGAAGGGCCAAGGGATATATTTGTTGATGGTGTGTATGTTGGTTACTACCAGGATTGGCAGTTTTAAGGATTTTCCACCTTGCAGTGCACTGACCCAGACACAACACTGACAGCTGCAGGGTAAATAAATAAAAACAGAGTATTTTGATCTTGGAGGGGGAGGTGGCTTGAAGGGGGGGCCGGGGGGTGTCAGCCAGACAGAACAGGGTGGGCACAGCTGTGATGGGAACAGATGCGGCACAGGGAGCGGGGAATAAAGTTCTGCAAATGTA
Organism: Rhinoptilus africanus; assembly: GCA_013400135.1. Lineage (NCBI taxonomy): Eukaryota > Metazoa > Chordata > Aves > Charadriiformes > Glareolidae > Rhinoptilus > Rhinoptilus africanus. The sequence goes on from VXBO01004179.1 coordinate 650,924, forward strand.
AGCAATGCTGGAAAGTCTTGGAGAATGGCACGCATATTTGGGACAGGTGGGAAGTGTTTACATTGAAATAAGAAGGATGACGGCCCGAAAGAACGCTGGTCACGTTACCTGTGACCCAAACTGACCGAGCGCAGCTCCTGGGGGGCCAGAACACCTCAGACCATTTCTCTGAATGCACGTAGGGTTCCTCCGGGTGCTCTGTGGAGCTTGTGGATGTTCTGTCCCTCTCAGGAGCGAGGCTGTAAGCTAGCCTTTACTGAAGTCTGGCTTTTAGCAGGTCTCTGTAGTAGCCCTCTGCAAGAGCCTTGGGTCAGGCGGGTACGTGACAGTATCAAGACCAGGCTCACCTGGGCCAGCAAACCTGCCAGTGTGGTCTCCAGCACAGCTGGAGCACAGCTGGAGCACAGCTGGCACTGCCTGAGCACACTCATCTGGCTGACCCCAAACAGCAGCCCTGCCGTGTTTGGGTCCCAAGCTGCATACAGTGGTTTGGTGGGTTTGGGGTTTCTTGTTTAGTTTTTTGGGGGTTTTTTTTAAAGTGTAGCAGAAGCTATTCCTCAACTGATGTTTAAATGATGAAACAAGTAGACTTGCACACTTTTTACATTCTCAGAAGCAGCCCTGCTGCCAGGAGGACCTGAGCGAGGCTCTTGGCAGGGCAGGTGCTGCCTGACTGAACTAGCACTTTGGTACAAAGCTTGTGCTGTGTGCTCTCTCTGCTGATGGCCATTAAAGATAAGAGGCTGTGGGGCTTGTTGCAGGGATCTGGGGCTTGTTTCAGGGATCTTTGCAATGCTTCAGTGATTTGCCTCCATCCTAAGGACTCACCACAACTAATGACAAGAACAAAATCCTTCTTCTCTCCTGGCACATTAAGGGTTGGACTTTTCAAGAACCCTAGAGGCACCTGTGTCACCATTTAAAATTAATGTCGGGTTGGGAACTCATCTCCCTAAGGTGCTACTGAAACCCCAGCTAAATGAGTTGAGCTGAGCCCAGCAAAGACATGCAGCGGGGCTCTGGCGTAGCTGCAGGATGACTGCCTGCGTCACACCTACTTTACCTGAGAGCGCGGAGGAGACTTGTCCAAGGTCATTTCATGCAGCAGTGGTGCACTGAAGAATAGAAACCAGAGGCTCCACCTCCTAAAGCCTCCCGTCTGCCTCCAAGCTTCCCTTTTGCTGCCTCATGTGACCCAGGGGAGAAGAAATCCTTCTTAACTACAGCTACTTCACCGGAGGATGCTCAAAGGCAGCTTGCAAGAAAGTTTGAGCATTTCTAATCAAGCTGAAGGAAGGCTCACAAACACAAAGTCATGTTGAGAGACATTCTCTGCATTTATTCACACCCTAGCCCCTAGATAAAAATAGCTTTATATGTTAAGTTTAGGACCGCAGAAAGCCCAGAGGATAGCAAGGGATTATCACAGAAGGGCAGCAAGGCAGTCAAAAAGAGCCTGGGGGACATCTTGTACAATTTCCATGAAGGGAATAATTAATTCAAACTGTATACAGACAGCTCTGGGAGCGTCCACTCTAGAGATGTTCAAAGAGTCCTTTGCTGCTTTGGGCTCACTTTAAATCGAGTGTCCTAAAAAAACACTTCAGCTATGCATTTAATTTCAGCTATACAGGGTGTTTAAATGCCAAGGGATCAGGGAAAACTTTGTTATTAAAGGGCTGCAAGACTTTAATAAGGTACACAGTCATTAGAAAGTTGTTGAGTCATGAAAATATTCTCAATAATTTGAAATTAATGTTTAGTGTATGCTGTACCATAAAAGGCTTAGATGTTGTGGCCATGGATACTAAAGAAAAACCTTAAGGCCATGACTACACGAGCAAGTTACCGCAAGGTAAGCTAGGGTGTAATTTTAGAGCGCACCACTTACAATAAGGTAACTTCCCATTTGCCAGCTCTTGTCCTGGGACCAGAGGAGGCAGCTACGCCGTTGCTGAACGTGGCACAGGCTGCCCTTCGAGGGCTGCTGGCTGAGGGCATGCATGTGGCTAGGAACAGCAGAACAGATAAGGTGCAATAAATCTGTGCAGTAACTGACATTTTAGTAACTTTGCTTTCCAGCACAGATGCAAGGATGGATGGACTACGCACACCAGCCAATGCCATAGTCGTTAGTCATGCTTACAGTTATATAATCAAGCAGTTAAATGGGGAAAGGGATGGAACCTAAAATGCAGAGATTCTGCTTCATGAAAACAATAAATACAAATATTAATAAATGCTTGCAAATAATAATCAGGGCACTAGCTTCCCTATACCAGCGGCTCTGTTGAAGAGGTAGGGAAAAATTACTAACTACCAAGTGTTTCCTTCTCTCCTCTCTTTTCCAGAAAACACAACTATTTGAATTAAGACTGCTTCTGGTGATCTGCCCTTTCTTTTCCATCTCCAGATCCTGCCAAGCAAAATTCACTGAGTTCCACTTATGACTTTAATAAGATCAGAATTTCTGAATGTAGTTGTTGAGGAGTGTGTTCCTGATAAATCACTTAAACCCAGGACAACGGGGCTCCTTATCCCAAATCAAGGAATCATCCCAAATCCAGGATTCATCCCAGAGCCTGCCCTGAGCCTGCCCAATGCGTTTGTTGAAATCATTGTCTGCCTAACCCCAGTGGCTAGGACAGCCTGCAACCTAGAGATTTTTCTTTTCAACTCAGTAATGATCATTGCAGGACTTTTGTTTCTTTCCTCCCACTCACTATTGTAATGAAGGGAAAGCTGTAAGTGTATTTCCTCTCCAAATCTTGGAAACTGCTTATGCCTCCTGTTGTAATAAATGGAATGGATCTTCACCAAGAAATCCCTGCTACTGCTCAGATGAACAGGAGGAAGCTTCTGAGTCCTGCAGACCCTCCCTTGGGGGCAGGTGGACAATCCTGATATTCAAAAGCACCTCGACAGTCTCTTCTTCTATCCTGGCAGACATTATAAACCTTTAGGGAGTGAAAGAGAGAGACTACAAAGGAAACCATGAGCCTGGTGAGTGCAGCCATCAACTTTCATTGCCTCCCACCAGGTTAAGATTTCATCAGAGGAGAGTGCAGCTTCCTTCGGAGAGGTGCACTATACTCAGCAATGGCATCTACTCACCCTGCACATCCCTCTTGCTTCAGGTTAAGAACTAATGATCCTGTAATCCAGGCTTGTCACCTTCCCGTGTGGGCTGGCCTGAGGATCAGGGCTGTAGGACTCTCACTGGTTCCTGAGCACCTCACTCAAAGCAAAACTGAAACCTGCTTACATCCCCAAACCCAAGACCGGACTAGAGTACCTTTTGCAGGTGTTGCACACCACTTTGTGCCTTCTAGGTGGGGAAGGTGGGAGAAGATGAATGGCAAGAGGAAGAAAAGGGTTTTTTTCCACCATGTTGATTGTTTTCTTTCTTCGTACTCCTACAACCCTCCTCCTCAACATGACCTTTCTGACCAAGGATGTATTTTGGGGCTGTCACACCTTATGCTGCAGAGGAGCATGCCGTGGTGGGTGCTGCTTAGCATTCCTCGTACTCCTTGCGGAAGCAGGGGCAGGATGCAGATCCCAGACAGCACACTGCCTGAAATTACACAGAAATTAAGCAGAAATTATGGTTCCCTTGCTAGTAAAGAACAGCCTGCATTTCTACTGTTGCCGAGCTCTACAATGAAGAAGGATTGTTGTGATGGAGCACAAAATACTCCAACTGCCCACCACTGCCATGGCTGTCTGCAAGAATCTCTTCTTTAGGTAATTACTGTATCAGTGTCTCAAGAGTTAAACTACCTGGAAGAAGGGGATTTCAGTAGAAGATCCGGAGCAGGAAACATTATCAGCAATGTTAATCTGTCACATCTTTCCTGGACTGTACATACCACGCTCCATCACTCTGGCATGTCATGGCCTGCATTGTTACAAGATGTACCGGAGCTGTAGCCAGCCATAGTTTGGCATCTCAGTGAACCTTCTGATCCAAGAAAATACGGGAAGGGAAAAATAATAATGCCATTTGAAAAAAAAACAAAACACCAACCATCAACCAACCCTACACAAACCAACTCACCTCTATGAAAAGCAATGAAAACTAACCCCAAAACTTCTAGCAAGTACTAAAATAGATTTTTCCAAATACAACTACAGGACAAATCTTTTTGAATTAAAGGTGAGATAGACCCTTGAATGCACACCACTAACAGATGCTGAATAGGTCAAAACCTAGAGTTCCTATTGTGTTTCTCTCAGATTCAGACACATACAAAGAAAAAAAAAAATAAAACCATTTCTTTTGCTGGTTCCCATTTCCCAGCTCTGGCAAGAACCTGGCCAGCAGCCAGGCTGTCCTGAAAACATCCCATGTTATCTGAGCTTGGAAATGCAGCAGACTCAAGCTGGACCAGTCCTTGGAGTTGACACCACCGGAGTGCCTGGAGCCCACGCCCCGGAGCAGTCACAGGACTGCAGACACCGGATGAGAGGGAATGCTCTTGGCTCTATTGTTGTTGTTGAGCTCCTGGAAAGGAAAAATGCTCTGGATAGGAGAAAAAAAAAGTCTCAAAGGAATGGATGATCTCACTTGTCCACACACACACGCCCAGATGTACAAATATATATAATTAACTGGAAAATACTGTGTGGTACAAAGGTTTCTTCAGCTTGGGTTCATCACAGTTGGGCTAGTCAAGGTTGGTACAGCCATAACAAAGAGCACTTCCCACACATCTCCTGCTAAGAGCTCTTCTACCACATCATAGCATTTTAGTATGCATTTATATCTGCTGATAGGCACCCTCTATGCTTTTCATACACAGAAAACTAGGCATGTGATACAATTATTAAATGTATATGTAATAGCCTATGTAGTCATCAATAGAATACATGGTCCCTATGTACACACATGTTCTTATACAGGCAGTTTGTTGATGCCTTTAAACTGTCGCAAGGGTGTACAAGAGGCAGGAGATGAAAGGACTGTCCCATTCAAACACCATAAAGAAGACAACCCAAAAGAAAGAGTAAAACCAAACACTACTGAAAGGATTCTCTCCATCTGCTTTTTCTCCCTGCGCAAGGCATCTGTGGTGGAACGGAGGGGGAGCCATTGTAGTAGTCGGTACTATGGGATCTTCGGGTTTCTTAAGCAAAGTTGCAAAAAGCAGCCCAATTTTCAGCTACAAATTACCAGTTTCCATGCTGTCACAAAACATCTTATGTATCCCTTTCCCCATTTCCCAGACAGTGCCTCCTAAGGGACACAGCAAAGAAAGTGCTCCTCAGCGTACAGCTTAGATTCTTACCAGCGCATCGAAACAGCAAAATCATTTCCATGCATTACTGTGATGCCATATTGCATAACAAACAAGTCCTTGGTCTATTCTGTTCCAGAATGATAGGTTTTATCTGGGATTGTCTGTTTTAAATAAAGGACATATGCCTCTATTTGGGGCTTGGGGTTTTTTTGGGGGGTTTGTTGTTTTGGGGTTTTTTTTGGAGCAGGGGGCAGTTTGGTTTGTTTAGGAAATGCTAGTAAGCATTCCCACACACCTTCTGCTCATGCTGCGGCCCTGAATACAGCTGGTGGTGCCCATCGTCTCCACCCTGTAGGTGCACAGGTTCCCACATGGGCAGCCCCAGCTCTGACCAGGGCATGCGTAATCCTCAGGAGCCACACTATGAGACCAAACCCAAACCTTTTCCTTGCAACAAGGCCCCACATCATCTCCTAAAAACTTTCAAGAGCCATAACTGTCTTAATAAAACCAAGGACTGAGAGAGAGAGAAGAGCTGTGCTGCTTCTGTTTAGACACCTCCAGAAGCCGCTACATGCTTGTAGCATTACATGGAAATAGCTCACTACTTCCACTGTTCCACTAGAGTAGGAGCTGGTATGTTGTTTGTCTTGCACTGAAGAAACAGGCCAGTGTTTCTCAACAGGAAGGCTTGTCTGGAGACCAGACAAAGAGGGCTCAGGAACACCAGCCCTCAAATAACCTAACCACTCACTCATCCCGACCCTTTACACATTCAAGAAAACTCACCACCACGGCTGCAGATTTACATCCAGCTTCCCCGCAAAGCAGTTAACTTAATCCCTGAGCAGAGATACTAATAAGAGAAGCCAAGAATGGTTATTTTTTAGGTAACAAGAATGCCCCAAACTTTACTGGCCTTACATGACTTTTAGCTTCTTGTTCCAAGCTCCAAACTACTGAAAAGCTTGTCTGTTTTTTAAGACTCCAGGTCATTCCTTTCTCTGTGTCCAAGCTGTTCTTCCAATATCTTTTTAAATCATGTGCTTGTTTCCAGGGAGTGGACTCCAAGCAACAGGAAAAACTCTGTAAGAGACATTGTCTTCTTGCACATAAATCTTACTTTGAAAGGAGACGGTATTTTTGGAATTCAAGGGTTTTTTTCCCTGCAATATTTTTTGTTCTGCCACTTACAGGAACCCCATGTCTCTGGAAGGAAGATGCTTGTTCAACTCTAACTTGAAACATAGGGCACAAGGTAAAAATCTCCTTTCCTAAACACATTTTCTAGATGAAGGAGGTATTTTAATCTGTTCAGGCATTTCTTCATTTGTCTTCCTCCATGTGTGCAGGATTTCTGGTAGGGAATGTGTCATTCCCCTGAATACAATACAGCACAAATTCTTAATTTTTGTCTCACTTTAGGGTGCCCTGTATATACCATGCTTCCTTTTATCATAAATCAGGAGCAATGGTACTCATGATACAGACAACTCAGAGATGCTTTGAGGTTCAGCTACACATTTTAAGAGCCTTGACCAAAACATTATTTATTACTGGTTACTTAACAACAACAACAGCAGCAATAACAACAACAAATGTAAGCTTGCAAGAATGAGTTAGGAGTGTCCAAAGGAACAAAAGTTCTGCCCCAAAGGCTTATACTTTATACAAACATGATGGCCAGAAAGAGCACAACACAATGAAGAGAATCACAGAAAATGGCTTAACATCACAGACCGTGGACGGGTTTCAGATGTATGCAACCATAATGACTAAAGCTAGCTCCTTGCCCTTGATGACTTCTTGCATCCACCCCCTAGTCTATGCAGCACTGCTCTGATGGAGTGGCCGGTAGAGCCCGGGCTGAATGCCTGTCTGTCACCAGGGTCTGGAAGCAGCATTGAGCTGGGGAACAGCGGGCAGGCCCCTGGCCACACGCTTAAAAGTCACTTAAAAATCCTCCCCTGTGACTGAAGCCTGGTGCTATGGGCTTTTCTTCACCATGGGACCCAACATCCCCCCAGAACAGTAGGCTGTAGCATGGTCTTACACTTGAGCAAAGGAGATACCAAGAGATTTGAGGACTTTGTGTGTAACTGATGGTCGCTCTCAGTGGAGTCTGTCATGCTAGAAGGAGGAAAGACAATCATTGCTCAGCACCGTTCCCAGCTGGTTGCACTAACCACTGAGGCACAGCCCAGGTGTTTAGTTCATTATAAGACAAAGAGGGAGATATAAAAATTCAAGATGGGACGCTGGCTAATAGCTGACTGTTCCTTTCTCACCCCCAGAGACAGTGGAAGACATGGGCAAGGGCAGAACAATCAGATTTCTCATCTGTTAATGCTTACATGGCCACAATCAACACAAGAACAGGGAGAGGGATTCAGCTTACCTCACAGCGCAGGTATCTCCATCCGACCTGAGCACTCTGGGATCATGCCATAGCTGCTGCAGAAAAATAGGCATATTTTTAGGGGAAATTAGCTGAGCTTGTTTAGGCTATGAGGTTAAGATGACTCAGCCCCTAGACACATCTCTTGCTCTCTGCTTGCTAGAAGGGGTGTCTAGACAGCTCGGGTGTAGGCGTCGCTGTCTCCACATTTGGTGGGATGAATCCCCCTCAGAGAAGCACATGCTGTGCTAAGGAGGCCCTCTGACACTAGCTCAAGAAGCAGGGCAGAGTGCTACAAACAGGGAAATGAGGTCTAGACCCCCATAGGGATTTAATGGCCTCACTCCTGGCTGATTTGCACAGTCATGCGTGGGCTGCACGCAAAAAGCAGCTCCCAAACCCCAGTTCTCTTCTGCTCCCGGTGTGTTTTGGCAACTCTGCTGCTCCCTTCTTGGAGCTCTGCAGAGACAGCAAGGAGCAGCGCAGTGAGGGGGGGCAGGTGCTAACGAAGCTCCCAATTAACCTGCCTGATGGATGGGCTTCTCCAAGCAACCCTCAGCATCTGGATGCAAACAGGCATGCCGCCCTCACCGCCGTGTGGTCTCCAGAGCAACATCTGCGGGTGTGTACACAACAGGACCGTCAGGTAGCTGCTTGTGTGCCACTGAATATCATCACAAACTTTTATTCCTGGCACGGGGTGCAGAGAGATGAAAAATGACACTACCCTGCTATAATCTGTCTAATTCTCCACTGTCATTCTCAAAAGCTGACTATGTGCCTACATACATATATATACAGACACACAAATACTGTCCTTTGTCACAATAGCACTCAATTGTACCAGCACTACTTACCTTAAAATGAGTTAAGAAAGCCCAAAATGTGTATCTAGCACATTCCAAGACACCAGAATATTTATTTTGTTTTGTTTTGTTCTTGCTGCTCATGGTCCAATCCTAATGACAGCCATCTGTAGCAAAGAGCGATACTCATCATGTTTGTCTTTGGGAGTGTGTTCAAATAGCTTGGGACTGAGTAGTGGTAAGTGAATAGTTTTCATAAAAACATCTAAATGCAAACAGAAATTTGGAGTCCTGTCCTGCTTCCATTTGCAGTCATCATCTGGAGCAGACAGGTCCCAGTAGTAACTCTGGAGGTATCTCCAGTGAGAGAACAAGTGAGGTCTGTAAGATCCTGCAGATAAGTTGCCTGTCCCAAATGCAACAAGGACTCCAGAGAGAGGATCTAAGGAATGAGAGTTACTGACTCACACAGTTAGCATTCACATGGATAACTATGAACCAGATACAGTGATTTCACTGAGTGCCTTGGTGCTCTTGTCTGATGGCCTCTAGGTTGCCAGTTCTCCAGACCTTGGGAAGCCACTTACTCTGCTCCTGACACATACAGCAAAGTTCAAATAGCTGCACCTTTTTTGGTAACTGGGCATATGATGATGACCATGAACTTAATCAAAGGACTTTTCAATCACTAGGAGCCTTCCCAGAGGCACGAAGAAGGGCAGCCCTGGAAGTCAAGGGACAATGAAGGCACTGACAAGTAGGTAGGCAGGGATTTGTGCAGAAACATCTGCATGTGCATGTGCGAGGGGAAGAGACAAGACGAACTAATCCTTTTCCTTGAGGCTATGTCTTTACTGTTTCAGACTGGCACGTGTCTCCTTTGTTTTCGATAATAGAGGTAATTATATCTGAAATGTTCAACTGTAAATCCATCATGCAATGAAGAGAATTCAAACTGCACAGAACTATGGGAACATTTAAGGATAGATTATGGACACAGATTTTGAAAAATCATACTCCATGTTTTCCATTGCTTGACTCAAAGACTCGGGCAGTTTACTGCTTTTTTATCTGTCTACCCACCACAAGATAAGAGAACCACGCACTGATTCCAGTGAGAATCACTAGTGTACTGTGGTGGAACAAAAAAACCTTTATGGTTTGGGTTTCCTTTAATTTTTTTTTTTTTGACCCTTCTTATCACTAAACAAAAGCTTGTGGCCTTTCCTAGATAATCAACAATTAAACTTTTATAAAACCACATGCCCAGATAAAGCTACTCTTACGCAACTTGGACAAAGCATTTTTCCCACTGTAATTATTATTGAAGAAATCTATCATTATATTTTACAAGGAAGCCTAAAATGAAAAGCGCTTACTTAAAAATACAGAGAAACCAGTGTATTTCCAAGTCCTCCCACCCTCTCACACCTATATTTGAAAACAATAGAGGAAGGAAAAAGAGAGTACTAAAAGAGGAGATTCATTCTTTTCTCATAGGATCACCAGTGACATCTTACACGGGCCCTGAAGGGGGGAGCGCCTGGGCTTACCTTACAGTTTGGTCTGCGCGGAAGCCTCTCCAGTTCAATGCTGGAGTGATGGTGCTGATGAAAACATGGGTCCAAGGGTGGGCTTAAATACGGGTCTGGTGCCCTCCGCGCCTCTCCATTTTGTTGGCTGCTGGCCAGGCCCCGGCCCAAGGCATCAGCCTTTGCTTAGGAAGAGAGAGCTTGGACCCTCTGCTGCTGGGATGGTGCACAGCTGCGCACAGCTGGCCTCAGCTGCCAGGCCCAGTGAAGGGAGGGCACCGTGTGTTCCCCTTGGGGAGGGAGCTGCCATTTCAGTACTTGCTTGTAGGAAAGGAAGGAGAGAAAGGTCTGAGCACAGCCTCAGATGTGGGCTTCACCATCAAAACAGAGGAAGAGATCAGGAACTAGACACTGCTCAGAACCTTCTAGGTCAATACGGTTCTTGGTGCAGAGGTGAGCTGTATCTGACATTAAGAGCAGAGAAAAGAGTCATTTGCACCTGTGAACATTTCCCAATGTGAACAGAGAGTGATTTTTTTGGGGTGATCTTTGAGTAAGGAATGCCATTACTTACACCACAGTCACTTCGGATAATATTTAGTACCGATAGCCTTTTGCAGGGCAAGCTCAAGCAAGAAAGATCAAATCTTTGCTTCAGGGCATCCATTGACTTATAACTGCAGAAATACCAACAACAAAAAAAGTCAAACGCAAAATGAGTGTACAGGGGTTGACTACAAAACCATGAGGTTTGGTGAAGTTTTTTTGTTTTGTTTTACTTTGGTGTGTACTTGGGTCATATTCTACATAAGTGTAAGGGCCAGAAACATATTTTGGATGTTGGGGTTTGGGGGTTGGTTTTGGCTTGCTTTTGTTTGAATGATAACTTAATTTCTTAGATAATTACAGATTAGTTTTTCCAAAAGCATCACATTGCAATATTGAGGATAAAATGATGAGAACTGGCTACATAGTAACTACTACTCCCACTTCAAGCAGCATTACACAGATGTTGATTAAAAACTAGACAACTTTCTTCCACTCACCACATTTCGACTGTTAAACAAACCAAATATCTTCATATTTTGAGTATCACCCAATCTTACTTGAACTTTTTGACTGGCCCGGGTTTGTATCTTTGCTGGAATGAGTGGGACAAGTATTCCACCCCTCCTTTTAAATAGACTTAAGCTGTATCATTTAAGTTGGAATACTTGGAACAGGGTGCAGGAACCATCAGGAAAGGATTAACTGTAACAAAATCTTTGTGAGGTTAAAACCTGGACAAGCTGGCCATTTAAACTCTGTGATGGGCCATCTGCCTGTGGCAAACCATCCTTCCAAAAAACGACCTAATTACATGTGTCTGCCTTAAAGGTGATACAGGAGGGTTTCTGTTGTTACTGGAAGATGCCCCAATGGAAATACCTCCATAAAGCTTTTAAGAAGACACCAACTCAGACGGAGCGGACAAGTGGACTACAGACTAGGATTTAATTAGTGAGAGGCGTGAAAAGCCAGCAATCTGGCCCAGCATTCCCTGGATTTTGTCTGTGGCACAGGAAGGGTTTGCATGTTTCCCGCTTGTGGCTTCTATTTTAGCCTGTATTCATTGTTGAGATGCTTCAACACAGCTGTGCTGGTTCATTAACTGCCCAGCATGTCACTCAACCCAAGCAAATGGCTTTGGGGTAGTGTTTTCCAACAACTCAAGGGAAGGATAGACCTCTGTGAGGAAAAGAAGGTGTTGGTCTAGGAGATATTTCATAATCTCATGACATACATTAAAAATGAAGACCAGAGAAGAAGACTCAAGCAGGAGCAAGGCAACTTCCCACAGCAAAAAGGCTGGGACTCAAGTGGAGATTTCAGGAATAATCCTCAGCTGCTGAAACCCTACTGAGACACCAGTGACCAACGAACCAAGATCTCCCTTTGTATTACAGCTAATAGCTCCAGTAGAGAGCATGTAGGCTCACAAGCGAACCCTTTGTGGGCACTAAGTGGACACCAAGAATGAGGGAAATGGATCCACAGCATCCCCACCCTCTTCTACTCATTGCATCCTGCTCTCAGGCAAGAACCATTTGCAAAATTGGAGCACACTCAAGCCTTGCCCTTGAATATTTCGGTTAGGAAGGTGCCCTGCCCTATTCCAGAAGCTGCGTCAGAGATGTGCTGAGCCGTGCAGCTGCTAGTTGAGCGCTGTTTCCAAAGAAACAGGGTCCATATTGTGCCGCAAGTGACTCATGCTGAGATCATCCCACTCAGGAAGAGATAGAAAGAGCGGTCCCACCTCTTCCTCCGGAGTCGGCTCGTGGCATAGAGAAGCAAAGCAGGTGCTGCAGGCAGGGATGTTCGGGGCTTCCCACTGCCTTGTTTCTTGGATCGCTGTTTTGTGCTGCGGAGGAGACAGGCCATGGGGAACATGCTGTCTGCCAGCCCACTCCATGGCATCCATCATTAGCGACAGCCCTTGGCCACAGGCAGCATGGGAGGAGCACCCCCTGCACACAGCCCCGACACGCTGCACGCCTCCACTCCGCTCCCCCTGCACGCGGCCCCGACACGCTGCACGCCTCC
>VXBO01004179.1:663519-676770 GCA_013400135.1 Rhinoptilus africanus
GCCCCGACACGCTGCACGCCTCCGCTCCACTCCCCAGGCCTTGCTGTAACCACTCTGCTGCACCAACTATTGCAGTCTCCTCTCTCCTGCCGCACTGCGAGCATTAACACAACCCCCTGTAACTGCTCGCTTCACTCTCCACATGACTAGTCTCTGGAAGACCACTATGGGCCCAGGTAGCGTAAAGGACTGTGGATACTTGGCTTTAAAGGCAGGAGATTAGGAAATCCACATGGCACCATGATAAGTATGAATTCTCCATGACTATTGCCATGCTGGTACTAACTCTATCTCAATAACCAGCCGTGGGCTCAGTCATCCAAAAACATTTCCCAAGTCCTCTAAAACTAGTTTAGAAAACACTAGTTTTACTCTAAAAATCTGATTCAGGCTCAGGCATCTCAGCAAGAAGTGAGCACAGCGGCCCCAGAGCTGCCGGTCCGGTCCCCCGTTGTGGCACAGCATTGCCATGGCTAGGTCTGTCATTTACATGCTCACATCTACAGCTCTAGAAGCATAGCTGCTTAAGAAACTAAGGACTCTGCAATGCAGCTTCCCAATCCATCCTGTTCTGCTTGTTGCTTGTCTAGGCTTTGACCCACACCATTGCAGTTCTTCTCAAATGGGTTCCCTGGTAGTGTCTTCCCATGCACATGAACTCACACGTGTCTGCACCACGCAAGCTGCTTACGCCTGCTTTTCCAGGCAGTCATTGCTCTTCAAATTGCCCATTAGAAGCCCAGCTTGGCCCAAAAAATGAAGAGATTGACAAAAACACATTTTGCTGCTCTTCCTGCAAAACTCTTGAACTCCTGAAAGTTGGAACACATGAAAGCAATCTGAGGTTAGCGTGTAATACACAAACCACATAAAAGAGATAATTTAGCATTAGACACACGTTACCAGAAGCAGGTTGAAACTAATACGGGTTTTGCATTCAGGTCATAAAATACAGTGCTTATATCATCTCGTGAGGCATCCCTACTTAGTGTGCCTTGATGGGGGAACAACTACAAGTGCTCTGATGTCAATACAAGCTGAATACAAAAAACACCCTTCTCTTTCACCCTTCTCCTCCCCCATGAGAGAGATGCTCACATCAGCGGGACAGGATCTTAATGGCAACAGACAATTCAGGAGAAAGGCAGGCCAAAACTATTTTCTTCTTTTCTATTCTCATTCCAAATTTATTGAAAGGCCACACCAGCAGGCTGAATCCAAGCACTCTGGTAATCACACTATTTTTTAGCACTGCCATAGTATGCCTTAAAATCCTGATGGCAATGACCCAGTTGGAGCAGTAGATGGGAGAGCCCACCACTGCCCAGTGACTGTGCCTCTGGCATAGAGGGATGAGCACAGAGATCGGCCTCCAAGCAGTATTGAGGAACCCGTGTGAGATGTCTCTTCTGATCCTGGGGGAAGCCACACACCAGCCTAATGTTGGCAACTTCTGTCCACAGCTGACTCTTATAAGAGCCCCCAAAGCTCAGTCTCTCACTTTAAGCCAGAAAAAACAAACAAATTCAACACATTTCAAACAAGATGGAGTTCTGAAAATACAGTTGTGTTGCACCTTTAAAAATTATGTTGGCAGAGAAACTGGGTTTAATTTGAAAGTTAGTTTGGTGCGAAAGAGCTACACAGCAAAATGCTAAATCCCTTTAGAGAACAGAATGAAATAAAAGCAGATATTTCTTTTCTTAACACCATGTCAGCAAAATTCTCCTTCCTGGGCAAGAAATTTTTTGTTTTGCAAAATTATTGTGCTAGTTTGCCAACGATGCTTTTCTAAGAACAACTGCCTAAGCACCATAGCTGCTTTCTCATCCTGCTTCTCCCAACACTTCAACACTCCCTCCTGCAGCCCAAGTGGAAAATTCTTTGCCTTGGCGCCTGCAATGAAACCCATGCGAGTTACTGAGAGAAAATGCTGTAATGATGTAGAACCCACTTCCCTCTTTCCTCTGTCCCCATTTTTTTTTTTAAAGCTCCTGACCCTGACTTTCAACTGCTGTTCCAGCTAGAGTCTGAAAAACTGATTTGATTTGAGATATTTCTACTGATGCAGTTTAGACTCAAACAAACCTATCCACGGGCACTAAAAATATGAAGATCTATCAACTCGGAGTTAGGCTGGAAAAATTTCCAGTGTGACCAATGCCTAACATCCCTTCTATTCCTAATGACATGCTGGGCAAACACGACAATTCAACTGATTTTGTGGTATGCATTCAACTTAGCCTTTTAAAGAAAAACTTGAATGGAAATGTGATTATTAATCAAAACACTATCACTGAGAATTTTTAGGACCTTTCTGTAAACTGCAATCGCTAAAGACTACAGGAGAGGAGAGTCTATGTCCTATTTTTAACTCTTTATTCACCACCCAAGAATAGCTGGAAGAATAGCAAAGATATCACACACTGACCTTAATTAAGATGGTGATTCACCCTTTGCTCTCTGAACACAAACAGAAAGGTTCGGAGCTAGAAGATTTACTGGCAAAGAGAGTTTGGGTGAAGAGGTAAAATATACCATGCAGAGCCTCTTTTGAGGGAGAATATAGGGTTCCTGAAAGACACAGTGTCACAGAGAACAAGCGCAGTCATTCATCTGTTTTTGCTGGAAGCCTAGAGAAATACAAGATACTGTGTTTTGAAAGCCTGGAAATCCCAAGTTAACACATAACTTTACTCTGATCATTATAAAAACAGGGTCTTCTTCAATCTAATGATACAGTACATTTATCTTACCAAAAAAAATTACAACATCCAGAAAATGCAAACTTTTTTGTTATTCTTCCCCACTGAATTTTTTTGTTCCAGGTGAAATGGCCTTCCAGAATACCTCCAGAAAGAATGTTTGTCTTGTAAGATTTAGCACAATATATTTCAGTATTATTTTTTGCTTTGATTGGATCCTCACAAAGTTAATTTCAACAGCAATCCTTTCCTTGACTAAGGAGACTCAATGTTGACAGTATATCGAAGAAAGGAAAATTTCTTTACAGTTTTATCATTGAGTTGTTCCAGAAGTCTCCAGCTGATCCAAACCAAAGGAACTTCTTTAAAGAACAGGAGATGCCTTAAAAGATATCATTAATGTTATCTCTACCATTGATCCACAAATGTATTAAATGTAATCATCACACAATCTATATTGAACATTTATAAAGCACCAATAACTAACACACTCATATCAGTTTACAGTCATGATAGTAAATGCCTTCAGATGAACTAGGGAACTGCATCTCTGTCTGCCACATGCATACGACACCTCAGGTTGGCATTTCCTCACCACATTGCAAAGCTGCTGGATTTTAACTTTAAAATAGATTTCAAAACAAAAAGGACATGGAAAAGAACACAGATAATTTGGCGTGCAGCCAGTTTTTGCAATCAAAAAGCAAATGCTCTTACAATGCTGCCACATCAATGGCACGGATGGCTGAAAGTGGGCTAGAGCTCTTTGCACCAGCGCAGAAACTGCAAACACCAAGTCCACAGCTGAACCCCTCCAAAACTCTGGCACAGCACATGCCCTGGTCAGCTTCCCTGTCAGTCTAGGGTCCTCATTTAGACTAATTTCTACGAAGAGGATGGAGAGTTTACAGCTGACCAATACTTACATGCACTAGGGATGAAAATCCCATGAAAAAATGTGCTCAGAGAGTGAAATTCAACCCTGGCTAGAGAGACAGCAAAGACAGCTCACCACTGCTCTTGTACGGATGCTTCCCAATTCAGCCACAGCCGTGACCTCTGTGATGAAAAAGCTGTGGGCTGTCTTGAAAAGGGGAGTATTCCCTCCTTAAGCATTCATAGAAATTATATTATATTCGTGATTTATACAGAAATAAATGAAGGAGCCCCTACAGTTCCCAGGGTGTGGGGGGGTTGGATCTCAAACCCACAAGTTTTCACGGGCAATTGAACAAACACAATTGTTCTGATTCCCAAAACAGGCCAAGAGCCCTGTGTAGGTGTCAGCACGGAGGGGCTGGTGCAGGACCACAATGAGCACAGACAGGTTTTGGGTTGTTCTGGGCTGTCTCCACAGTCCGGGGCAGAGAAAAGGGAAGGGAAGATAGTTGGTCCAATAAAAACGGGAAAAACTAAGAGTACAGAGTCAACTTCAGTCATAGCGCAATCTGAGTCTTATGAAGGAGTTTCTAGAGAAATCATATTGACATGAAAGTAAGCAAAAAACCTTGAAATAAAACATTTCAGATCAAAGCTTCAACAAAATTTCCTTGCTTCGTATCACGCTGGTGACAATACCTTTCTGTAGAAGGAAGTAAAGTAGCCTCTCTTTGCTAAACTCAAAGGTTCAGAAATCAAAGTAGCCCAGTAGGGAAGTGGGTAAAGCCACAGATCTGGTTTGATTTGGAGACTTTTAAGTGGTCCTAGAGAAGCAGATCAGAAAGTAGTGTTCATAAAATGGAAAGAACCCAAATGCAAGGCTCGGACGTCCTCTAAACTTGAGGTTTGATCACATTCAAAGAATATTTGGATTCAATTCCAATTCAGTGAACAGTGAGATGTGACATGTCCATTTCTATTTTTAAGGGCTGGGGAAGATTTCAGGCAGACTTCCTTCTCTCAGGGCATGCACAGTGTGGGCAGCAGAAAGGCAAACTTCCTCACTGTGCCATTGCTAACGTGCTTTTGTGCTGCCCAGGAGAAAACCTCTCCTTAGAGAGGGAGAATAATGGCCAAAGCCAAAGGTCACTGCACAGACTGCCCAGCAGTCGAAACTGCAAGTTCAGGTTTTGTTAGAGGGGAGGTCAGGGGTAAGACCTGGAACCAGACACACGGTTCTTCTCTTCCCTGGTCTATTTAAAAAAAGTTGGTGGATCCTTCTGCCAGACTATGACTTCAAGCCTTTGAGAAAAGCAGCCTGACTCCAACTGTTTATTCAAAACCTCCTGCCCTGCCCCCTACAAAGGCGGTGTCCTGATATGAGAATTGGAAAAATGAAAAAATGGTTTTAAAAAAATAATATCTAGGCCCTAAGCTTTTCACATGATCAAACAAAATCTCCCATACAAATACTTCCGCAAATTCTTGCTTTTCCTATCCAATATTATGGTGAAGTGGGATAATGGAGTTTAGGATCCAGATCAGACAGCAGAATTTGTTTCTGAAGGAACTTCTGTATCTAGATTATGAATAATTTGGAGTGAGAGCTCTGATTTATAAATTAACAAAGCCAGGGAGGATAGCCATGGTCAGCTAGGTTTGACTTCTGAAAGGAAGCCAGCAACAAGGCTGCTCTGAATGAATACCTGCATGAACCAGAGTGTAACTGACAGAAAAAGCATCCAATCTCTACTTGCCAATGACAGAATAAATCACAGCCCTGAGTTTTGCTCCAAGAATGGTTTCTGTTGTTAAAAGTTGAAGACACATAAATGGTATGAACTCATCCAACTTCTGACTACCAATTCTATTATACTATTGCCCAAAGGAGCTTCTGTTTCTGCATTTCTCTTCCTTACGTAGCATACTTGAAAACCAGACTTGAGCTTTTCTTGACTTGCTGTTTGGTAAGCTAAAGAGATGGGCTCCACTGTAAGGCATGTTTTCCAATCCTTCACTCATTCTTGTGGCTCTTCTCTGAAAGATCTCCAATTTTTCAACATCCTTCTCTAATTGTGTGTACCACAGCTGGATGGAGTGTTCCCGAAGCAGTTCCACCAACGCCAAACACAGCAGTAAGGCGATGCCTGGGTATATAAGCAGGGAATATCCAGTAGGCTTTAGAAGGGATCCAAGGATTGTTTTAGCCCCTTTGGCCACAGCAGTGGAGTGAGAGATGACATTCAGCCAATCCATTCAAATCCTCAATCCTTTTCCAGATTCCTGTTTCTCAACACAGTCTATTCCATGTAGTACATAAATCTAAAAGTTTTAATTTCCTACCTGTAGCATCTTGAAAAGAAACATCGTTTGCTATTTCCATTCTATCAAGGGATCCAAACTATGCTAAGTCCCAGCAAAGAGTTCCAAACTATACATTCTGTCATCTGCTAACATCAGCAGTGTGGAGTTAATGTCTCCTTCCAGTCACTGCCACACCATTAAACAACTAAAGTGATGACTGAGTGACTGGCAAGATCCCACTAGGAACACAGCTATTTGATGCGTTTACACTTCAAGTCTATTTTTAAATCCCACTTTGAGATCTGTAACTGAAACAGTCAAAATCCATATACTGTTTCCTTTTTGATACTATACCATCTGAGTTTATGAATAAATATATATAGGAGCAAGTTAAAGGCCTATAGGAAATTCCAGATATTTTTTTTTTAAGTCCAACTGAGGTTGACCAAAGGTACTTTCCAAAAAATCAATACTAGATGCCTCTTCATGTGTTACATGTCTTTAGTATGTCATTGTATGATTCTCCTTGAATTACTATTAATGTTAATTATTAATGATCACAGCACTCTATTTAAAATATTAATCTAAAAATTAGATTTCTTTTTTCTCTGGAACTTGTGTTGTAGGGCTATTAGAAGTCAAAATAGAAGAACTAGGGAGGTCTTCAGCTTTGCAACTCTAGGATTTAGAGTTAGAAAACCCCAGTGATTTGCATATGTAATGTTAGAACCTGATTGTTAACATACTCCCAAGCACCAATTAAGTGAAAATTATTCCATTATCCTGACAAAACATTCTCTGTTTATTCACAAGATACAAAGCAGGCTTTTTTTTTGTGCCACTATTGCCAATTCTATCACAACCAGTCAACCAATTGAACTCCTACGGATTATTTAGTTTAAACTCTATTATTTTCTTCATTTATCTGATTTTCTGAGTGACAGTGCTCTAATCAGACCTTCAGTGGGACACCAGAACTGAGCTCTAACTGGACTTTCACGGGCAAAGGAGCAGAGGCAGTTGTTATGCTTATGAAAGCAAGGAATCCAAGCATCCTGAAAAAATCTGGCACATAGCATTTTTTCAGGCCACAACCCTACTTTGAGTATTCCCATATTTCCTTACATTCCAAAAAGCTGTAAGGTTGCTTTCTGCCTCACTGATGGCAGAGTCGCTTTGCACTGATTTGACTGCTGCCTCCCTGAAAACACAGACTTCAGGTTGCTGCCAAAGGAGATGCTGTTTCAGAATTGTAAAGTTTGTGATTTTACTGAAGGTCATTTTCTCCCCATCTGCAGGCGAGCACGGCCTGACTGGCTGGTGCATTAGAATAAACAGATGCTATCAGCACCAGCAACAAATTATCTTCTGAGGCTTTGTAATTTCTGGAGAGTAGCAGGTTGTAGCAAGTCGATTTACATTCAGGATGGAGAAGGAGCGAAACAGAGGTTACACTGGCATTAATGAGTAATTCAGCACGAGGGAAAAAGAGCAGTCAATTGAAGCTGGAGTACTACACTATGAAAGAAGCCATGATCTGTGCACTCGTATACTCCTAGTGAGGTACACAGCAAACCAGATGTGGACATACAGAGGTTTCACATCTGAAAAGAATTTGTTTTATCCTCAAGTGGTAAAAACCCAGAGTGAGCAAGCGCATGTGCACATAAATGCTCCAGGAGATGTAACTCTTCACATGAAACCCTTCCTTGCACCAGGACTTGGGGGGGTCCTGCAGTCGGCAGCTGGAGGGGAGAACCCACTGTTCACCTGCTGTTCCCAGGAGAGCACTTCTCTAAGGCCGAGTTTCCCAGTCCCAGAACCAGAGTGGTGGCATAACTGAATTCAGCAATCCTTTCACTGCTTCTCTGCAAGAGTGGGAGAGCAAAACTCCCTATATATTTTCAGATGCATAAATAGTTTGGCCTATAGTATTATAAATATGTACCTGCACATAAACTGGCAGAACCGACTGAAAGCCATGGAAGAACTTTATAACAAAATGAGGAATGGAGTCCCATGGGGAGGAAACCAACTTGGGCTCTCAGTGAACAAGACTTGCTCCGCTTCTTGGACCCAAGCTGTGTCTCTGCTACATTCAGAGAGAGCACACATGCTTATTTGTGCATGGAACTGCAAGATAAACCTATATTTCAGAAGTTTATGTGGTATATCTGGGCAAGGTACCCATTAAAGGCAAGTCCTGCAATTCTGGCTTTAGCCATTGTATCTCTCCACCCATTTCATGTTGGTACGCAGAGTCTGCCCTGTTTTCATAACATATCCCTCAGTGGTTTGAGAAGAATTCATACTTCTGATTGGGACTAGGAAGCAATACAACCGTCTCCTGCAATCTTATTTGCAGAAGATACCAAACACCCATTTCAAAACTAGACTGGCTTTATTACCATGGTGAAATATGCTATTTCAGCATTCCTGTGTCAGAAAGAAAAACAAAGCTTCCACACACCTCCATGCAGGTGGCTGCTCCTGCCTGTGGACCCAACATGTCCTGGGATCTACCTCCCTTCCCGTATGGGCTGGAAAAAATGTTTATACCAGCACCCTGAGGCTTAAGCCATGTTGTTTTCTACCACTGTCAAGAAAATATTGGTAGATATTGATGAATTTTGATGTTTTACTCACATCAGTCCAGAGCTGCCTACATAATCTGGCATTAGTTTTCATTTCTCCAGCCCAAAAAAAGAAACTAACCTTATCAGTCCTGAAAGACTTTGGTACAAATGTGAATGGGGTAAGCCACACATGCAATTCAAAGATACAGAAATTCCTTTAATTTTTCTATAACATCACTTATCTATTTTTATTTTAGAGGAATACGCAAGAGTTAGTCATCGGTGACCTTTGCAGGCTATGTTAGAATCAGAGACAAAAATTTCCAAAAACCAGACACTTGCATAGCATTTTGTATATTACTCTGTGTTCCCTGACAATTCTCCTTTTTTGACATGACTTTTGATCACTGTCAAGGTTCACAATGAAGCTGCCTCGGTTGGGTTTTCTACCATGAAATACACAAGATTTTACACATGAGGCAGTTCAGCTACTCAGATTCAAGACGAGAACATTACCCTTTAGGTACCCATGGGTTTCACCTGCTGTTCTGAGTCATCATTTCCCTTACCTGCCAGAGTCCACTGGAACTTGCACTGCAATTCTTTGCCTGGTGTTCAGTGACGGTCTCACAGGGGACATCTGTAGACCAAAGGTATCAATGGAGCAGGACCAATCCTTCCTTCAAACGATTTGAGGGATTTCTCTTGCCTTCTCCTTTCCCCTATTAAATAACCAATTCAGAACAAAGACAGACATTCAGTAAGATGACTCAAAACTAAGAGTTCTCAACCATTTCAAGTCAGTAGCCTTTCAAATTCCAGGGCAGCTATTCACATACAGCTGAAAGAAATCGGTACAAATCCAGATTATTCTGTGAAGAGTCTGTTTGATGACTTCTTTTCAAACTGCTGGGTGAACTGTAATACAAACAAAATCAGGCCAATATTTCTATAATTCAAGAGCATTCAACATTAGAAATTAGAATCCAGTCTCCTGTCTCATTTACATGCCTCTGGACAGCTGTCAAACCTGGGTTGCAGCATCTCATCTTTCTAGCATAATATTTACAATATTCTGCTATTCATCTCAAGCACTGCTGAAGTCCCTTTATTGTCAATTCAGTTCAAAGCAGGGACAGCAGTTTTTCTTTCTCTCTCCTAGTATCTGTTTATATTTTAGGGAAATCTGGGTGAAATGGCCTGTAATTTGCTTTCGGGGGCAGTTCTATAGATTTTACTATACGTAAAATCACTACTTCTCTCAATATTTTAAATTATGCTGGGAAAAAAAAAATCTCACCAGAGGAAGAAGTCCAAATATTCTCCCAAGAAAACTGGGCTAGCACACTGAAAGCACAAAAGTTTCCATAGCCAAAAACATTCACATCTGGATGCTTTTAACATTGTGAGCATGGCCAGACACCCACTTCTATCTGGGTGTTGTGCAATTCCAGCATGAAATTCAAACTCTCACCATGAATCCAGAAGAAGCAGCCTAACACGCTGCCATCACACCCTTTCTTGTAAATCTTTGGTCCTAGAGAACTTCTTCCAGCTCTAGGGTTTGGAATAACTCGTTTTCAGACCAAAGCTGTCTTCTCCAAACCAAGTCCTGTATCCTGGCTAAGTTAGTTGGAGGTAAATCAGCATAAAACTAAAATAGCACAATGGAAAGTCAGGCTTACTGTTAAATCATGCTTCTATTTTTATGTGGCAAAGCGCTTAAACATGTGCTGGAGATACACAGAACTTAAGCATACACTTAAAGTTAGTCCTGTGTTTACATGCATTGTTAAGTCAGGGCTTATAAATCATCTGATTTTGTGAATCTGGATGAAATTTTGTGTTTTTTTTTTTAAAAGAAAACACACAATGCTGATCTTTATATATGAAAAGGTATCCATAGGCTCAGGATGCAGAAACTCACACATAAGTGGAAAAAGCTGAGTACCTGCAGTTGGGCCAAAAGCTCACACAAACCTAGAGAAAGGAAAAGGAATATGTCAAAGAGAACCACGAGATGGCACGGAACAGGAAACAAAGTTTCCTGGAGTTAACCTGGAGTTAAGCAGGTTCAGCCTTAGTAGAAAAGGGATACAAGAATGGTGGCACAGGTAAAGCCAAGCTTTGTCTAGCTCAGCAGTTTACGCACAGCACTGTCCAAAAGCAGATACCCAAGAGGCGCAAGATGCAGGCCACGCACAGAAGGGTCACAGTCTTTCAGTTTCTGGTCATCAGCAATTTAGGGACTTGAGGCAATCTCCAAAGCCACACAAGCCATTGTGGATAGTAGCCTCTGATGAATGGATCCTACAGGGCTTTGGCTCATCCTATCTTAAATTTATTTCATTTTGCTGTTTCCAGTATTCATCATTATTTCCACAATATAGTAATGAAAAAGTACTCCTTTTATTCTGTGATACTGTCCTTTTAGTTTCTTTAGCACCTCTCGTTCTTGTGTTACAAGGAGGAAGGAATAATCTGCTCCCATTCACCTCTGCCAGATCACTGATGATTGTATGAGCCTCAGTCAAATGTGTCAGTTTTCGAGGCTGAGGAGCACTACTTTATTTAGACTTCTCTATAAAAAGAGAGACATTTCACACCTCTAGCTGTTCTTACTGCTCTTTTTTTATGCCTTTTCTACTAAAAATACATCTTTTTTGAAATTGAGTGAGCAGTCATGCACCCAGCAGTCAAGACGCAGAAACACTACAGGGAGATCAACATCTCTGTCTCTTTCCTGTATATACTGCAGTGGCATAAGCTGTTCTTTTTGTTCTCAATTATACCAAATAACTCCAAAAATTTCACTTTGCCTGGAAAATCAGCAACAATGACCTTATTAATCATTTTCCTGAATACAGAAACCATAGAAAACGTAGCTACCTAGAGGAATAGGCAAGATTATTTCCCCCTGCATTATTTATGTATGTTGACATCAACTTTTGTCTGTCACTGTACTACCCAGTCTCTCAAGATCTTCCTGCAATGGACCAAAAAAGCTTTAGTTATCACTGTCATGGTGATTTTTTGGTGTGACCAAACTTCCTCCGCTCTATATTGATTCTTTTTTTCCAGGTAAAGCTGTTTAAGAACACAGGTCCCCCTGCCCCAGACACTCTGCAAGAACTGCTCCCCAAAAGGATCACTGTAAGGAACATGAAAATTGTCTATTGTGAGAATTGGCTAATTATAGCTATCCTTTTTTTTCATACCTTGGTGAGACCTTTTCAAAATCTATTCAAAACCCCAAGTACACTGTATTAAGTGTCACATGTTTCTCCAGATGCTTATTCATTTCTTTGAAGAACTCTAGGGTTTGCAACGCATGCCTTTAATTTACAAAGGCCATGTTAACACGCCCACAATATATTGTATTTATGTGGGCTGCCACTAAATCTGTTATAATTTCCTCTCAGTTTTTCCTGGTACAGAAGCCAGACTTGAGTAGTCTGTATTTTTTTTAATCCCTGCTGGAACTCTTTTTAATATTGGTGTCACATTGTTTACCTCCTCTGGGATCAAGGCTGACTGAACTCAAAAGTTTCATACCAAAGTAATTTAGAACATTTGAGTGAATATAATTTGTCCTGCTGATATGTTATCGTTCATTTCGCTGATCTGTTGTAAAAGCTTTTCTGTTAACAATTCATCTAGAGGCCATTCCCTTGGCCCAAACCTTGGAGGACTTCCTATATGCTATGCAGCCAGTGCCTTCTGCTTGCAGTGGTCCTACTGACCTCAGTTGCTCCTTTCACACCTTGGTCATCTGCTGAACCCACCATTTGCAGGCAGATTGCCAGCTCCTGTTGCATTTGGAAGAGCCTTTGTTATTAGTTTTCATGTCTTTTGTGAGTCACTCAAAATATTTTAGCTTGTGTTGATTTAGTTTTACATTTAACTTGTAAGAAGTTATATTCCTCAACATTTTCTTTGTTTAGGTGTAATTTCCCTTTTTTAAAGGACACCTTTTTATTTCTAATTGTCCCCCTTACTCTACTGTTAAATTAGTAACTTTGGGGGGGGGTTATGTTTATTTTGGCAGCTTATGAGATATGTTTTCTCCAATTTAGAGGATGCTACTAACACTCTTAGCTCGTTTACCTGCTCCTTTAATGTTATTTTAACTGCTTTTTGAAGAAAGATACTGTCATGGTCTTTGGGGTTTTCTTAATGTTACTATTCCTACAAAAGTACTGAATTTGACCATGCAATGGTTACTACTGCCAAGCAACTCTTCAGCACAACAGCTATAGTTTAAACAAGGTCCTACTTAAGTGTCTTTCCTTTTCATTGGGCTGTTTAAAAACGTTGACTAAAAATTGCTATTTATATTTTAACTAGGACAAATCTTCTCCAGTGTCTTTTCCTGTATACTATCTTTCCATTGCTTCTGATCTTTCTTAGTATTTCATGGATATTGTTACTGCTATGGTCAGCTGTTTAAAAGGGTAAGCTTATTATAATGTTTTCCTTGATTTGGCATAGCAACTTTCAATCCATAGAGAGCGGGTGGTAAATGATGATACAGATAACTTATTTATCTTATTGGAGTCTGATTTACAGCAGACTGAGAGTCACTCCTCCGACGGCAAAATCTATTCTTGTCATTTCTACATAATAAGTACCCTGATAGTACAGCTTTGTACTCATTAACTTCATTCACTAAGATTTCTGGAAGGCCAGTACATTAAAATTCACCCATCCTCACTATATACATTTAATATTTATAGAAAAGCATGGATAATTTTGGTCTTGGTCTAGCTGCCTATCTGTGTGTGCCT
>VXBO01004180.1:0-25506 GCA_013400135.1 Rhinoptilus africanus
TATGATTCTATGATTCTAAAGGGAAATGGCAACCATATCTGAAAATGAAAACAGATGAAGTATAAATTCTTAACCATTGTGTACCCAAAGATTTAACCGAATGTACACACCCACTTCAGTTGTCTTGTATCAGGTCTTGCAATCCTAATTGTCTAAATTTCTTGAAAGTTGTAGAATTTATGCTTGTACCCATCTCAAAAGCAATAGAGAAAATAATATG
Source organism: Rhinoptilus africanus (assembly GCA_013400135.1). Taxonomy (NCBI): domain Eukaryota; kingdom Metazoa; phylum Chordata; class Aves; order Charadriiformes; family Glareolidae; genus Rhinoptilus; species Rhinoptilus africanus. Next base: position 221 of record VXBO01004180.1, read on the forward strand.
GTTGTGTATAAACAGATCTGGACAGATTAGAGAAACCTACTTAGTTACAGATATCAAGTATAATCTTCAAATTAAGTTAAATCAAATTTTATATTTTTAAAATGTTAATAATTAATTTTAACAAATACTAAACTTCATTAGAAAGTGTTACCCTTTTAAACAAAACACTAAATTTTATGACATCACAATATAATAATCAAAGGAAGTGAAATTGTAGACCTAAGAGATATCTTTGTGGTATATTAAAAGAGGTAGTATTATCCTAAAAATTTCAATAGTATAAAGTTTTTTCTTCTTTTTTTTTATGAAGTCATTCTTGAGCACACAAAGCTAACATTGTTGCTGTGTAAGAATATATTCATCTTTATGATCAGTGAGGAACGAGACAGAACAAAGGTACAGATTCAGTCTTTATGGAGAATTCTGCTGACTGGTTGTCAATTTAATGAGGAATAAGGTCTAAAGCCTTCATTCTGCTGGTTATTCTGTAGAGGTAGACTTGTGTTCTAAGAAGTAGCCTTTGGCTTCACTGGAGGACGATAGTCTCTCTTTTTGACTAACCTGCAGCATCAGCAGAATAATATGCTGATAACAAAATAGCTCTTAACCAACCTTACAAAATGTGTTAAACTCTGTTCTGCAAAATAAGCTGGTTGTGTTCACAAAGGACTGTACATCCCATGTCTGAATCCCCTGTACAAGGGGCGATTTAGAAATCCTACAGGATAGAAATTGTTTACACTTGTCTTTTATATCAGCTGTGTGTATCACATCTCCTATGCATCTGAAGATATCATTTAAGAAAGAATTTCCATCATCTGAGTAACACTACACAACCAGAACAGGAGGCAGTTGTCTACCCCTTACCATATTCACAGCACTTTGAAAATAATAGGTGAGAGAAACAAGAACAGCACGTTAGAGATGATAAAGCAGACATAAACACACAAACACAGTTTATCTCACTGATATTCACAGCGAGCCTGGAGGAAGTGAGATGAAGTCTGCATATCAGAAGCTAAAAATGAAAATGAGAGATTGAAGCAGGATTTGGCTAAAGATTTTTTTCTATATTATCCAATTCTAACTGCCTATAGCTCTCCTAGGCAGAGACAGGTATGGTTCAGTTAGTTAGGTTGTATGAGCTGGACAGTGTTTTGTAAATAGTGATAGTCTATTCAAACAAATAAAGCAAGATTCTGCTAGTATTTACATCATCAATACAGTTTTATTTTGTGTACACCAAAAATACTGACTTACAATAATGATTTGAAAAAGTAATGATTATATTCTGCTTAATAGTGTGGCACTTCACTAACAGAAAATAGTCAGAAAGGCTAAGTGTACAATTCGGAGCTGGGGTTGTTCAGCCTGGAGAAAAGGAGGCTGAGGGGAGACCTTATCGCTCTCTACAACTACCTAAAAGGAGAGTGTAGAGAGGTGGGGGTCGGTCTCTTCTCCCAAGTAACAGGCAATAGGACAAGAGGAAACAGCCTCAAGTTGCACCAGGGGAGGTTTAGACTGGATATTAGGAAAATTTTTTACACTGAAGGGATTATCAAGCATTGGAACAGGCTGCTCGGGGAAGTGGTTGAATCACCATCCCTGGAGGTATTTAAAGGATGGGAAGACATAGGGCTTAAAGATATGGTTTAGTGATGGTTTTTGTCAGAGTTAGGTTGATGGTTGGACTAGATCTGAAAGATCCCTTCCAACCTAGGCAATTCTATGATTCTATGCTAGTTTTAACACCCCTGATGGACATGCAGCACTTCCCTGAATTCAGAGAAATTCCTCATTGCTTTCTGTTATGGAGGACACTACTGAAGCTGAAGTCAGTGTTAATGCTTCCCTGAGATCCAAGGGAATGACAAAACAACATTGGCAAAACAGACACAACTCAATTGCATTTTTGGTTTCACATATGTGAATAGAATAGAATAGAATAGAATAGAATAGAATAGAATAGAATAGAATAGAATAGAATAGAATAGAATAGAATAGAATGGAATAGAATATTTTCAGTTGGAAGAGACCTACAATGATCATTTAGTCCAACTACCTGACTACTTCAGGGCTAACGGAAAGTTAAAGCACGTTAAGAGCAATGTCCAAATGCATCTTAAACACTGTCAGGCTTGGGATATCCACTGCATCTCTAGGAAGACTGTTCTAGTGTTTGACCACCCTCTCAGTAAATAAATGCTTCCTAATGTCTAGTTTAAACCTCCCCTGGTGCAGCTTTGGATCATTCCTATGCATCCTGTCACTGGATACCAGGGAGAAGAGACCAGCACCTCCCTCTCTCCTTCCCCTCGTCAGGAAGCTGTAGAGAGAAATCAGATTGCCCCTCAGCCTCCTTTTCTCCAAACCAGACAAGCCCAAAGTCCTTAGTCAACTGATGTACAGCCACACAGAATAGTACAGAGCTAAATATTTTACATGGAGAACAAAGCTTGAATGTAAGTACTAAGTACTTTAAATGTCTGTAGAAGGAAGTTTAGGGCATGTGCATCTGAGAATCCCTTAGGGACTGGTTTGACATAGGTGTCTGCTATGATGTAGAGTCAGAGAAGCTCCAAAAACCTTTTTGATGTTCTATAGCTCTTTAATACAGCCAAATTCTCAAAACTATTAGCTAAAGAGAGCATAATTGGAAATGTATGCTGTTGATCTGAAATATATTCAGGTTTTTTTAGATGCTGCAATATGTCAGAGTGTGAACAAGCATATTTTAAAATGACAGGTTAAAAAAATAACATTCAACTATTGATGTTACACATCCCATGCTAAACTGTTGGATTCAACCACTTAAATTCCCTTTGCTATATCATTACCACATTTGCAAATGCAGTTTGCTTTATTTCTCCCCAGAATTTTCTCTTCAACTCCTCCGCTTGAACCATTGGGTTTTATCTTGAAGAGCAAAAAGAGTGGGTCTGATCCTCTCCTATTGCTGAGATTAAAGAATCCCTTTATTAAAACCAAATGTAAACATTGTCTACTTTAGGGGACAATACAGTACAATGTATTTAAAATACCTCTATCATGATTTAAAAATTATCAGAGGGCTGTAAATGCAGTACACAGCTCACTGATCACTGCCATTTTCATTGCAAAATACATAGAGACCACTAGAAGAGAAACCCTGTAACCTAAAAGTTAGTTTTCTCCATAGTAAAAGGTTTGAATTACTGCTCTTGCATTGAGGATGAATGCCCTCCACAGAATAAAGGCAGCATGAGAATGGTGGAGGAAGGGAAATTCTTCACCTCTACAATTTAAACCACTGAGTCATAAAAAAAAAAAAAAAAACCAAAAAAGCCAACAACATTGTAATGGAACACTCAGTTAAGAGTGCTAAGGAAAGGGTCTTGGTAAGTGGTACCATCCAGCCATCCCCTTGTTGATGTTGGGAAGAGATCTCCTGATATTCCCTCACTCATGATAGGGAAAATCACCCCATGTTCCTTCTAGTCATGGAGGTAAGTCAAACATGAGTAGAGTGTAAAGAGCAGTTTCAGTGTCCTGCTCCAAACTGCAGTAATCAAGCACTGGGCTGGGTGACGTGTATTCCTGATCAGACATAATCACATGATTTACTACCCCTTCTACAGCTCTTTTCACAGTCCAGTTTCTTCATCTTTACCACTGCCATCCCCTCCAAATTAAGCCAGCTAGACCTATTTACTCTTTCCCGAGGGGTCTCAGTTTTGCTGACTTTTTATGCTTATTTGTTATTCATGATGTGGTTGCCCTGGAAAATTCCACCTTGGTCAGCAGTTCTGTAAGGTAATGCCTCTCTTTATACATAGTTTTTCATTTCTGCTATTTCTCATGTTGTTGTCATCTTAGTTTAGCCACTAGTAAGAGTTGGCCAGCTGCATTCACGTTACAACTCCTTTGCTGTCTCTAACACCTGTATTTTCTTTTGCTGTTCCCTTCTTAGTGTATTTCAGGGTGGACTTTTAGTCTGAATAATCCAAAACAAGGAGCAGACCATAAACACTGCTTGTTTATTTGGCCTTTAATCTGCCCTCGGTAAAATACTGGTCCCTAGGAAGGGAGATAAGAACATACAGCACTGTTGTCACAAAAAATGCTACCTACTGGCTTTTGGCTGTTTTTCAAGAAGAAAACTAAATGAAGCCAGGAATCTTCAGATGAGGATTTTTGCATTACCCTCAGTGAGCTCAGTATCTTTCCCTGAGGGTACAAACTTCTTTTGTTACTGTACCTAACCTAAAAGGTCTTACTGTGTACAGCTCCTACAACCACCTCTGAACCCTGGATTTGAATTGCCTTAGAAATTACAGGTTGTCCTTCAGACCTCACGTACAGGTCTCTTCCCTTAGGGTGCCACTGTGCTAAAGCATCAGCATTCCTCACGTGGACTGCTACATCGTTCAAAGAAAACCCTGCCCTTACTTTAGTTTCTAACTTGATCAAAGTTCTACAGAACAAATTGCTATTCAGTCAGAATCCGGAAACATGCTATTTTCCTTATTTTCACTATAAAGCTGCAGAAAGAAGAAACCTTTCTCGCCTTTATGGTGGGAGACGTGTTTATGTTGCAAAGTAGCAGAAAAGATGTAAAACAGCAATGAACCTAGGAGACAACATCTGTTATTGATGGGGACAGCTCTGAACTGCCACCCTGTAGTGATAACTTCTTGTTTTCCTCTTTTCAGTCCTTCCAGTTTTTAAGAAAGGAGGTGACATTATGTATTGACTGGTACATATTGAATGAAGGACACCGCTGACAAAGCAGAATTGGCATAGTCTGTGAGAAAATAGTATTAAGCAATTAATTCATATTTCTACTTTAAGTGACTATGCCACAGTTTACAAATAAGGTAATATTAAATGACTGTGAGAAAAAAGACAGGCCTTTCATTTACATCCACTGATGGTCAACAAAGAAAAGGAATAAAGATAAACACAGGAATTTTTTTCAGGCAGTACTTTCATTACTGTATAAGGCCTTCAATAAAACAAACAGGGCCAAATTTCTCTCTGCCCACTAGTTCTTTATACTCTCTGCTTCTACATGTTGGACAGAGCCTACGATAGCCTAAACATGGATCATTCCATTGGTTCCAGTAGAGACATAATGATTTATAACCATTAAAATCCAGCATCATGTGTTTGCAAAGACTATAAATCAGAGCAGAGATTGATCCATTGATTTTAGTAGATGTGGTTTATTTTGATTTCAGTAAAGCATTTGACACCGTCTCCCACAGCATCCTTGTAGCTAAGCTGATCAAGTATGGGTTTGGTGATCAAGCAGTGAGGTGGATCAAGAACTGGTTGAAAGGAAGAAGTCAGAGAGTCGTAGTCAATGGGGCAGAATCTAGTTGGAGGCCTGTGACTAGTGGAGTCCCTCAGGGGTCGGTACTGGGACCGGTGTTGTTCAACATCTTCATCAACGACCTGGATGAGGGTACAGAGTGTACCCTCAGCAAGTTTGCTGATGACACCAAGCTGGGAGGAGTGGCCGACACCCCAGAAGACTGTGCTGCCATTCAGAGAGACCTGGACAGGCTGGAGAGTTGGGCGGGGCGAAACCTGATGAGGTTCAACAAGGGCAAGTGTAGAGTTTTGCATTTGGGGAAGAAAAACACAATGTACCAGTACAGGTTGGGGGCTGACCTGCTGGAGAGCAGTGTAGGTGAAAGGGACCNTTCACTGGAGACATTCAAAACCCGCCTGGACGCGTTCCTGGGTGATGTGCTCTAGGTGACCCTGCTCTGGCAGGGGGTTGGACTAGATGATCTTTCGAGGTCCCTTCCAACCCTATGATTCTATGATTCTATGATTTTCCTCCCACTTCCTTGTCCATGCCTTGTGCTTTGGAGTGCTTTCCATTTTCTCACTGGTTCTTACAGATATCGTCTGCAGTAATGTTAGTCACTCCTATACAGATGCATAACAACTTCCAAACAATTACATCGTTAAAAATTCACTTTATATTTTCTTTTTAAGCAGAGAAATAATAAATAATAAATTAGAATAATAAGAAGTCAAAAATACTGATATGAGCTCATTGTATAAGAAGCTACTTCTATTTTGACTATTACATTTTAGACAATGATGTTGTAATTTAAATACGTGTAGATTAAATGCTGTAATCTATAACGACTTTGATGCTCTAACTAATGATTACGGATTTTATGAGCCCTTGACTGGACTCAGTTTTTATTTCTAATTTGTATGAATGACCTGCCATCTCTACATATCTGATCATTAGTGAAGATTTATACAGATAATATAGTGATTTATTATGGTTCTCTAAGATCTCTAGGTGCAGTTTATGCCCTGATTTCAAGCATGAATGGTGTCAATGATTTGCTTGAACTAGATAATTTATCACTAGAAACAAAAACAAAGATTGACAAACTGGGTGCTGTACTGCGAGTAAATTAATCTGCTAGTGGTAGATCGGAAAAAGTCTCTTAAAAATTCTCTCTGCAATAAAGCAGTATGTAAAATAAGTTCGATAAATAATATGGAAGATGTTACTCAATATACATGAAAGTGAATCATGGTTATCAGCAAACTGGTGTTGAATTTGGTTTGTGTATTGTTAAATTAATATTACTAGTAAATCAATAAAAAGGCTGATCTGCACTTAAGATCAGATACATTAATTTCTTCAGTCAGTTGCAGAGTCATGTCTTCAGTGATTTCACCTTGCATCAGTGTTTAACATCTCTTTAACTTCTCTTTGCATGAAACAGTCAATGAAATGTGGTCCAATCCTATGCTACTTAATCAAACAACATTTCTATGAAATCAAATATTTACAATGCCCAGAAAAAGACTGGAGGTTCAATTCACTGATTTATAAAGGGATTTTCTAAGTGCCTTTGTAAAGTTGTAAAACTGGTCATTTGCCTCAAGAAGAGACATTTGGCATATTTATACCTTTGTAGAAAAAGCTTAAAAAGCCTTAGTACTGAATGCCTTACATTATTGTGTTCTTTTAATTACCTCTGAAGAATTTAGTTATTTAAAGGTATATATTGCTAATTTAACTTGACATTTTAGAATAAAAATGTAATGCTCTACAATTCTTGATCATCTGGCGAATGAGGGAAACACTTCAAAAATTTTATTTCTTTTTCTACAAGTATTTTTCTACTTGCTTGGTGCCTCCTGCCGTTTGGCACATCTTTAACATAGAGTCACAAATAGTAAATTCAGTGAAGGCTCAGCATCACAGGCTTCACTTTGTTCTAATAATCAGAGAAAGTACTTACGGTACTGTGTTGCTCTAATCTGCCAAATTCTTTGATGCCATGTCCTGAGCTGCTGTAGTGGCTAGCTAAAGCATCTTGGAGCATGCACTTCCCGGTGCCACACCCACACCTTCCCTTTAATATACATAGAGACCGATAGAGCTAAAGCATCCTCAGATGAATATATCACATTTTGGATGAATAATGGCTTTGTTCCTGTTCAAGCTTAAATTTCTTCCTTAAAATGATGAACAAAGTTTTGTCAACACATATTTTCATAGCGCTAGGAAAAAAAAATATTTCATTTGACTGGATTGACAATGCTATGTAAATTTTGTCCATATGCCCAATGATTTAGGATTACTCACATCCAAAAAAAGCACCTTTTTGACTAGGGCAAGTGTCACTATTCAATAAATTGTCAGTATTAAAACACTAGTACTGGAAAATCTATCATTCTCTTCTAACCTCCCAGAGCATTTCTTTCCTTGGCCTAATTTTCAACTCATCCTTACATTTATAGATTTTGCTACTATTTAAAGCACTGCTACTTCACACTCAACCCCTTCATGACTGCTGAATGGAATGGTATTAAATCATAGGTCATCCTGCATAGCTGTCAGTAAGGAACATTTTACGATATGTTGGACACATTTCCTTTCTATTTCCAGTTGCTTGTTTAACCAAGATAACTACTAGAGAAAAAATAATGTATAAGGCACAATGGGGCATATTATAATATGTCACTGTGCTTAAAACAGCTATATGTTATTTCACAGCAATAAAAGTACACTCTTTGTAATCACTACATTCTTCGCACTCACTGTATACTGGCAAATAAACTGAATAAAGAATCCAACTTAGAGTTTCCTAATAATATCTAAATTTATTTTCAATCCATTTTTGAACAACTATAGTGCATATACTGACTTGTCTGCTATTTATACCAATATTTGCATGTAGAAAACACTACTAATGCAAAGTTTAATTATAATATTTCCTTTTCTGTTGTGCTGCTAGTTGTAGCATTGTTGGTGGCATTCAAGCTAATTCAAACAACTATTTTATTATTTTACAAGTAATGAAAAAATCATAGATGTATGCATAATCAGCAATAGAAAAGCTCTCTTTGTCTACATTTAGTTGCTGAATGTGCAGAACTGTGCACTTGACAAGTTCAACTTCTGCCTCAGCATCCATCTAATATCTTGTTTTAACTAAATCCCTTTGAAAAAGTGCAGAGCAAAAGCTCACAACTCTCCCTTGAGTGTTTTAGATGAATCAAGTCCGTTATCATACAGTACACACCCACAGATTAACATGTTTCTTAGCTATCTTCACAGGATAGCAAGAATTAAATTAAAAGCTTGCTATCCTTACACAATGGGAATACAGGAAGGCTTGGCATTCTCACACTTATATTCAGAGTGATATTTCACTCTTACACATTCTCAGTGTTCCAAGTGTTTTACTAGACATTTCTTGTGAAAACTTAATATAAGCCTATGAAAAGTGAAATGAAAATCACACTATGTTTGCTCCAACATCTGTATAAATTTTCTCTAGAAAACATCTGCTGCAAATCATACCTTCCTGGGGACCAAAGGCTAAAGTTTCCAATTTATGGTTACAGTTTTGTGACAGGTTGTCCTTGTCTGGCTGCAAGACCCTCATCCCACCACTCTCTCACTCCTTCTCCTTGACAGCATGGGAGCAAAAATAAAATGGAAAAGTACATGGGTCAATATGAAGACAGGGACATTAAGTACCAATTACTGCCATGGGTAAAACAGACTCGACTTGGGGAAAATTAATTTATTGCCAATTAAAAATAAACAAAACAATGTTTCCCCTTTTCCAGTCAGTGGGAACTTCACCGGACTGCCATGACTTCTCAAATATGATGGAAAGCACCTTAGTAACTTCATCAGCCAGTTCCCTCAGGACCCATGGATGCATCTCACCAGGCCCAATGGAAATGTGCACCTTCAGGTTTCTTAGTTGGTCTTGAAGCTGATCTCTTCCTACAGTGAGTGGTTTTTCATTCTCACAGTCCCTGACTTTGCCTTCTGTGGCCAGGGTGCTGTCGCTAGAGCACTTGCCTGTGAAGACTGAGGCAAAAATATATATAATAATTAGCCACCTATGCACTGTATATTTATGAGTCTACTGAAAAATATAATCCAAAAGTATCTTCTAAAGATATTTTAAAGTGGAAGTTTTTTTAATAGGTCAATCTATGCACGTATTTGCAAAAAACTTTTCCAATTGAATTAGACATCAGCTACCCAGAATATGAGAGGCTTATGCTTAAGAACTGGATGTATTTGTAAACTCGTATAGGACAAAGTCCTTTAATTTCTTCTGATGTGATTTCAGTTTGTCACCACACCACAGCCTGAGCTGTCCTTACTGACCAACTCCTTACTCTTTCTCTATAATCATCGAAATGCCTTGATCTCCAGTGGATAAAAGTGCACTTAATATAATAAGGAAATCAAAGGTCAACCTATTCCAATATTTGCTAGTAAGAAATATTTAGAAAAGCAAATATGAGCAATGCAATACCACAGTAATATGTCCCCAAAACACTTACTTTACTTCCCATGATTTAACATTCAGTAGCTCTTTGGACCACAGAGAGATCGATGGTATTTAACAACTGTCAGTAGGATTTTTCTAACATGAATTTATGCAGTTCTTTTTGAACTCATGTAAGCATCCTGTGGCAAAGAAATACCAACTCCACTACACAGAAAGATGTTTGTGTTTTGTCTGTGCCCTGCTAGTTTCACTGGAGCTCCTAATTCTCTTCTGCAAGAGACAGCAACCAGATGAAGCTGATTGACTCAAAAAGTTTCTGTTTCTAAATACTGCTGCTTATGGTCCTCTTCATTTTCTTTTCTGCAGACTGAAGACTATTCATCCCTAATTACAGTTGTCCATCTCTGTACCTTTTCTATTTCTCCTATGCCCCTTTTGCTTTTGACAGAGGGTTCAAGGTGCAGTCCCTCAATGAATTTATACAGCAACATAGTGATTGTATTCTTTCCTTTTTCTTTTCTAATCCTTCACAGCATTTGACTTGCTCATCATTGTGTACATAATAGAAGTAAAGATAGTATTTTTTCACCTATATCACATTTATTTATATTGAATTGTAGCTCTCTTTTTATTGCTTGTGCAACCTTTTCATAACTCTTTACAGTGACCCCTCATTTACACTACACCGCATATCTTTGTGTCATCAGTAGATACTGTCAGGTCACATTTTAATTGTTTTGCAGGTCAACTATGAATACCTTCATGAACAAAAAGAGGGAGGAGTTTGGATTTATTTGGGCAGTTTCTTCATGGCATGGGCTGTATCGTAACAGGGTAGATAACTGTGGTTTCAGAAGTTATACTTTTCCTCTTTTCTTGGGAATTGATTTGTGGTATCAGAAGCACAAACTCAGTCCTCCAGCTTAACTTCAAAATCAAAGCCTTTATGACTGAGCAAGGTGCCAATAAGCACCTAGTTGTTCAGGTGGCCTGGACATTGGTTGCACTACACATCATGTCTGGGCACAATAAAGACTTCTGCCCACAGAAGATTGAGTCTCTTCGAGGAGTTACCCTACTCATCCTGTAGGGCTTGAGAGACGATTTCCAGAAATGCTTCCTACACACCATTGCACCATGGCTGGCACAGATCCAATTTGCAAGTGAGCAAATGGTAAGGACATCTGATTGCAGGGAAAATGCAGTATTCCTCTTTACCCAAACTGTTGAGGAAATTCCTATAATCAGCTCCAGAAGGGTGAACTGTACTGTAATTTCAACCCTGTAAACACAGTTTGGAGAGTAATTCAATGTCATTTGGGATGAAAGATGCACAGCTAAAGGCAGTAACACTATCATTCTTTAATGGTTGTCTTAAATTAAACAAACTCTGAAAAGCATGATCAAGGGGCTGAGATTAAGGAAAAAAAATTAAGAAGACTATATGAAAAACATTTTTATGTCATTTACAAACACCAGATGAGTCATGTGATGCTATAGATCAGCTGTGGGTTAGGGAAAATAGTATTACCTGGAATCCAAATGTGAAACTTAGACCCTATCCTTTATTGACGTATAAGCAATAAGTAAATGTGAAATACAGAGCGATCCTACACCTTTTGTCATCTCTTTATCATATTTCTTGATTTATTTCTTATTTTCAGTTTTTCAAAAACTTTCTTTCCATGTTTTATACAGTATGTCATTGTTTTTCTTTTTTGATGACATCTTTTATTGTTTCTCTTTTTTTGATGACACCTTTCATTTTCTTTCCTCTTGAAAATGCCTTGCTTCAAAATGCTATTGTCATTACATGTCCTACAAATATTTTCATGCCTCAAATGTGCATGGTTATGTAATAAAAAATAGATTCTATTTCTATGTATTTACGATATTTTCTCTCACTGATGATTTGTCTTGTCAATTAAATTTAATATTTGAGTAATTTTATCTAATCTGTTGAGTAGTTGGTAGCACAGTGGCAAAAAGATACCTCTAAATCTCAGAGGAAAAGCATTGACAGATTAATAATATCGAGCAGTTTTCTTTTTAGTTAACATATACAAAACTCTAATATGCCTTTATTATATGAGGTGCAAAACACCTACAAGTCCGCTGTACATGAAAAAATGATGGGTTGAGGAGGAACTTAAGGGCGATTGGAATCTTTCTGTTCTGCTTAGCTTAGAGTCTGCAGTGGCAGAAAGTCTGTAGCTGTACTGTTAATTGTGTAATGACAGTTAAATCTTTCCCCGTTTTCATATCCTCAATATAGAGCTGTCCCTCATCCCAAAATAATCACTCAGTCTAGAGGTTTGAGAATGTATCTTTGCCCGAGAGACAGTTTGAGAAGAAAATTTACAAATACTTCAGTGGAATACCACTAGCTGAAATTCTGGCTAAACTGAATCAGAAGGTTTTTGACTGAGACCAGAAATTCACCTGCAGTTACCAGCTCCAATCATCTTAGCAAGATGGTTCATTCTTGCAGATACCATTGTTCTCCTATTCCATCAAAGGTCATTTTGCTTACCGTTCACCTACAGCAACCAATCTTTGGTGCACCATGGAGGACACTGTACCTCTTTGGGCTTCACAAGATCACATTTTTTCCCTCAAACTCCCTTTTTATTACTTCTTGTAAATCAAGTAATTTCCTCAACTTTTTTCATAATATTTTTCTGCTTTATCTGCAATGTAAACAAAGCAAGTTATAAACACTTTCCTGTGTGTGTTAGGTACCTGCCTGCAGAAGAAAAAGAGGGGAAAGAATGACCTGACCCATGTTGCTTTCACAGATAGTGTTGACGACACTTCTTTCAGTAGTCCAGCTCATTCTGTATGCAGTTTGTCACCGATTTTTTTATTTCCAGTTACAAATTTAAAAGATTTTTTTGAATCTAGAAATAGCTAAAAAATAAAAACAAAATAATATCAATTTTGTCAACTGTAGTTGATTCTACTTTGCTAAAGTCAATAGGAATATGGTTATTACTTTTACTCTAATAGAATTTGCCCTTAGAACTAATGTCTCACCTCTGTTCACTTCATATTTTATAAAAACATGTATTCAAAATCAAATCAGTACCCTGAATTTCTTTTTCAAACAAGATCATTTTAAATTAGGTTTGTTGGAATAACAAAGATCAAGCCACAGGATTACGCTACAAAATAGGAGAGAGAGATTAAAAAAATACTAACCAAATTTTTAATTTGAAGTTTAGGCCTCAGCTCTCATAGCACATTCTCATCAAGTTTCTGTGGTAGAGAAAGTTAGCTTAGTTGCTTCTTCACATACGCTTCAAGAAGTGCATGATCTGGTATTTCTAATCTCTGTAGTATTACAAACTTTCCTTTGGGCAGCAAACAATACTTCACTTCTCATTTACAAACAAGAAATTAATTCAGAAGAGAACTGCCACCCTTCTCCACTTTTACAAGCATCTTTTTTTGTACCCTATTCACCAAGTTACTTACTCAATAAGGGATATTTCAGGGTCTTTCAAAAATGTAAAAAATATATTCTAGCAATTAAAAAGGAATAATAACAACACAAAGATCTGACATCTTTTTTTAAATGTCAATGTGCACGTTGGTCTTTTAGCTAGCAGAAATGAATAACCTAAACTCCTAGAACCAGGCAAAAATACTAAGCATGTATCTCAACTGCATGAAGTTATACAAATGTCATCAATTCATGCATTTATCCCTATGAAAAGCATTGCCTTCACTGCTTTGGCTTCTCTCTAATGCTTGTCATGGGAAAGTCTCTCTTCTATGCCAATACCTTGTTGCCAGTTCACAAACTCAACTGTCTGATGTTTTTTGGTCAGGTGGAAGGAAGATTACTTCCTCCAAAATGATGACTAGGTGACTATGCCCATGACTTCTTGGACATACAGAACTGTGAACTGTTTTTATATTCTGGTTTTCAGAATCATGATGACAGTATTTTAATTTCCATTCTACCACCATCAAGGTTTAAAGGAAGGAAGAAAGAACTCTGTTACTACAGACCCAATACTAATATCATAGTTAGTAGGCCTAGTGACAGATATTGTTATTTTTTAGTTCTCTCTGCAAGGTTTCTCCTACATACAGAGCTGATATGCAATCAAGGTCCTTGCACAGCCTGATGGTCGAAATCCAGTCCTTATGACAAAACCTTCCACTAAACATCGTTTTCACTGATGAATATCTCATTGTGAAAATAAGTGTAATTTTCCACAATCATACATTCGGTTCTCTTAAAACTTGACTGCAGTCTTGCCACATGTCTCAGCGTAAAGTGTAGAAATGGGGAAGGCTCCATCATGCTTGCCTCACCTAGTGAATCTGCACTTAGATTTTATAAAGTATTCTGCCATCATGCAGTCCTTTAAGCTCAGTGATTCTGTTTTCCAAAGAAAAGTCAGCCCATAATACAAAGATAGGTTTTGAAATAAAGTATATGAAAACTGTTTTGGAAGGTTTCCTTGTAACAACAGCAATTTTAGTAAACCGAGATAAAGATTTTTAGAACCGTGTGAAATAAAGCAGCAGTCATTTTCTTGAGATTTTCTTGGCACAAGGAAAACAGGAAGCTCTATTCTAACATTGCCCATACAAGCCTAATTACTTAGTTTACCTCTCTTAAATATTGTATTTCATCATAACATAATGCTAGGACGTTTCTCAGCTAATAGTCCCTTTGTCCGAAATCCCAGAGGTATTTCAGAAATAACTTCTCTTGTACTCCCACATAACAGGACACAACCATAAGTATTTTTCTCACATCTAGAAGCATACCATTTTATCCATTCCTGTTCATTCCCCCAGTCTTCCTGCTTAATCTTCCCAGCCAGCATTCAGAATATATTTGCTGCCTTCCTATCATGTTTTCACTCTTTATCTGCTTCAAATTCTAACATATATTCCTAAATTTAAATCCTGTATCAGACTATTATCACAATGACATGCCACGTGGCTCTTAGAGACATTTAACAAGTGTATATTTTTATTTAAATATGTTCAAAATTCTGTAGATGTTGCATCTACATGTTTGAATGCAGAACAGCATTTCTATTCAATCACAAAATAAAAAGGCAGAAAAAGGTGATGAAAACTAGGACAGGATCCAGGAAATCTATATCTCACTTAACCTGGAATTTTGGCATCCCCGTCAAACAATACTCTGGCTCTCAATGATTGCCTGGCCCTGCATGTGCCTAACTTTGCTAGATAGAGAGTTCTGGGTCTAACAGAACTTAAATTTCCCACATATTTCCAGAACGGAGGAGACTAATTTCCTTCTTATGCCAACCTCTTCCCATGAATCTTGCAATTCGTGTGTAGACAGAGAAAATCCTCACTTTTCCCAAGTCCCCAGGGAATTCCCTCCAAATTATCCATGGTCAGGGCGGTGTTTATAACATGCATTGTTTGTCTCTATTAACAACACATAGAAACTTCAGTGGTTATTTTGCACAAACTGGACAGTCCCAGTTCCCAACCTTAGTATTTAACCTTTAAAAAGGCATAAAGATTAAGCTTTAAAATGTAAATTTTTAATTCCCAGGTAAAATCTTTTTGCCTAAATGAACATTACTGTTAATCAGGATGCTTCAGTGTAAATTTTTTATCCTGTCCTGTAGTAGCAACTATCTATTTTTTTACTAAATCATAACAGTATAATAAATATAGATAAAATTTTGATTTTGTGTTCTCACGGTCTATGAAATTGTTCACCTTCGCTCATTGCTTCTGTACTGGAAATGTGTTTTACAGTACATGTATCACTGGGCATACACGACCAGAATCTGATCTTCGTAAGTCCACTTCATTTTAACAACCCTTTAAGTAAGGGTACATGTAGAAAATCCTAATTGAGGAAAAGAAACTAGAAGGTAATAAGTGTACTTAATTATTGCAAAGAGTAAATAAGACACAGCAGAAACAGGTAATGGACTGCAGAAAAATAACTTCAGGGGATTTCCAATTGTCCCTCACTTTCATGCTTATCCTCTCCTGTACAGGTATCTTTTCACACAAAGACAATATCTTCTTCTTAAGTGGCATTTTTAGATAAAATTTGCTTATTATGCTTTTTTTCTCCTTCTCTGGAGTGACAATCATCTGGCAGCTACAAAAAACTTAGTACAATTTGCCAGGATCAATGCATTAAAAAATAAATTGCTATATCCAAGAAAGCATTAAAATAATGATGATCCAAGAGAAATCCTATAAAAATCAAGTCCTCTATACATCCTTGAATGTGAGAATGTAGCATATGTATATTTTTAAAGCACAGCTGTGAGTCTGCCAATTTTATAGTGCTACTGGTTCAATAACCTTGACATTCAACGATCCCATTCAGTTAGAAGGTGGATCNNNNCAGCCAAGTTCACTCTTCCTCTTCAGCTACCCGGGACTAAAGTTCACCAGTGAAGGCCCATACGTGACACTCTCTAGGTTCACATGGATCTTTGTGGTCCCCTGGGTACTGGAAAGTCCTCTTGGTCGGTCTGACATCTCTGCATGGATCCTGGACACTCCTGGCTGCACCATGGGTCACCTACTGACCAGATCATCCAGCCTGAAGTCTGTTGGTGAATGACATATACATATGCCCACACACACAAGTTTTGGGAAGATATAGACATTTCCTCCCCTGCAGCTGGTACCAGGCACATGGGCTGTGGCACATGGTCCTACTCCAGCCACCGGTGCTGAGCTCCTCANAGAACCGTGTGAAATAAAGCAGCAGTCATTTTCTTGAGATTTTCTTGGCACAAGGAAAACAGGAAGCTCTATTCTAACATTGCCCATACAAGCCTAATTACTTAGTTTACCTCTCTTAAATATTGTATTTCATCATAACATAATGCTAGGACGTTTCTCAGCTAATAGTCCCTTTGTCCGAAATCCCAGAGGTATTTCAGAAATAACTTCTCTTGTACTCCCACATAACAGGACACAACCATAAGTATTTTTCTCACATCTAGAAGCATACCATTTTATCCATTCCTGTTCATTCCCCCAGTCTTCCTGCTTAATCTTCCCAGCCAGCATTCAGAATATATTTGCTGCCTTCCTATCATGTTTTCACTCTTTATCTGCTTCAAATTCTAACATATATTCCTAAATTTAAATCCTGTATCAGACTATTATCACAATGACATGCCACGTGGCTCTTAGAGACATTTAACAAGTGTATATTTTTATTTAAATATGTTCAAAATTCTGTAGATGTTGCATCTACATGTTTGAATGCAGAACAGCATTTCTATTCAATCACAAAATAAAAAGGCAGAAAAAGGTGATGAAAACTAGGACAGGATCCAGGAAATCTATATCTCACTTAACCTGGAATTTTGGCATCCCCGTCAAACAATACTCTGGCTCTCAATGATTGCCTGGCCCTGCATGTGCCTAACTTTGCTAGATAGAGAGTTCTGGGTCTAACAGAACTTAAATTTCCCACATATTTCCAGAACGGAGGAGACTAATTTCCTTCTTATGCCAACCTCTTCCCATGAATCTTGCAATTCGTGTGTAGACAGAGAAAATCCTCACTTTTCCCAAGTCCCCAGGGAATTCCCTCCAAATTATCCATGGTCAGGGCGGTGTTTATAACATGCATTGTTTGTCTCTATTAACAACACATAGAAACTTCAGTAGTTATTTTGCACAAACTGGACAGTCCCAGTTCCCAACCTTAGTATTTAACCTTTAAAAAGGCATAAAGATTAAGCTTTAAAATGTAAATTTTTAATTCCCAGGTAAAATCTTTTTGCCTAAATGAACATTACTGTTAATCAGGATGCTTCAGTGTAAATTTTTTATCCTGTCCTGTAGTAGCAACTATCTATTTTTTTACTAAATCATAACGGTATAATAAATATAGATAAAATTTTGATTTTGTGTTCTCACGGTCTATGAAATTGTTCACCTTCGCTCATTGCTTCTGTACTGGAAATGTGTTTTACAGTACATGTATCACTGGGCATACACGACCAGAATCTGATCTTCGTAAGTCCACTTCATTTTAACAACCCTTTAAGTAAGGGTACATGTAGAAAATCCTAATTGAGGAAAAGAAACTAGAAGGTAATAAGTGTACTTAATTATTGCAAAGAGTAAATAAGACACAGCAGAAACAGGTAATGGACTGCAGAAAAATAACTTCAGGGGATTTCCAATTGTCCCTCACTTTCATGCTTATCCTCTCCTGTACAGGTATCTTTTCACACAAAGACAATATCTTCTTCTTAAGTGGCATTTTTAGATAAAATTTGCTTATTATGCTTTTTTTCTCCTTCTCTGGAGTGACAATCATCTGGCAGCTACAAAAAACTTAGTACAATTTGCCAGGATCAATGCATTAAAAAATAAATTGCTATATCCAAGAAAGCATTAAAATAATGATGATCCAAGAGAAATCCTATAAAAATCAAGTCCTCTATACATCCTTGAATGTGAGAATGTAGCATATGTATATTTTTAAAGCACAGCTGTGAGTCTGCCAATTTTATAGTGCTACTGGTTCAATAACCTTGACATTCAACGATCCCATTCAGTTAGAAGGTGGATCAGCCAAAAAACACAGGAATGGAAACATGGAAAATAATCTTTGGCTAATATCTTGTAGTTTATGACTATATAATATATATTCATGGACCTGTTCATAATAATATAAGTATATATACATAAATACTTCCTAAATATGCAAGTACACTTACAGTACCTTGTATATCATCTGAGCTTTAAGGCTCTATTTTTTATATAATATTAAAATAGCACTAAAATAAGGAACTCAAACATGCAAAACAAGACCACAAAGTCAGAAAATTCGTCAGTTCATTGCTAACAGCAGCATTAGAGTTTTTTTCCTTACTAAACAAATACAGAGAGTTAGAATCTTGTCTTTAAGGAATGGGCTGCCACTTCCAGTAGCTCTGGGGACTAGTGTTACTCCTGGCCGGATACTGTAGCCCAGCCTGGGGCACCCAGGGTCCTGAAGTCTCTGCCCAGGCTGAAGGATGTGGCTATTGCTTTCCCATTTGCAGGTTGAACCATTAGTGCCGCTGAGCACGTCCCCCCCNCCAGGCACATGGGCTGTGGCACATGGTCCTACTCCAGCCACCGGTGCTGAGCTCCTCATTTGCCTCACTCACTCAACGTTGTTTTCGGGATGAACACTGCTTCTGTCTCAGTGTCTGGGGCCAGGACCCTCACACGTTCCAATAGGTGACAACGAGACCTCACTCTCCAGTAGCTGACACCACAGGCCAGGGGTGCCCACACTCCTGGTCTGACTCCAGTTGCTGGCATGCAGTTCTTACACATTGCTGGCATTAGTCCTTGTAGCACTCACATGAAATGGTGGGTGAGATTACACAGGAAGTTAAAAGATTTAGTAAAATAGTACAGACTATGGTGATCAGGTGCAGGGCTCAGTCAGGCAAGCATAGTGACTGGACTTCTTTTACATGCAATGGCCCCTTCTAAAAATCCCTTTATGTCTATTCCTCCTTTGTTCCTCCCCAATTATTTTCCCCTCCACATTCCTTCATCAGTTTGCATAGTCCCACTGAACACCACTCTCCAACCTGCAATATCCCCGACTCTCAAGTTTGCAATGTTATTAGTCATAAATCCTTAATTTGCCTGTAGTTCCTTGATAGTCTGTCAATTAGTGTGACTGATGAGGTTTTGGTCTTGTCCTTGTCTTGGACTTGTCAGGTCTGTCAGCTCTATTTGTCTGTGTGTTTTGTTTGTTGCTTCCCCCCTTTAATTACTATCTACATTTACGTTGGAAGTGCCCTCCATCAGATAATCTTAGCAAACAGACATTCTCACCTTCTACACCCTTTACAGATCCTCCATACCCTTACAGAACCTACTGGTGGAACTATCAGAGCTGAAAGAGATTAACTCTGTAGTGCAAAGTCTGAAACAACTTTGATTTAGGCAGAACAGACTGAAGTACTTGATGTGGTATTGTTTGATGATAGCTATGATCCCCAGTTAGTAATGCAGTAACAATAGGACAAAACATACTGCAGTTATCCATGGTAATGCAGAGATTTGCTTTGTTTTTTTCTTAATACAACTGTATAAATCAGTGAACCGAGCTATCTTTACAGCAATTTAGAAACAGCTAGTACTACCATCAAGGCTTCTGTAACCTGCAAAGACACAGCATTCAAGACACAGGGATTGTAACACCCTCCTTTTTCCCCTAAGACAAACTCTGTCAAAGTTGTTGATCTAAGATATGGGGCAGTTAACAAGCTTGTATCTGAAGACTGCAGAGTAAAATGGGGTTCAAAAGGAATCAATATTTCTTCTAGATAACTGGAGCCAAGGCCAAGTCATACATTAAACCAAGCAATTCAAGTATAAATATCAATGTGTTGTCTGACAGGATGCCAATATATGTGCTTTAAAAGCAAAGGTATACAGCTTGGTCATATAATTAGGAATAAAGTACCAATAAACTAAAGGCATTTCTTAAAAGCAGTGAAAACGTCTGAAAGCAGCAATTGGCAAAAACACTTAGGAGAAAGAGCAGTACAGGCAGAAGCCACTCAACTCCAGATGAAGATCAAACTTTGCAGGTTGCTTTCAGAATCTCACAAGATGGGATGCTAAAGCCTTATTATCTCCAAGACAGACGTAGATCAATACTAGCAACATTTGCAAGATTGAAACAGGTCACACTTAGGAAAGGAGATGCTATCGTTTTAATGAGGAAAGAAAAGATCACAACCAGGATCCTTAAGAAGGAGAAAGTGAAAACTCATTCACAGCACAGCAGATTCAATGGTTTTCTCCTAATGAATGCTGTCAGTGTAAGACAGAGCTTTGGTTTTCCCTGGAACTGAAAGATTATGGGTTTTTTTTAGGCATTCAGGTTTCCTCTGAGAAGAGAAAAATCAGAAAGATCTAGTGAATTCTAGAAGTTTTTTCCTAGTATATCTATATTAAATGAAAACCACATAAACCCAGCTAGCAGGGCAGAGGTAGCACAAAACCCCACTACAGCTGATTGTCCGTCCACAAGATGACATGACTTTGTAGGTCTGATTCACTTTTATCATGCATCTTTTCTTACTCAGGAATCAAGGCAAAGAGTAAGCCCTAGTACAGAGTAAGTAGAGACAGAACAGCCTTCTGCCACTGTGAGGCAAAGAAGACGGATGACTCATTTGAGACAAATATATCCACCACTGCTCATTCACAATGTGTCCTGCAGCAGTGCTGGAATCACTTCTAAGATGTAAAGAAAAGATGAATCAGTGAGTAAACCAAATGATTTTCAAAGCAAAAGTGTCTTTTATTTTAAAGCTCAAAGGCCTTTAAAAAAAAGAAAGCCTGTTTCATTCCATTGTCATGGGTTAATGTTTAATTGTTTTGATGATGTAAACACAATTGCTTCTGGTTTACCTTAGCTGTGAAGGAGAGGCAGGCCCAGTACTGGTAATGAGAGGGATAAAACTAATAAGATAATGCTAACAGATTTAGTTGCAAAGGGATTTATCCTGTTAGTAAGCAAATCCACTGGGGTGATTATACCACAGGTTTTGATAAAAGCTTGTTTTTCAATGAATTTCACTGAACTGTCATATTACAGGTAGGTTCATTCATTATGAAGCTGAAGTCTAAGTAGGGGCAAAAGGGCTGAACTGGCTTTTCAGACAGATATTATATTTTGGGATTCTCTTCTTTACCTCTAAAGCAAATGTTATTCAAAAATGGATGTACAAATGTTAAGTGAGAGTTATACACACATTGAATATCTGAGGATCAATAATATATGAGTTCCAAGAACTCCTAGCACTCCCCACCTCCTCCCTGAAGTTTGCAAAGTATAATAAAATGTCCTGATAATCTCTTTGAATTAGAACTGAAGATGGTGAAAGTGCATTTGTCTCTTAAAAATTTCAGCTAGCACAGGATGAGAATGATTTGTGTTGCTGGTGAAACCAATCAGTTCTGGAACATCTGAGCTAAGGAGTGCAGACAGAGACAGTTGGACACTCATCTACCTCTGTGTAGAACCACCCACTCCAGGGGAGTCTTGAGCCCATGACTCACTGTTCTTTGCATAATGCCTCCATTGCCCAAGCATTATGGATCTGTCCCTTTTTTCTACCTTCAAAGTATGTCAGGAGGAAGAATTAGTATTACTGCTTGTAACTATTTCCTTTTTAGAGATAGTCAAGTGATTAAAATGAGGACATGGTATCATAATATTTTAGTATTTTTCCTCACTGTGCAAGACTTGCTGTGCATATTTGGACTTATCTCCTCCACTCTAAGTAAGAAATAAAGACATTTAACTTTCTTCAGGAAAGATTTGTCAACTGTTAATTGCTGTACGGCAGAAAAGACTGCAATAGTTATAGCTGAAACAGCATAACTCTTTCTGATTTAAATTAATTTAGCAGTTATAGCACATTCTGAGCATCATCATTAAAGAATCTTGTCCCTGAAAAAAATGATGTATTTGCTTTTGAAGATTAATTTAATATAAGCTTAAAAATGGATCCTTCTGGAAAAAATAATCTGTTTGATTGATTTTAAGCACATAGTATTTGCAAGAAATTTCTTACAGAATGGTAATGGAAAAAAAATTTCCATAATTTTTAGGCAGGGGTGAGGAGAAAAAAGAAGTAGTTGATACATAGGAAAATAAATATTTAAAACAGCCAGAAAAACAAAAAAAGTTTTCTTGTTTTTTATTTTTGCATAGAAAGATAACATATCGCAAAATTGTACAGAATACTCTGTTTAACTATCTAGAATACATGCCCTTATTCTAGTTGTTAAGTTTGTGGTGAAGATTTCTCTCCACTGGAGATTTTTTCAAATCACGGTACTACACCACAAAAGAAAGGGATTTACATGTGGATGATTTATCTCAAGTATATTCCCACGAAGAAAATTGGCCCAAGATAACTTTTTTTAAAAAAAAATTTCCACAGGTATAGCAAATGCATAATGAACAATATGGTTATATGAGACAAAAAATATATGAGTCAATCACAGGGAAGGTTAGAGTATACAGTGTGTGGTCTCTCTCAGCTTTGTAGTGTAAAATACAACATGAATTCTCTACTCTACAAAGGCTTTGGGAGAGTTACCTTTGCAGTTTCTTAGGAACTTCAAAGAATGGATCCCTCCTAAGGATCCCTCCTCTTAAGGAGCTGCAAAAGCTAGAAAAGCTTCAGATCCTGGGGAGTACAGTTCCATCTTTTTTTATTTGGTCTTTCTCTTTTCTGTCTTTAAAAAAAACACATAAAATCCTATGCAACATTTTTGGTAAGATAGATGTTAACTTCAGGTTAAGCTCTCAAATTTTAGGTAGTGCCAGAGATAGAGTTTCTTGAGCATTCTTACCTACACTGTTCAGAGGAAAAATGATCTTATGTTTCAGAAACGTTTTTATGCCTGTGGGACGGAGCTTAATTTCAGACTTCCTTTATGGCCAAAAATAAATCACCTATGGCTTTGAGTCATGTCATTTAACTTTAGCTTGTCTAAAAGTTAGATACCCCATCCAAACTAGAGGGATCATCTTGGCTCTGCCCACAGTTCAAGATATGGATAGCCAAATGCAGAGCATGAGTCACATTTCACTGACTTGATGAATGTGAAAGTCAGTTCTAAAACTGCAAATTAAATTTAAAATAGGTATAGTTCAGCAACCTTCTTTTAGGTTATAATCTCCCACTCCTCATTTACTTTACAAAATCAGGTATGAAACATTGTCTATCCCTTGGGAAAAGCATATTGGGACCAAGAGTACCTTAAGGATGAAACGATTTTCAGATACTTGTTTCCAAGATAAATAAGATTTTAGTTGTATCCTGCTCAGATACAAGTATTTCTCAGATAACATATATTGATAGGTTTCCTCTTTGTGGACACATATGGATGATTCTGAAGACTGATTTCTTTAGGCATAATTACAGGTGTTCAAAACTAATTCATATCCTGCAAGTCCATTAGTTCTTTTATATCTCCCTTGAACTATCTCAGTTCCTCAGGTTCCTTCATGCTCTCCACCACAGATCCATAATGCTATGGATCCTACATTACACCTTCTTCTGGAGGGCAAATTTTCTTTCTCTGATCCTCTCTCTGTATTCCAGGATGCCTAGTCACTCAGGCACATCTTAGAAGAATCCATGGGAAATGGAAGGACAGACCCTCCACTGCTGCTAATGAAACTTGCTGCTTTGAAAAGTTTCAAAGTGTTGCAGCAGCCTGAAAATGAAGTTTTGTAGAATAGTGATGTTCTAGTATCTGTGCTCCTACAGTTTGGAATTTACCCATTGTATTCCATATTTTATGAGGATTCAGGAGAGTTCCAAGAATACTGAGTTCTAAAGATGCAGACTATGACTGCTTCAAGTGGCCTGGAGATGTTTTCGTGGACTTTGTTTGAAAGGTATATTTAGATCCAACCATGTTCATCCAAGGATAACCAATTTGAAGTTTTTTGTTCTTTGATAGTTAAAAAGCCTTAGAGAAAAAAAAAAAAACCTCTAGAAAGGAAAAATAATGATAAGAATTCCACACTGAGTGATCTCAGTTCATTCTCACTCTTACTTTGAATTACAGCTTTTGGATTTTTTGAGTTTCTAACATTCAGTTTATTTCTAACTGCTGAAAATGTTTGGACACTTCTGACGGGAACATTTGCAAGGTACTACTTGAATATTTCTTTCAGAGCATTACCACTGACTTGTTCAAATACAAAAGGCAATAATCTGAGTGATTAGTATTACAGGAAAGCTGTCAGTCATAAGGTGCAAAATGCAGTCAGTACCTGGACTCACTCCTGCTTTATTTTTCTCAATATCAAGCATTTGGCTGCATAGCTTGAATGGTCTTTGTTACAGTATGTCAGCAGTTCAAAGAAAGCATGGAGTGTTTTCCGTCATACTTTCCCTTTGTTGTTAGAGCACACAAAGAAAATGTTGTTGATGTAACTGTAATTTCTGCATGGTTATGAAGTTTAATAGCTGATGTGGGCCCTGATGGGATACACCCGAGGGTGCTGAAGGAGCTGGCGGATGTCATTGCTGGGCCGCTCTCCACCATCTTTGAAAGGTCCTGGAGAACAGGCGAGGTGCCTGAAGACTGGAGGAAAGCCAATGTCACTCCAGTCTTCAAAAAGGGCAAGAAGGAGGTCCCAGGGAACTACAGGCTGGTCAGCCTCACCTCCATCCCTGGAAAGATGATGGAACAGCTCATTCTGGGCGTCATCTCAAAGCATATGGAGGAAAAGAAGGCCATCAGAAGTACTCAGCATGGATTCAGCAAGGGGAAATCATGCCTGACTAATATGATCGCCTTCTATGATGGTGTGACTGGATGGATGGATGAGGGGAGAGCAGTAGATGTGGTCTACCTTGACTTCAGCAAGGCGTTTGACACGGTCTCCCACAGCATCCTCCTAGGGAAGCTTAGGAAGAGTGGGTTAGATGAATGGACAGTGAGGTG
>VXBO01004180.1:25597-54651 GCA_013400135.1 Rhinoptilus africanus
AAGATGATTAGGGGACTGGAACGCCTCTCCTATGAAGATAGACTAAGGGAATTAGGTCTCTTTAGCCTGGAAAAGAGGCGTCTGAGGGGGGACCTAATTAACACTTATAAATACTTGAAGGGTGGGTGTCAGGAGGATGGGGCCAGGCTCTTTTCAGTGGTGCCCAGTGATAGGACAAGGGGTAATGGGCACAAATTTGAGCATAGGAAGTTCCACCTAAACATGAGGAGGAACTTCTTTACCTTGAGGGTGGCAGAGCACTGGAACAGGCTGCCCAGGGAGGTGGTGGAGTCTCCGTCTCTGGAGACATTCAAAACCCGCCTGGACGCGTTCCTGTGTAACCTGCTCTAAGGTGGCCCTGCTCTGGCAGGGGGTTGGACTAGATGATCTCCAGAGGTCCCTTCCAACCCTATGATTCTATGATTCTATGATTCTATGATTCTATGATGTATTGAAGAGGTTTTTCTCATCAGGCATAAGTGAGAGAGACTGAGGGCAGGAGTGTGAAAGTCCATGCTGTATGAACATGTTATTACTTTCTTGCCTTTATCACCCACAATTTTCCTCGTGATAGTGCTGCACCTGCAATGAGAAAAATAGATGTTCTCAAATTTTGTTCCTTTTAGGTTCTGCACTTTGAAAGGTCACAATAGGTAGAGAGTGAAAGTCTTGCTCAGCACAAAATATAGTTGATTATGGAGCAGCTTTAAATTTCTGGAAAATCAGTCACTTTGTAGACTGTTTCTAGAAGAAGAGCTGCAAAAATTCTTTACTTCATTGTTTTGTCATCTTTCTACTAAGCAGAATGTGCCTTTGAGTTGTAATCTTATCCATCCTGATACTCAAAGCTGTGAAGAGTTGCAGCTTCTTCAGTCACCTTCATACAACAGAGTTGCTAATCAGCATCTCAGCCTGCACCATCAACACGTGTCCCCTTCACTCAGGACACTTCACAGGAATAAGTTTTCAGTGAACAACCATGTGAAAGCACTAAATTCGCTACAGTGCACACTTTCTGTTAGCTGAGAGTCAGTCTCTCAGATGATAAAAATTATTGATGGATACCATTCTGCATTAACTTAGCTCATATCCTTAGATAAAATTTCCCATTAGTTATGGGTATTGGGCTTTTAAATCTATTCAGCAAAATGGCAATGACACAGAGATGGTGCTACAGCTAGTGTAGTTTGTAAAGCTACATTCTTTTCAATGTCCACTTTATAGCAGTTAAGGATTTGGTCCTTTGGGGTTTAGCATATACTGATGACAAGAAAAATAATCTAAAGAAAAGTACTGAATGTGAGATCAGATGTGTTTGAAGCCATCTGCTTTCAGCACTGACAAGGCACCCCTGGAATACCGCACAGAGTGACAGTCTTTCACAGTGAAAAGGTAATGACAAAATAGAAAAGCAGAAAAATAAGAAAAAAATACAGTTAGGAATGAAACCTGTGAAAAGATTAGAGTTATCTAACAAGTTCATATACAAAGAGAAAATATTCAGAACCTGAAATTTATCCATTTAGGAAAACAATTTAAAAATTATGGAGGTATATTTAAGGACAACCAAATGTGGGCAAGAGGTGCAGGGTTGAATGAGAAAAAGGCAAAAGTAAGTTGGAGAGCAGGCTGCTGAAAGCAAAGCAATAAGACAACAAGAAAGTTGCTCCTGAGGTTTAATCAGGAGAAAAGTTCATGAAAAATTCAAGCAAGTATTTTGAGGTTGAAATATATTGCTATGCAACTATAGATTTTATTAGAAGAGCAGATGAAGAATATAAAGTAACTTTTATCTTCTTTCAAAGGCTCAGTGTCTTGAGGTATGGAGTTCTATTAAAAACTTGAGTTTTACTGTCCAG
The DNA here is from genome assembly GCA_013400135.1 of Rhinoptilus africanus. Lineage (NCBI taxonomy): Eukaryota > Metazoa > Chordata > Aves > Charadriiformes > Glareolidae > Rhinoptilus > Rhinoptilus africanus. Next base: position 27,457 of record VXBO01004180.1, read on the forward strand.
ATCTTGGACTTCCAAATCGCAAATAGCAACCTATTTAATGCAATACTTCTTACATTTTGCTCCTAGCAAAACCTTCTTTACTTCTGCATAATGTCTTATGGGAAAACTCTCTCTTCTTTTTTTCCCCCATACTAGATGAAACTGGAAATTAAAACTGATTGAAATAGGAACATTTCTTGGAAAACTGATGTTGATGGTGATATATTCTTTCGTCAGGCTTCTGAAGTCAAAGATGAGAGTTCATGTCAAGGACAAAATCTACTAAAAATAGCCATTTGATGAATGCTTTACAGAAAATGCAGGTTTAAATCTCTGTTCACTATCAGTGAATGCTGTGAGTCAGCAAGACAAGTGATTTCCCAGCTATGAACTTATTATCTACTCTGAGACAGGCTTGATCCCCCTTCCCATGAAAAATTTAAAAAGGTCCAGAAGTCTTTTGCTTTGGTATAGAATGGAAACAAATGCTGAAACATTTTTTTTTCCGTGAACTGCACCTGTTTTGCTTGCATCCCACTACAAACGTAGAGTCAGTAAGATGTGTGGGGAAAAAAAAAAAAAGGAGTAACAGCTATGACTCCACGAGCAGCGGCAGATATGGAGAGAAAAACAGACCAAGGAATTGGTTCAGGCCTGGCCCAGCTGGATTCCACAATATAGGATGGAGATAGATAGATGGTTTCATAATCATGTTCCTGTAGCAGATACCACTGAGAATGAGGCACGTTGGACATGGTGACACCCAAAAGCAGGACTCCACTTCAGTCTCCACCCTCCAGCATGACAACCATAAACAGATATGAAGCTTTAACAGCTATAGACACCCATGAGCAAGATCTGCAAGGGGAACGTGTACCAGCAGCACAGTGGATACTGTAAAACAAAACGACGGGTGCTAGTAGTCAGTGATCCTGTTAAATGACACTGAGGCACCCATCTGCTGACCTTACAGAGAGTAAGAGGTATGCTGCCTTCTGGGATCTAAGGTCTGAGGGGGTGTCACTACTTATCAAGATCACAGACTACTATCCACTGTTACTCTTTCACGTGGATATGAACGACACTGCAAGCCAGAACCTGGGGAGATTTAGGGAAGACTATAAAGCCCTGGGGTGCAAGTGAGAAATACTTGTCCCAAGTTAGCTTTTCCTCCATTTTACCAGTCAGAGGAAAGAGGAGAGACAGAAATAAATGTATAATGAATATAAACTTCTGGCTACATGACTGTCGCTGTCACAAGGGGTTTGGCTTTTCTGACAATGGGACATTCTTTGATGACTATAACCTGTTAGGGAGGGATGGAATCCGCTTGTCTAGAAGAAGCAAGGGAAACTTTGGCAGCAGGCTGGCCAACTTGGTGAGGTGGGCTTTAAGCTGAAGGACTGCGCGGGTGGGGTCCAAAACATCAGTGCTCACACCATCGCATCCAACTGGTGAATAAGCCAAGCCAACCAGAGCAGTGACAAATGTTCCTTAGCTGCCTTCCAAGAATTTCAGTGGTGCCCAGCAACAGGACAAGGACAAAGGGCAAAAGGAATATAGGAAATTCCATCTCAAAGTGAGGAAAAAATTCTTTACTTTGAGGGTGCCCGAGCACTGGAACAGGCTACCCAGAGAGTCTGTTGAGTATCCTTCTCTGGAGAGATTCAAAACCCACCAGAAAGCGATCCTGCACAACCTGCTCTGGGCGAACCTGTTTTGGAAGGGGTGTTGTACTAGATGATCTCCATAGGTCCCTTCCAACCCTTACAATTCTGTTATTCTGTGGTGTCCTTGTTTAGGCGTAGCTTTTTTAACCAAATCTAGCATTTGTGAACAGCTGCACATCAATAGCCCAGGAAAACAAAATCCATTCCTTGGACCCAATCCAAAGCTAATTAAAACCAATGGAAAACTTCCATGTGTTCTGATGAGCTCTTTTATCCTTGAACTAGAGGAAGTTTTGCCCCAAATGGTATATCAGTATCAGCCTTCAATTCCTCAGACTTAATTCAAAGACTTCAGTTGTTTCTGAGGAGATAATGTAAATCCACTGAGGGGCTTGGGTGGTTCTTTTGTGTGTGTGTAGCTTTTTTCATCTCTGGTTGCATACCTTAGTGATAATAGCATTAATAATACTTACAAAGTGACCATGCTCAAACTCACACTTTATTTGCTTTAGGAGTTGTTAATACATGCTTAGATTGAACTAAGGAAACCCAGATGTTTCTGTATCTGACATAGTCTATATGTACGGCTCACTCATACATACATACAGGTAGAGAATGTCAACATATGCATGTTCACAAGTTCACGAGGAAACCAATATTGAAAAGCCTGAGCTTGCCATTCCTTCAAAGTTTTTGTTATTAATGTTTTTCAAATCCTATTAGTCTGTGGGAGAAAACAGGTTCCTCTCATCTCTCTTTGTTAGAGGTATGGATGCACACGCCAAAAGTACAGAAAAGGCAGTCTCGCTGCCTCACTACACATAGTGCTAATGTCACAGGTAGTAACAGACTTCACTAATATCCCATAGAAGTGCCTCCCTCAGTGCACAAGCCCCTGCTGCCTCAGCAGCCTCAAATTCTGAATAAGCAGCAAATTTGCTAAAATAGTTTTATGCTCATAAACGGAAAACTGTGAGACTATTTCCTAAGAGACACTATTAAGATTTTCAGTATAATTGCAGGCAGAATTTGAATAGCTATACAGGTCTATTTCTTTTTCTTCTGTCTTTATATATATTTAATATAGTGAGTTTAGCTTAATGGTGCAAAATATTTTTATTAAGGATTTCAGTAGGTTAATGTGGGTGGCTCTGATTCTTCTAGATGCTGAACATGTGCTATTGGATCTGACTTTGCACTGTGTTTCACCTGGTCCGTTGTGCAAAAGGAGTTTTAAATAAAGTGAGGATAAAGGGATAATATTTTACCTTCAGGAGCATTATTTGGTTCTTATTTTTCTGACTTCAGATCCTACAGGGTAATCAAGATAATATAAGATGATATTTGGTTTCACAGTGTGCTGATTTGTAAACAATATTGGGCTAGAGCTATGCTAATTGTCTTTTTAAAAAATACCGTAGAGGCTATCATATATAGGCTTTTACACAGGTACACTCAGACATACCCAGATATTGACACTAATCAATTAAGCCCTGTGAGAGAATAGCACTACCAGATCCGGGGATGGTTTTCTAGTTTATGAGGGGTTTGATTTGTATTGTTTCCATGCAAGTGTTAGACTGTTTCATAGGAAAGAAAACTGTGTGAGAATGCAAGCTGCAGTTTAATCCCTATCCCTGTCTGCTCTGTGTAAATTAAAGAGCAGCATGAAAGCTGCACTTTTTTTTAAAATGTCAATATACATTGTTAAAATGCTAATATGATGGAGCAGAAAGCAACAGAGGTAAGGAAGGTGGAAGAGTGATGGTTGCAAATACTTACTCCAAAACACAGATGGGAGTTCAAATGTGTAGTGTCCTAGGGTGTCCTTTTAAAGCACATAATTTTTCTCTCTACAGAAAAACGAGTAGACAGAGGTTTAATGTCTTCTATTCTTTTATAAATGCAAACTGACACTGAGAAAAAATCTGTCCATCACTGGCAGAAAAAGTTTTACCGTACATATTGACTTCTATATTGGCTTTTCTAAGGCAAATAAGGTCATTCAACCATGAAACGTCCTCTGAGATAAAGTATATTGGTGGCAGTGGTGGTGGAATGGGTTTTGTTTGTCTCTTGAGTTGACTGGTGGTAACTGAGAGAGCAGCAGGGCACTCCCCTGCACGTGTTACTGTTCTCCAACTTAATTGTCATCTTTTTCCTCATCCATGGCAGGTTGAGATAGTGCAAGCTTGTGTGGTGAAGCACTGCAGCTGTATTGTCACAGCACTTTTCCTTTGGTTTTCCATCTTGTATCAACTGCTACTCACTACAACGCTTTTCTGCATCATATCCTTATACTTCCTTCCTTCCCCCTCACTGTCTAGCTTGTTTGTTTTCTTTTCCATGTTGGACTGTTTACAGCTTTGCTTTCTTCCTTTCCCAGGTCTATCTCCTATCTCTCCTCCCCATGCACACAAATCTCATCTTCCATAAACAAGTTTGTCATCCTTTTCATACTTTAGGTTACATTTGTCACAACTATAATGATCTCTTCTTTCCCCATCCTGCATATCACCCACACGTCTCTTCCCTCCCATCACTACTCAGAATCTTATCCACGTGCCTCTGTCCTTCCTCTCCTTCTTTCTTGATGTCTCTAAAATGGCCATCACATGCCTACCACCACCACTTTCTGTCTTGCTCCCTTTTGTCTTGTGTCCTCCAAATATTTTGGTATTTTTGGTTGTCTCTTCACCTGATGTTTTTACCGAGCCTGCTCTTTTTCTCATGCTCTATATCTGGATCATCACTTTGGGTGTAGGTTTTACATTATTTGTCTCCTGTTTCTGCTGTTCTTTTCTGCTTTTAATTTCTGCCCACACGTTCCTTCTCTGCTGAACAGCACTGTGCACAGTTGTTTCCTCTCCCATTTTCTATTACAATCCTTTATCCCCCATTCAACTCCTCCCTCTTACCCTACTGTCTTTCACATTCATCTCCAATGAATTTGACTTCCCTGCACGCATAGCCAGAAACAACATCCTTTCTTTCCCCTTGTCTGCAGTCCAGATTCAATTTTCTCATTCCTCCAAATAGTTTTTTTTTTTCACTAGCTTAGCACATTTTCATCTTCAAGGCTTCTGCTAAGAAGTTCAGCATCTTTTATTTGCACTCAGAACACCAACGAAGGCAGACAGAACTGATACTATTTAGGCAGGATCAACTGCTCCATTCAGGGGAAAAAAAAAAAAAAAAAAAGAAAGAGAAGCTCAAAGGTTATTGTCATGACATTGAATGCTTAATTCTGTAAAGCTTTGGCTCTCAGCAAAAGAACATGATAAAGCATCTGGCTCTCCCTTGTATACTCCACATACAAAGAATTGGAAAGCTGGCTGTGTATTCTGTAATACCTCTTGTTCAAAGAGATGAAAAGGTATTTGGACACAGTTACAGTAATCATTTGTGCCATTTAGGTCTCTATATTACAATATATTTTTTATATGATGGTGGATGTTTCTACCTCAAAATTCATGAATTTGTGCTACTTGATGTTAAGTCTCCATGTGATTAATTTAGTGCGGGTTTTATTTGCAAAAGTCATCCTCAAATTTCCATCTGTTCCTCTGAACAACAACTACTGATATTAGCTCTATGGAAGGAAAGAACATGCCAAGAAAGCCCATTGATCCAGTTATCAGTATCTAACACTTCTTTATCAGAAAAAATAAGTCCCTGTATCACTGATTAAAAGCTTCCCTGCTCTTGGTACACAGACAAATTTTTTTGAGAGGACCCTGGATGAGCCAAAGCTTTGAGGTGGATATACCTGCAGCTTTTCATTGAAGTGAAGACACTAAAACTAATAAAATCATGTTCTCAATATCTAAAGGTATGTTTTACTAGAACACAAGCACAAAACAATAAAGTAAGTTTTTAAAGACAGAACAATCGATTCTGTCAGGGAGACAGATTAAAATAAAGGAAAACAAATCTCTCTTGCTAATGACTCTACCTGGGCTGGGCACACTTTTTCCTCTGGTGCTGCTTGGCAGTGCCCATTAAGCTTGTACCAAAGTGATCACACCCAAGGGAGATGTAATTTTTCCTTCCTCTTGAGGACTCCAGATTGCAGCAGGCACAACAAAGCAAATAGGCAGCCTTCTTGTCTGGTGCTCAGCCACAAACTATTTACTACTGTGTGATATACAATTATATAGTCAGTACACAGAAAAGAAATGTATTAACTGTTCCTCCATCCACTATGCAGAGCAGTGCTGGTTCAGTGCATCTATAGGTCCATGAATTACTGCGACTTGTTAGCTGCAGATCGTTCTATAATGTGTGTCTGTGCAACAGCTGTGAGATGTTCTTGCAGCTATGCTCTTCCTTCCAAAAGAGATTCAAAGGGAGTCTGTGGTTGTCACAGATCTGTCTGTGCAGGGCTGAGATCCATCTCTCCTGCTGGTTTATTCCACCACCAACCAAAACTCCAGATGGAGGGGAGGCTTCACACCTCAAAAGCACAGTTTTGTTTTCTTGATCAAATATGCCAGGTACCATGTTCATTTAAAATTGGAGGAAATGTTTAAAAATCTAAGTAACTGTGAAAGCATCTTGCCTCTACTTTGTACACATAACCCCACAAAGCAAAAAGGACAGGGAAGGACATGCCTCTGGTACAGTGTTCTGGAAGAAAAAAAACCCTTCCTAGCATGCATTAGCTTGTTTATGAGTCTGTCATTATGAGTCATTAGCTGTCTGCCACATGCTCTATCTGCCATTCTGTCGTGTATGAAGCTTGCTTCTGAGGGATAAACAAAAATAGAGCTGAAAATCAAGCAGAGAATAATTTCTCATGAACATGAGTGTTCATGGACACTGTGGCGAGAGTCAATAGAACCTTACAAATTATTTTTCTGAAATACGGAGGTAGATGAAATAAAAACCCAGAGTAGTTAATCAAAATCCCATCCATAGTAGCACATCTGTTAAGCAAAGTCTCAGGTCATTGGATATAAAATTTTAATATTGTTATTACAGTAACTATTTCTTTCCCTCTTTGTGTTTCATAGAAGGAATCTGACCAAAATAAACCCCAACCCAACCCCAAACACTCAAAACCAAAAAAATCCATATGGCTTCCCTAAGGAAATAAGACAATGACAGCACAAAGTGTCAGGACACTGGATTAGAAGAACAAAATTATAAGTATAGGAAAGAAGAAAACTTTATTTCCAATTTATATTTGAAAAGTAATAAGAAAATTAAGCTAAAAGGCATAGGTTTTTCAAGTCCACCAGAGATGCAGAGAAGGTGGTCCATCTACCAGCAGTAAAGCATTCAGCTGCAAAAAAAAAAAAAAAGAGTAATAGATAAGGATTTTGGAGAGAGGAAATGTTGCTTATATAGCACTAATACACAAATATTACCATATTACCAGTTTATCCACAGAAATTCTACGGGATTAACTGAAATTGCAGAAACAAAGAACAGTCTGCCTTGCTTTAATGAAAGAGGTGTTTGTGAAAAACAATGTCTCATACCGTCTATTAGTGTAATATAAAGTGCTAACAAACAAATTCAAACAAAACCTCTGAAACAGAATAAAATCAAGTACTGCAAAACAAACTTAACCAAAGACATATATCCAAGAATCACACTGTGTACTTATTCCATGGGAAATGATACAGTGATGTTACTACAACAACCTTCTCTAAGAAAAATTAATCAGTGAATAAAATAAATATTCCCTCCATATTTGCTGTTTACTGTTAACAGTGATACTTTATTATATCCAGAGCTACCATTTTTTTCTTCAATTACTTCAAGTGCAGCAATAACCACACTGTTACTACAATGTCTCCCTTTCCACGTTACTGTGGTTCCTTCACCGAATGCCCTAATCTGTCATGATGCACTGTGGAACATAAAAGACCTTACATTGTCCTGCTGGGAAGCCATCACTCCTAGTGTTGTGATGATGGAGCAGGCATCAGGCACCCCACACCATAGGGGTAAAGAACCCCTGGGAAATCTATGACTAAGCAGGTGGGGAAGAATTTGTAACTTCTCCATGTAATTCTGCTTTACCCAGTTAAACAAAAATAAAAAATTTGTTTACTCATAGCTCTGCCAAACGTGCAATTTTGTTTTTTATTTTCCTCTGAAAATCATATCCATCTGAAAGTTACAGATGAAGCAACTGTTCCAAAAAATAAGGCTTAGGAAAATATGTTGATTTATTCTTACTGCAATGGGGTGGTGATTTTTTATGTGATCTTCCAATGTTGTTATTTGGAGAAAAGTGGCACTAATTTGCTTTGCTCAAATAAAACCAAAATAAACTCTGTTATTAAGTAAAAATCGAAGCAGAGGGAACAAGACCATACCTGAAGGGCAGTGACAAAATGGCAGCTGGAAAAGACATGTGACAAGACCAGAAGTATGCTATAAAAGTAAACAGAGATGGGGCAAATTACTATATAAAAAAGAGACTGGGTAAGGAAGTAGAAACTGTGTCTTTGTGACCCCAAGATCCTGAAACACAATACAAGGAGAATCTGAACATCAGTTGGAGCAGTGATTGACAATAATTAGGTGGGAGGAACAAGAACTGAATGAGATTTGAGAACGGACTAGAATGCAGTAGAGGAGCGAAAACATGGCAATGCAAAGACAGCTCTGAAGACAAATCAGATTGTAGGGGCAGAATAAGCCTGACAGCAAACAAACTAGAGTAGACAGATAGAGAAAAGGAAATGGCAAAATGAAGGCACCAATAGAACCAGAAGTAAAAGGACTGTGGAGAAAAATGGAAATAAATGTGAGAGATGGATATGTAATAACTGGAAAAGGACCTAGGGAAACACCCAAGGACTCATGATCCATCATAAGGACCTGGTGGTATCTAGACAAGTAAAAAGCATGCACAAAAAAGGATCAAGCTTGAAGAGAACAGACAGAAGACTCTTTGCAAAATCACGTTCATTCAAGAGCCTGGAACAAACCTAATGATTTCTGCCTTTCTTTACTTCCTCCACTATTAACAACCACCTGTGGAGTCCAAGGAAAGCCTGACTGGTGTAGTAGGTGGCATCCTCCTGTTGCTGTTGTTACTTATTTATTTGAAGTGGCAGTGATCTGGCAAGGGATCTTCTGCTAACCCCATGAGGATATTTTGCTGACACTTAAATATTACAGGGTGTTGTTTCACAGTGTATTTTTTTTCACTGATCAACTGCAATGAGCCAAACTAAGTTAAAAATACTAGTGAGGATACAGCAAGTACAGAATAACAGAATTAATGTTTTATACACAATCTTAATCCCTCTCCCTTTCATCTCTTCCTTCTCATACCTTGTATAAATATGTTATGCATGGGGTTCATTACTTAATTCTTCCACTATGTACATCAATCTCCCAGTTTATCCTGAGGCTGAATGAGGATTGCAAAGGGAATGAATCTGTTGGACTCATGCTTTATTTGGAACAGCAGCAGAGCCACATAAGTAAATGAAAGAGATGGCAAATTGCAGGAGCAAAAGGGATGGTTTCTTGGTTAATGTGCTCATACTGAATTCTGAGAAAACAGACTGCATTCATCTCATCAAAGACTCTATCATCTTCTCTTTATTTCCTTCTTCCCTCATCCCACCAACCGTCCAGGTGACTGCTGTCATACAATGTTCTCTTTTGGCATAGCACAATTGGTCAACATAGTACATGGTAGCATTATATGCCCTGTTCACATGCCAACACATACATGATTAATATGGGCAACTTAATCTGAAACTGAATCTCATTCTTCATGTCTTAGCTGCACTTAGCTGTTCTTTATTTCCTCTTTGCATTAGGCATTTAAAATTATAAATACAATTATTTTTCTCTGAAACTGTGAAAGTCTTCTTAAATTCTTTGAACTCTGTTTAAGAGCTCACATCTGCAATCAGTAGAAGATACTTTAGCACAGGGACATTGTCTTCCTCGACTCCCTGGAAATGGCACCCAACAACACTTTGAAGTAAAGGTGCCAAGTGCCTTCCAGCCAAGTAAGAAAGGCAAAGCTGGTCAAGAAAGCAGAAACGGTAGGATCCTATATGACAAATCACAATCAAGATAGCAACAATTTTCAAGAGCACACACCCAAAAAATATTTCCCCAGACACTGGTAAACTATGCTTACGTAAAGTAAAAAGTCATGTATGACTCTGTTTGGAAACTTAGGAAGTCAAATAGCTTTCCCTTCACATCCAGTTGTGTGAAATGCTATGCTTTATGAACCAAGAGAATATATGAAAAAAAAATTACTAGCTTTCGAAAATGCCTTAAATAACATAGTAAATAAGGAAATGCAGATTCTTAAGAAACAGAAGTGTCAGTTATTTATTTCTAGTCAATGTATTCCTGTGAACACTGTGTCCAAAACTAACCACAAAGTAAAGGATAACTTTTTGTATACAAGGTAAAATGCAGGAGTCTAACTAATTTGAAGTACTGTTGAAAGCATATGCTAAGGTAACAAGACGCTCAAAACCAGCAGTGTAAAACAGAGACTGAAAAAGCCATGCTAATCAATATGGTGTGTGGAAGGATCAAGGAGGATAAAGTCAAACAAAATCTGTGCTGGAAAAGGTCTTATTCAAACACATATAGCTGCAAAAATAGAATGGACTACGGAGAATTATTGGCAACCTCAAATCAATTTGTTGAAATGTTCCCATTTATTTGAAGGCTGACTCAGTATGGAAACCATTTTAATCCCAGCTCCCCATTCATGGCCATGAAGTGTCACACAAGCTAGATCTATAATATTGCTTTATTTTAACCAACAGTTTCTTGAAACTGCTTAAATTCCAAAAAAGTCGGCAAGGTTCCAGTGGCTTAATGTAAACTACTGGTCCTTGCTCTTTACCAAATGGTTCACATTGATTTAGGAGAATGGGATAGGCATTTTCTACACTTCCTAGTCATTCTTGCCATTTCCAAATGCAACTGAAGTAGTAGAAGTATGATTTACCTAAGCCAGGACAAGTAAAAATAGGAGTTATATAAACAGACTATTCCCTTGAAATTTCAAGTTTCGTGACTTTCTCAGGGTCAGGGTCCCTCAGACAGTAGGGGTAAAGAATTCCCCTTTTTCTTGGTCAAGGAATCATCTTCATTGGCAGAAACAACAACTGTTAGCTTGTGCTATCTTCTGTTCAGCTTTTTATAGTAAAAATATTGAAAATAGTCTCTCTGGTTTAAGGCTATACTCTTCCCTTTTGTCTCACCTGTTCATGGCCTTATTATAGCTGACTTCAAAAATGGAAGCTGAAAACCTACCTGGTGAGTTGGTGTGGGCTTCTGCAGTCATCCAGTCACATGGCATTCATAGCCTGAGTCAGTATCTCCTCAAAGTGCTGTCTAACATCATTTCTCTGTACCAAACTGTTAAGATCTTGTTCACTAATCTAATCTCCATATTCCATTTTAATGTGCCAATGTATAACATTCTCTGTTGTATTAAATGAGGCCAGAAGATAGACAAAGGTGATACACAAATCATATTATCCTCAGTAAGTGATAGTGTTCCCCTGACAAAACCCTATTCTTATTTTGTTTGGGAAATTACCTGCACGAGTCCATTTCTATGACTTCAGCCCTTGTTTGTGTGCTGAAGTGCAGATAGAAAGCAAGGTAAACTAAGGAAAAGCATGGATATTGCCATTCCTAAGATGTTGCAGCCAGCACCACTCAGCCTGCTGAGCTGATCATCCTGAATGTAAACTTTAGTGTTATGCATAGAAAATGCAACTTCAGCATTTTATTGAACAGAGACAGACTGTAAATAGCCTTTGGATTAGTGTACAATAATGACTGAGAGAAGCCTTCTTAAGCATTCAGTTCAAGGAAGCAGTGTTTCTTGATTACAAATGACAAACTATGTTGTTCCTTTGACTGCTTTAAATCAGAACTTTCAACTCTTGCAGTTTTCATTAGTCTGGCGACACCTGGCATTTTATTTATGACCTATGGATTTGTGATCATAATGATGTTTCGGTTCTGCTTTCATTTACAACTGTCTTTCTAGATTTCAGAGTTTTAGAGGCTGAAAAAAGAGATGGCAAATAAGAAAAGCAAAACTATTCCTCCACTATATGATTTCAACATATCCTTATACTTTCGGGGGCCTGATATGCTTATGAACACAAGGCACTTACTTGAGAATTATATTGAAACTAAATCTGTTTCTCAAACAAAGATCACAAGTTATTGGCCATTTATAACCATTACATCCCATGGGGACAAATTGAGACAAATTGACATAAACTAAAATACTTCTATTTATTTTCTGCTGGGGGAGAAAGTCTTACGGATAATGTCTGCTACTGTAAATGAAAAGAATGAAGAGACGAAAAAAAAAATCCTGTTAACATATGTTTCATAGTGCTTTATTTGTTATAGTTTTGCTTTTTAGCCTTCTAGTTGCCTGTATTTTTGATGATTATTCAGAAAAAAATTTCCTCTTAGCTTGCTTGAATTTTATAACTTCCTCTACTTTGAATTTTTCTTACATTTACTTTGTTGTATGTGTGCTCTGTTAATCAGTGAGCTTATTTTATGTTACTTAATAATATTATCCTCATGTCAGCAGCTAATACAATTAAAGTCTCTCAATACTGTGGAAGTTAACTCTTCCAGTTTTACTTTATATGGAAAAACCCATCTTTGCAGGGATTGAAAAATGTCACACAAGCAAGAATTTAAAAGTTGCTACAGTTTAGTCTGCAGTTTCCTTTTCATTGCTTAAAAGAGCAAAACTGGCAAAAAGACTCTAATGAACCACAATAAGCTGCTTATCCATGCTTTTCAGTAAAGAATTATGGTGATCTTACTGGAAATCTCTTGCATAGAAAGATTTTTTGTCAAACCTGGTATTTTCATGGGAAATTGCTAGTAGGAATAAAAATGCAAAACTGATCACAAATTGAAAATTTTAGATCAAATGAATATGTTATTTCTATTAAAAAATAAATAAAAAATATTAATATACATCAACATATAGTATACATTATTTCTTCTATTTGGTCTAATTCCTTTAGAAATAAAACAGATAAAAGTAAAAAAATTGAAAAAAAAATCAAAAAGGTATTAGTGTTTATTTTACTTTTATTTAATTAAAAATCTTTTGAGTAAAGATGTTCTCATCAACACTGACTTTATTTCAGATCTCTGTGGGTTGTATAGTGTGGGTGCAGACAGCTACAAGATACTTTAGGAATCAGTATAAATTAAACTTTGCATGGCGAAGCTGGGGATCCCAGTTACAAGGAGAGAATACATGAATGCATTTTAGTAAATGAAGCAAATGAAAACATCATATGATTTTACCTAACAGAGCTAAATGCAATGTGTTTTCTCATGATTCTCTGAAACACTTCAAAAAATCTGTCCTAAAGCAGGTCCTCTCTCCCTTTGCAGGACTTTGCCACTATATAGCTGGAAGAACTGTTTATTTTCTCTACAGCTGTAGCTGACGGTAATGAGGAAAAAACAAATGGTACAAAACAACCATTGCAGAATTTTTGCCGGACTATCATCATCCCTAATACTGAAGGTCTTAACCTCGTTACTTTAAAAACAAAATCACCTAGAGGAGAGTAAGGTACTCAGTAAACCCTAATAAAAAATAAAGCTAAAGATGCCTTATAGTTCATATCTTGTTTCAATGCCAAAAAGCTTTTAAATGCCAGTTTTCAGAAAGAGTTGAATTATTTTAACTGAATGTTTACTTGTTTTTTATAAGAAAGCATCATAAAATATTCTTATGCAAAGTGCAGGATTTTGACCACTGCATTTTTTTTCCTTTCTGTTATGAATAAAAAAATATTTACATAAAAAAAAAAGAGTGGTCTGTTTTGCTTAACTTAAAACTGTAAATATAATTACCACTGTTTCTGGAACTGAGCAAAACCCAATGCATAATAATGGAGTATTCAGGTCAGTTTACCATTTAGCTTGTGGAGCAGATAGGTAACCTGAAGTAGGTTCTGAACTTCCATATCTGTAGGATCAGGTTTCGCAGATGATCTGAAATCAGAGTAATATGATTCAAAGAATCTTACTGAATTTATTTGTACCTTGGGCTAAAAATTCTACTTTGCAGAAAAAGTAGATATTAAAATAATAATTACTTGTTAATTTTTAATAAGATTTTCTTTATCATCTAACACTTCACAAGTTAAATATAATATTTTAATTGCAAAGTTCCTAAAGCAATTCATCTTAATTCTCTTTACTAAAATCCAGAATGCAAAATGATCAGTGAAACACTGAAATATATAATTATACAACCTGTTGGGTGATACTATTATCTAGTGCAAATAGGAGTAGCAAAAGGAGTGTTAAAACTTCACTGGATAATCTTGCTAACCCCAGTTAAGAATGAGGTTAATTACCAGAACAGTTGAGGTTCTGCTAAGGAAATTAAATTATTCAAGGTGCTCATTACACATAAACAGAAATACATGCAATTTTTGTTAAAGAGCTTTAGCTTTAGGAGCATGTTGCATCATTATGTACATCACTGCCTATTCTCTCCCTTTTCAGGGTAAATTTGTGAAACACACAAGGGGCCAATCTGTCCCAGTACTTTCTCAGCCTAATCTGCATCGACCCTTCAGTTCCTCTAGAGCTATCCTGGCTGGCCAACAATTAAAAGGAGCTTTGATGGCTTTGGGTATGCAGCCAGGGAAGAAAGTATACAGCTGTGATGTTGGTATGGCTGGCTTCCACCAGCACTTCCTTTCAAGTGAAATGAAAGTTTCATTTTGCCCTTCCTTAAATTGAGGGTCAGTACATCTAACAGGAAGTAACAGAAAACTCATTTTTCTCCTCAGCACACATAAAACCATAATTATTCTTCATCTGATTTTCTTAACTAAGGAATAGGAAAACAATGCAAACATTCTGTTAAAAGGAAAGTCTGTCCTATTTTTCTGCCTTCTCTTTATTATGTAAAAATACACATAAATAAGATGATCTCATTTAGAAAAAGGGAAAGCCAGCCCAATTCTAACTCCAGTTTTCAGGACAATGGATTGTGTATCCAAACCAGGAGCATGTGTCAGGAGTCTCAACATGTCAGGCAGTGGAGGCAGCATCGCAGAAAAGCTGCCGCGCTGGCAGGGAGGTGGCCGTGAATGAATACCAAGCAAAAGGAGAGGTGTTGGTGGAGGAACGGTTCCACAGTGAGGGCAATATGTATTCCCCCAGGTGTTAGTCCTGCATGGCCTGTGTTATGGATGTCACACACTGTGCCTGCTCTGCTCTCCCCTGAGCAGAACACACAATGTCCCTGAGAGGCGCATCTCAAAGGCAGTGCGATTTGGGGGTAAGTTCTCCCATTGTTAGACTTTTTCCAGCAGAACAAATACGGGTCACAGGAATGTTATTTGCTGAAATCTGCTACCAGATAGGTCTCTTCCTTTCACAGAAATACTCACTGCACATGCGGTTGACTCTTGCAAGTAGGTTGCTTAAAAAGAACACAAGATAATTAAGGATTGCACTGGTGAATTAAATAAAAGATAGTTTATGCAAAATGACTTCTTTATCTCCTGCTCTACATGCCAGTCATTATGAACGTGCAATTTTAGCTGAATTTTCCTCACCAAGGACATTGACAGTAGAAAACACAAATATTGCTGTAGTGTTTTCTGCACTGAAGCATGTGTCCCAGTTCTAAGTAACACAAAACCACAAAAGTTTCTGATGGGCAATGATTACTGTTCCTTTAATATGTGCCACATAAGCTAAATTATTTGTCAAAAGGAAAATGGATATGGTTATGTATTCCTGAAATGCATTTTATCTTCAGCTAAATAGTAGATGGACAAGTAAGAAGACAAGGCTAAGAGCACACATAGCACCATACATGAATACATTGGTAAAGACAGAGGATGAGACTATAGAGTACATTCATGTATATAAAGTTCCAAGTTGACTGATGTGACTGTCAATAACTGTATTTTATAAAATAAAAAGGTTACAGTGTGGCAGCCAGCATTTATTCCCAAGATTAAATAAGAGCCTTAGTCAGAGAAAATTTGATATGACTACAACATAGTAGAAAAGACATTTTGAGATAGAATGGTTAAAAAAAAATATCATCATACTTAAAATTCATATGTGTGCCATGCACATAGATTTTGAGTATAAGCAATTTTAGAGTACATAAAAGTGAAGAAAATTCTTATCCTTTACAAGATTTTTTCAATTACCCCAAAAGAGTGGGAAGACTTCAGTATGTATTTTAGCCTTTTCTTTTAAAATTACTTCTAGTTTTTTTGTTCTTTACATCAAATTACCCCTGACCTTTCTGTCAGACATCCAGTCCCAAGCTAAAATTTTTCATAAACAATTTGGTCAACAATCTAGTTAATGTGCTATGCTACATGAAAGAAAAATCTAACACAAGTACTGCAAATATAAACAAAAATAAAGCAGGTTTTCTAGTAAAGACTCTGAAGAGCGAGTGTACTCTATTCAGAGAACACCTTTTTCAGAAAATTTTGAAGCATGACAATTATTATTTTCTTAATATAACAGCATGCTAATGTGAGTGTTAGATTTGCTGGATCATGTTACTGTGTTCTTTTCAGGACATGATTAAGAATTATATACACAATAAGTAGAAATTTGACCACTAAATCTGCAGCCATGATTATCTACCTAGATACCACTACGACTGTCCCTAATGTTGCTGAGATCACAATGTTTGAAAGATAAAGGTATGTCTGTATATATAAATATGTATGTAAATACATATTTTGATATATGACTACTAATATAAACATGTATCTACACATCTACTTACATATACTTATATATGTGTGTGCATATATATATATGAAAGGTGAGTTTCGAGTGTTAGTTTACATATGTGTGAATGTAGAATCATTGGGACTTTCAAGTTCAAATCTACCTCCAAAACTTCTGTAGATAAAGTTGCAGCTCTTTAATGAAACAGCTGACTCAAAGATCAACCTAAGATACATCACAGGCTTTGTTTGAAGAGCCTAGGCAGACCTTTAATGTGAAATATTAGGAAGCCCCAGGGTCTACATGACCTACCCTTTCTCCATTGAGTATTGACACTTTGGCTTATGTTGTTTGTGCATGTGCAGACCCCAGTGTGATTCTTTGTTCAATGTTGACCAATGGTGTAAGATGACAGCTTGCAGAGTCAGCACTGCTCTTGTTGACAGTTGGTCTGGAATGACTGCAACTGAATTCAGAAGCAGATTCAGTGTTTTGAAGAAGTATAACCAATGTCAAAAGGTCAATAGCAATTATTTACCACAGATAAAAGTGAAAAGAATAAGTGCTTGGTACAACAATGACACATCAGCTAAACAAAGACACTCTGCTTATGATGTACAGCTGAGGTACCCTTTGAAGTAATAAACAGAGATGATATCAGTTATTCTACACAGTGAAATGTTATAGAGTCTATCCTGGAAAAAGAAGTATCTTGAAATATTGTAAAAAGAAACCAACTTTTGTCTTAAGCTATGCAAAATATAAAGGTTTTTTGTGGCAGGAGAGGTTGTAACTGGGGTTTGGGGCAGCTTTTTCTGATTTTTGTTCTTGTGCTTTTCAGTAGATGATGCTGTGATAGGTGAGTGGGTATGGAGTTCAGCATTTTCCTGATGGAGTTCAGCATTTTCTTTCTGGCTTGCTCATGTAATTACTTATTTAGGTGAAGTTTTCTTGTGAGGTGGGTTTTCTGCTTGATTGATTTTCTACAGATTTTCTTCCCCATCCCCGCACTGCACCCTTAAGTTTCTGTGGAACTTGTTCACTTCTTCATCTGACTATTTTTTTCCTGTTTTTTGCTTTTATTAAAAAAACAAGCTTTCAGTTACTTTTTACAGCTTCTAGAGGCTGCCACAACTAAAAGGTTTTGTTAGCTCTTTCCTCATGGGCAGGTTCTTGTTTAAAACAGACCTGCATTCTTGGTCTTTCACTGACTGCTGGATCTCTTCAGCTGGTCAGTGGGGGCATGGCCAACAAAGGCAATTAGTAGGCAGAGAGGCAGTTTGCTCAGCTGAGAACATGATAGGGACTCAGAAACTGTGCTCCAGGTAGTTAAGTAAATAATTCAGGGAAAACTGGGGCTCTGCCCTCAATCTTCTGCATGCCAAGTCATTACTTTACAGCCTTGCTTAATTGCGGTCAAATAAAAGTATAACTAGAGTGTACAACTTGCTCATAAAAAACAAGGAAAAAAAAGGAGTCGAATATTTGAGCTTTTTCTATGTTGTCTTTCATTAGGTTGTCTCCTTTTTTCCAGACTGCTTTTTACAACTAGCACATTTTTAGAATCTCTTCTTTTTACTCTTCATGTCCTTCAGTCATCGTAGCTTCAGCTGAATTTTGTACTGATTTTATCCCTAAATAGCCAGGCTCTTTTTCTCCTCCCTCTTCTTTACCTGTTACAAATTGTATCTTTTTTGTGCTCCCTTTTTGTGATTCAGTTCATCAGGAACCTCCTTGTTTGGCCAACCATGCTATCTGCTGTAATTCCCAGGCTTTTTGTACAATGAAGTGGTTCATACCTCAATATAATATATTTCAAACAAACTACATAAACCTTATGTAATATATGAAGGTATAAAATCCTAAAGGAAAAAAAGAAATAGAGAGAATATTCAGCCCAGTTGGAAATCATTGTGTTAAGCCACCACTGACGAGAGCTGGTGGAAAATGGCAACTCAGCAACACTGTGGGTCTCTCACAAGGAGCATTGGAGGCTCTTCTGGCTAATGGCTGCCTGGCTAAGAAAGACCCTTCAGAGGCCTTAGTAGAAGTGATGAACACTCTAATACTTAGGCAAATATCTTCTTAAATTTTACATCTGTGTTGGCTGTGAAAGTAAATAATTGTTTTGTATTTTCTATGGCACTCTGTAGATGTTTCAAGTCCCTAGGGAATTTCAAATAACACTCAATGCCCCTATTTAGGAAACTGAATGGAGACTTTAGAGGCTGTTTTGATGGGGTTCACGGTGCTCATTTTAAGGATCATGTCAAGCAATTCCAGCTCAAAACGTTAGTCCACACAGCAGTCTTTTACACATGGCTTGTCTGACTGAATAGATCCAAGAAGGCAAAATAGTAGTGCTGTAGTAGGTCAAGAAATGGTACCACCTTCTATTTTCTTGGTGCCTTAATCATTTGGTTAAAAGGTCTCTTGATGGCCTGAAACTAATTCAAGACTTTTGTTAATGAAAGTTCCAGTTAGTGAGACTGAGAGACACATTCACAGTATCCAATTACTGAAGAAAACCACATCTATAATATGGCAGGGAAAATCAGCTTACCTCTCTTGCGTTTCTTATGGATGCCCCACTATACATTTTTCTTCAACAAAAGTGGATCCTGGATACAAAAGTTGATTCCTTTAGTCAAGTTTCAAAAAAATTACCTTCTTTTCTATTCAAAATGCAAAAAAGGTTCTTAAGAAAAGAACTTTCCCATTGTAAAAATATTATATAAAACCAAACATATAAATAACCATATTAATATGTTACCAACTCTATCAGGGATCTGTATACTAAACCATGTGCTAAGGAGAAAAAGAGAAATAAAGGCCCTAGATCCCTTCCCCTTTGCATATTTGTCCTCTGAATTCAATGACATTTAAACAAATTACAGTAAAAGGTGGGTTTTTTTAAGTAGGGAATCACCTAAACCATACACAATAGACTTCATGCATCCCTAGAGTAATTCTAGTGATTTTAAAAGGGCTATTTTAAGGTTTAATTTGCCCCAATACATGCAACAGCTTATAACTCTTTATGAAGATTATACTCACAAGTTTAAACAGTAGAGTGCCCTGAATTTCTTGAGAGGCTACAAATGGTCCCGCAGTGCTCATTAGCAGACTGTGGTTCCCCCTAGCATGGGTTTCTGAAGAAAAGAATTACAGTTTAATTTGCACACAGGTTGCTGAGCTATTCAGGATAAACTAATATTCAGCATTAATTTATACATTCAATAAGATGCAAGGAAGAAATGTTACAAGATAAGGAAAATAAAAAGGTAATAAAACAGGTTTTATGTAAACAAAGAAAAAAATGCCATCACAATACAGAAGTGCTCCTCAAATTGGCAGAAATAGCTGCAGCCCTCACTGCCTGAGAAAGTACAAGGCTGGGAGAAGGGCAGTACTGATGTTGCCAGTTCTGTGATATTGACTAGTCTTCAGTTTATTGTAAGAAAGTGCTAAGGTGTGCCACTCTCCTGGCTCTTAATGGGTTAGAATCCGAGCTGCTCATTTAAGACTGAATTTACAAAAAGAATAAAAATGTTAAGCATGCTGTCAGTGGGCAAGAGATGAGAGTTTAAAGAAAATGCAGCAGAAACTTTGTGAATTTTTTAAGACATAGATAAAATTGATTGGACATGACATTGGACATTTCCAGAACAGGGTCACAAAACACGCAGAGTCATGCTTTGATGAGCACACTTGACCTGACCCATCAGAATGTGCAATCGGAGATGAGCTCAGGTGAGAGCTCTGCTCAGCGGCTCTCTCAGGTCATGCAACTGATACCTCATGCCAGTTACACACGAGAGTGCAGCTTTTCACAATGTTTTCCTGTTCATACTTATTTCTTCCCGAGTGATTATCTTCATTCATTGTATTTCTTTTAGCTTTATCAGACACAGCACTATAAAATTTGAAGTCTCTTGAGAACAAAGTGTCTGTAATAGAGAAGTATGTCTCAAGACGTTTCCTTTAAAGGCAGCTAAACTGAATACTAGTTGGGAAGTCTAGAACTTAGTTATTGCACTCCTCTTTCAGGTCCAGGATGTAAGCACTTAATTGCATGGAGGCTGATCATGAAAATTGCTTCCTGATATGGTTATGTAGGTGATTATATGGTCCTAAAACAAAGGGGGAGGGGTAGTCTCTACAGAGTGCTATTATTGAATTCTTTAATAGCAGCTGAGATCTGAGAAAATGTTTTTGATAATAAAAGTTATGAATTTCATGATAATAAAAAATTATGTATGTTTCAGTGTAATGTTTCAACTACCTTGGACCTGGCGTAGAACACAGAGCAGAAAGTTAGGTCCTTAGTCTTTCTGTTTGGCAAACAGAAAGAGTTTAGCAGTACATTAAAGTCACTTAACAACATGTTGAGCAGAAATGGTATGCAGAAGGGTGTGCCTGGAATTCTTCCCTCAGTCTTAGCCACCTGATTATTTCAACT
The DNA here is from genome assembly GCA_013400135.1 of Rhinoptilus africanus. Classification (NCBI taxonomy): domain Eukaryota; kingdom Metazoa; phylum Chordata; class Aves; order Charadriiformes; family Glareolidae; genus Rhinoptilus; species Rhinoptilus africanus. Next base: position 48,316 of record VXBO01004180.1, read on the forward strand.
CGACTTTGAAATGGGAACTCAGAGGTCTGGACTGTCAGAGGCCTGAGAATGACTTAGAAAGTTTAAGACGACACAGAAATGCAGATTTCTATTGCAAACAATGTATTTAATTTGTATTTATTGTATAAATTGTATTTAATGAACCTGTCTTGAGAAAATGCATGTATAGCAGAAACATCAAATAATTTTTTTTTTTTTGGTACCATTCTCATGATGTTCATTATTGGCATTTTCTTCCAGTAAATGTCTGATATATAGAATGTTCCTGACAAATTACAATCTACATCAATACATTAGCAAAGTGTACACAGTTATCCCTCAAGTACACAACACATTCATCACCAAGGCAACTAATTGTCATAACTATATATTTGAAATGTAAAATAATATTGTATGAAGTATTCCATCAAGAATAAGCAATAAGAACAAAAATAACAACATGACTGTTTTGAATTAGATACCAAAATGGAATGTTCCACTAAAAGAAACAAGTCAAACCAAATCAAAACGCAAAAAAAACCCCAGAAAATATGTTTTAGAAGGAAGTTAAAAGAACAAGAAAAATTAATAACCAAAATTGGTGATGGTTAGTCAGGTATTTAAGTGCAGACCATTTCACAAATATCCAATATATGAAAGACTGAAAGCATAGGAATAATTCATATGGACACAATACCAACACAAAAATAGTGTTGCAATATTGTGGTCCTATTTGTGGCTAGAAAAATATTGTTTAATGAATGAAAACAACATATCTTTGTAAGAGGCAAAAAATATCTGATTTACTGCATATAATCATTTTATATTTTTCTTTGAAACACTATTTCTTGTGATTATATTCCTATGTAGGTTTTTTTTTCTCTTTTATGTACTGTTTGTGAAATTCAGTCAACAAACGAACAGAAAGTCATTTTACTCAGACTATTTTTCTGATGCTTAATTCACGAAATCACAGAATGGTTGGGGTTGTAAGGGATCTCTGGTGGTCATCTTGTCCAAATCTCCTGCTCAAGCAGGGTCATCTCAAACCAACTGCTCATAATCATGTGTCTAAGAAATGTACAGTTTGGTGTAACATGAGGTTTTATAGCATATTGCATTTCATGAATTTTTTGGTGTTTCTAACTGTCACTAAAGCTAGTCAAAAATGCATGAAGAAAATAATTTTGTAATGAACAGTATTATACATCAAATAATTTATACTACAAATATTTATTATGGGTATTAAACTGTTCTAATTATGGATGGTTTCCCAGAAGCTATAGCATATACCGGAAAATGGAGTCACTGTGTAAAATAAAAGTGTAGGGCACACAGTGAACACAGCAGGAGATATGAGAGGCACTTAGGGAATGGAAAGGCAGAGACTCTATGATATTAATAGCATTGAACTCAGTCAATATATATCTTCAATATGAACAGCAAACAATATTTCAGTCAGGCATTCATTTGCATTAATTTCAGAAATCCTCAGTTTAATAATGTACACCATGGCCATTAGACCAGCTTGTTCAGTGCCACATCAGGTTGCCAGTTTGAGGACTCCCATGCATGCAGGGGTGCAAGCCTCGTCCTCAGCCTCACTGGCCTCCAGGTGGACAAATGTGATGGCAAAACGTTCTCCTACTGAGGTGACATTAACTTGAAGGCCTGCTAAGCCCAGTGCATAATATTGTTTTTACTATATTTGTAGTAGTGCTTTCCTTATCTATAGTGGTACATAGCTGGATTACAGCAATGATGGGCAGAAAAAGGAGACACAAAGTGTATTGCTGAGCCCAGGAGCATGCTTTAATTTTAGCTCTTTCTTCATAACTGCAGGACTTTCTTTGGAATGTTGGCCAGCTTATTCTACAGTATAGATAACAAGTGTTAAGTTAATCTGAGTTGTAACGTCAACTTCAGATGGTAAATCTGGAGTTACCAGAGAATGACAGCTCTTAACTATCATAAAAAAGTCACCAAACCAGATGGCAAATGTGCTAGTGTTTACTTTTTTAAGTGAATCCTGCAGCTGTTATGAAATAATTCCACATTTTTTATTAGACGGAGACACAGAAGTTAAATATAACCATATAATTTTTCATGTTAGAAAATGGCCAGATTCATACTTAATCACTGAAATAACAAATATTTTGGTTCCCATAGTTGGTGGTGCTGTATTTTTTTTAATATAGATCTAGAGCATAAAGTTATTACCTTATAGCTTTGTGTACGTAATGAAGAATAAAAAAGGAACATATTTGAAGGTTAAGAGCAAACATTTCATTTGCAAAGACACTTCCCACTTTATTACAGCCTTACTTTGTTAAAGTTGTTTCTGGACTGTAAATATGATTTTATTTTTAAATTTAAGAACAATTCTTACAAGTAAAACCAAAACTTTTATTTTCTCAATATGCTTGTGTAAATGACCCTAGTCTGTGCATTTTCATCAGTTCTAACTTTCTTTTTTACATAATACTATAGTTGCATGTGTTATACTATTTTTCTTAAGGTCATATTAAATCCTTAGAATTACCATGATTTAAAAAAAAAAAAAAAGAAAAAAAAAGATTCCTTTCATATTGCATCATTTTAATAAAATATTTACTGACACCTATATGCAATGGTCAGATTCCCTTCTACCCATTTTCTTCTGTACAGAAGAGGACATTTTTTAGTAGAACAGCCTGATATAGCCCATGTTTGTCCTACTGGTGCCCTGTTAAATCATGGCTTCTCTGACATAAGCAAAATGCTGGTTTGTATAGAAATAGTGTAAAATGCTCAGTAAATATCAGAGGTATGCAATAAGACTTAGGAAAACCAGATATATTAGAATGTTTCAGAAACTTCTAGATGTTTTGTGAATTGTTTGGAAGTGTAACAAGAAAAGCCATGTTTTTAAGAGAAAATCATAGGTCACCATCCTTCCTTCTTCCTTTTCAAAAAAACAATTAAAATTTGATTTACTATGAAAATAAACTGTCTTATGAAAGCAAAACAAAACAGAACTCATAAAGAGGGAAATATGAGACAGATTATGCTTTTCGAGGGTGGTTCTTTTGGAGTTTTCTGTTCATGACAAGGTAAAAATATTCCCCCTATATGCATGACTAAATTTTAGCTTTCATTAGCATTAGCATTTCATTAGCTTAATAATTCTTTTCAAAAGATTTTTTTTGTTAGGACATTTTTTCTTCTATTTATCCATTTAGATATAGTATTTTATGAATGTACAAAGAATATAAAACATGACTCAACACAAAATTCAGGGGAAGAAATATTAAGACATACAGCACAGTGATCTAGAAACTGAGTTCCCTGAATACCAGTCTTTCCCTTTGTGTGGAATGTTCCCATCATCTTAAATCAGCAACTTATCACAAACCACTTAGTTGTAAAATACAGAATACCCTTAAACTTTGGAGACCACGTGAGCACAAGAGCACTGAGAGGATACAAGGTTCCCTGTCTGCAACCCATGTCTCTGTCATCTGAAGGATTAATAGCAGTGGCCCTTCACTGCCTGAATTTTCACTTGTACTGGGAATTCATCCTGGAGTCAAGCTGCTCTTTGCAAGGCCCATACTTGGTGGCGGTAAATGCTTGCAAAAAGAGGAATTATTCAGTTTAGTAAAGTGTGATATAGCTAAATGAAACTGGAGACATCCAGAAAAGCTAAAATTTAGGATGTGTCAATAAATACTTCTGAAAAGCGAGCTTTACTAAGCTGAGGAATTTGCTGTCCTAGCTGTCGCAGTTTCTCCACATCATAAGCTCCATTCCTTTTTGCATTATGTATTTCTTTTTTCATATAAAGAGTGATTTACATAAAGTGTACTTGTTAGTTCCAACTATTTGCTGAGATGATTAGAATAACTTTTTGTTTCACGTTTGACTTACTCCTAAGCTTTTCACTGAAGCACTTTGCTATTGTTAGTTATGTGATATTCATCATTTCAGTAGTCTGATCCAACTGGCCAATGTTTTGAAAGCATTATGATTAATGTCAAGAACAGTAAATACTAATAATCATGAATAATAAGAATATAAAACATAAAGGAAGCCAATCAAGCTCCACACTAATTACCACTGCATGACATCACAGTATGACAGACAAAATCAAATAGCTAACTAATTCAGATGAAGAAGTCTGATGACAGAAGACAAACAAAAAAAATTCCACATGATTTTTAATCAAAGATTCTCATTTCAAGACATCTCTGGAATGTCAATAGAAACAGATAAACCAGCTGACCACAGCAACAATGAGGAGTCACTAAAGAGGTTTATGTCGTACATCATATTCAATAGCAGAAAACTTTATAATGAAGGAGGTCAAAAGCACTTTCAGGAAAACAAAAATATTGCTAGCATCAAGTGTAAGTGTATTCCACTGGTTTTACTTTGAATATTTTCTGTGCTAGTGGCTATCAAAACATTTTCAGACAATTGTAGAAGAAGAACTTACTGCTGCATATGCACAGAGGAACAGAAGAGTGGATATACACTCAACTGGTTATTAATTTGCCAACCTCCTACAAGTGTCTCAAGGATACGGAAACAGCTTGCTTCAGTCAGATGAGATCTGTGACCACTAATGCATGGATATCTGATGTGTTGAAAAAATGAAATGAAAAATCCTATGACTGATTGGCAAGTTTATTATATCAGCTATTCATTCCTGAAAAAAGAAAAAAAAGACAGTTTATGACAATGTGCATAAACTACAAGATGACCTTCAATCTGATTCCATTTTCATATTATTATAGAGGGAATAAAGAACAATAAGCTATTGCAAGACAAATTATTTTATAAATACCTCTGTGACTATGTGGGAGATAGAGCTCACTATTCAGATATCATTATTTTTCAAGACAGGGTACTGGTTTTAACTATTAGGGAATGTTCCAAAAGAGCTCTTTCTCATGTTTGCTTTTAATCATTTGTGACTCAGCATTAGTCATCCTTTGAGGAAAAAAAGTCTCAGCTTCACTGTGCAAACTGTGCTTTTGAGATACCTCTATCTGGATGATTTTAAACTGTATGTAGAGCCAACTTAGACTTTCTCTGACAAAAAGAGATAAGACCTTTTCAAATGATACCTGTATGCAGTTTGGATGAGACATGAGCTTCAGTGCCTGCCAGGGAGGATGAGACTGTGAGGGTGAAAGGTCTGTATTTAACACAAGAGGAAGTCATTGAACTCTTCCCTTTTAAGAAAACACTATTACCTTAGTGCTTTAGTTCAGTAAGAAAGAGAGAAATGAAAACAAAACTGAGTATATTTAGAAAATTTAAAAGGCTCCTTCAACTTCTGATTTCTAATGCCAGTACAAGCAAACTCCTTTAAACATGCCCCTTCTGTTATGTGTTACCTGTAGCTACTACTAGAATGGACTTTGAAAGAACTGAAACACTTTCCCAGGTTGACCAGAAAACAATTCACCTGACATTGGACTTCACATCCAGAAAGAGAGGTTAGCAGACTGAGCGTACTTAGGCAAAAAGAAGGATGGATACTGAAGAACAGCAAAGACCTGTCTACACAATTTTAGGAACAAGGTACACTTTTCATGTAACTGAGGGAAAGTATTAAATCACATTAAATAGTAGAAAAGAGAATGGCAGGAAAGAGTCATGGAGGAAATCCAAGTCTGATGTGAAGGGCAAAGGCAAAATGTCTATATATAAAAGAAAGACATTTCTTAACAATGTTGGTAAAGTCCCTCACTGTTTTGCAGTGAACTGCATGAATGAAAAATGAGGTGCTGATGAAGAGACACTTCCAGAAAATCTACAGGAATGAGCAGCAGCTCTTTCAATCCTTCAAAACTTGATTAATTTTCAAGGATAGTACATATTGTTACTTATTAATTTAGGAAACAGAAATTAGTTTAGGTGGTTTTGCTGAAGGGGTAGGTGTTCTTGTACTTTAAATTTGGTTCTTAAAGGCAGTAAGCAGATAGCTGAATGTAGGAAACAGATTAATTTAACCCCTGTTCCTTGCTCTGAATTTATCACTGAGAGAAAGAATTCCATGTTCTCTTACTGCTTCTTTTCTCACCACAAGATGTTGATTCTTGCCTGTGGCAAAGAAGAGATTGTTAGGCAGCATGGTTTTCCCATGAACACAAGACTAAGGACAAGAGGACAAAGGTAAGAATAGAGCTGAAGTAGAGAAGGCTGTAAATAGAGATTTAAGAACAGTGTGAGTCACATCCTGAAGAAAGGATGAGTCCAATTCAATGCATATGTGGGACAGGATTTCTATTTTATTGGAAGGGAAGATCTGATGGTTGTATTGTCTGAAATCAAATGAGAGTTGGTAAACAGCAAAAAAACCTGTAA
>VXBO01004181.1:0-13540 GCA_013400135.1 Rhinoptilus africanus
GAGGGGAGATTGAGATGGGATCTTGTGGAGAAATTCTTTGGTGTGAGGGGGGTGAGCCCCTGGCCCAGGCTGCCCAGAGAAGCTGTGGCTGCCCCATCCCTGGAGGGGTTCAAGGCCAGGTTGGACGGGGCTTGGAGCAACCTGGGCTGGTGGGAGGTGTCCCTGCCCAGGGCAGGGGGTGGCACTGGGGGGGCTTTAAGGTCCCTTCCCACCCAAACCCTCTGTGATTTGATGAGTATAAAGGAGAGGGTGGGGGTTAATGATAAAGCCCCTTCCCAGGGCCGAGCACTCGGGAGAGGAGGACCCAGTCGCTCTTCTCCACTGGCTGTCTCCAGTTGGGTGATTTCCCTGTGTGACGGGGGGAGCCACAGAGCTGCTCTTGGAGCACACCTGGGCCTTCCCTTCCCGTTCTGTTGTCAAAGTGGCCGCTAAGTGGTTCGGGCCACCAAGCAGTGGGGGAGAGCCCAGGGAGCCCAAGCCAGCAGGAACAGCCACGGCAGCGGGTTGACTCTCGCAGCCTCATTGAGCTTGGGCAGGATTCGCTGGTCCTGGGGTTTTCTGTCTCCAGTCCGGTAGGAGCTGCCCAGAGGAGTCAGTTCTGGGCGCTCTGGGTCATCCTTGCTGCAGGCAGCAGCCCCCCCAGCACGTCCCCCTTTCTGCCCCGCGGAACAGGGGCCAGAGGGTCTCCCATGCCCTGGCTCAGGACCAGACAATGCTCGATTTGGCCCGTGCCAGCGCCAGGGAGAGACGTGACGCGCAGCTGAGCTTTGCAGCGCTTGTTAACTCCACGAAGCGTGCCGAGACAGGGCAGTTCTTGTTCAGCTGCTGGGCACCCGCGGGTCCGCAAGGATCAGAAGGGACCCCCTGGGTTTCCCAGAGAGCTCTGCCCCAGAGCCAGGCCTGCGGTGAGGCTTTGGTGTCTCTCCTCCCTCTGGGGACCCGAGTGCCATGCAGCGAGCAGGGAACCAAGGGCTTGGTAGGAAACAGCCTGATGCTTCAGGGATCCGAGCGGAGCGGGCTGGGATGTGCTGGGAGCGCAGCTTTGATTCCCGCGCCGTTAGGGAATGGCGAGCGGCTGCTGGCACCACCCGGTGCAGGGGGGCACGGTCGCGGCGGTGCTGGAGGAGAACCGCGGTGCCTGCGGCGGCCGTGGCTGCCTGGCCTGTGCCCGGGGGGTGGCTCTGCATGGCCTCGGCCGGCTGCTCCTGGGGCCGTGCCTCCGCTCAGCCTCTGCTTTGTGTCTGTCCCAGATGGTGGAGACGCAGTTTGTGCTGTCCTTCGTGCACCGCTTCCTGGAGCACCGCGGTGCCACCACCTACTTTGCCTTCTGCTACCCCTTCTCCTACACGGAGTGCCAGGAGATGCTGGCGCAGCTGGACGGCCGCTTCCAGGAGTGCAGGCACATGTCTCCCAGCAGGTGCGCGCCCCCGGCTCCTGGCCCTCGCCCGCTTGCCTTTGCCCCCCTGAGGGAGCGCAGTGTTGTCTGGCTATGGGGGGGGATCCCTGCGCCCCCCGGTAGCGCCTGGTGCTTGCGTCTCTGCGCCCCAGCTCTGCACGAGCAGCTGCAGCAGCTTCCCCCAAGCATGTGCTTCTGAGGGGCTCCCAGAGGGTCCTTTATTGCTTCGGCCAGATGCCCCCGGCATTCCCAAGGGCAGGCTCCCAGCAGGCTGCAGAGGGGCTGTTACAGATCTGCAGCGCTCAGTTTAAGAGGGGGTTCTCAGGGGCCAAGACCTTGTTTGCTTTCCCCCTCCTGGCTGCGTGCAGGTCGGGGCATCTCTCTCCTGCGGCTCCCTTCCTCCACGACTGCTGTCACAGAGGGAGATCTCGCCACCAAGAGCCAGGCTTAGCATCGGGCTCTGTGTGGATCGTGCTAGGAACTCCTCTGGTCTCAGGAATTTACTCCCAGAAGTCAGAGGAGAGCTCAGCGCCCGGCTGAGGGAGGAGGACGGAGTCAGTCTTCAGGTGTCTGTGGATAGCTCTGTCCTGCAGCCCCTCCTGGCCCCAGAGGCTTTCCGTGCCGCAGCCTGGGCTTGTAAATGCCTCCTCTTAGACAAGAGGCGAGCAGTGGTTTATTGGAAGGTGTTTGTTCTTAAATTGTCATGCGATGGAGAACTATAAGAATTCAAAACCTGGCAGTCAGTCGGGAAGGGTGTGATGGCGATATCGTCGTCTCTGTGGGTCAAACCCACCTTCGGACGGGAGGCTCCTGAGCCTCTCAGCATGGCGGCGGGGCTGGTGGTCCCGACCGAACGCCTCTGCAGGGGGTCCTGGCTGCCCCGGCACAGCCGGGGGTCCCTGCGCTGCGCGGGCGGGCTGTGCTCCCCTCTGTGCAACCGTTCCGCCAAACCCCGGGTCCGGGGCTGGGGCCGGCTGTCGGGGACCCTGCGCACACCTCGCTGCCGAGGGTGGGCTCCCCAAGGATGGGGGCTGCTGCCCCCCTGCTCACTCCGGCTGACACCGCACAGGCCTGGGAGAGTGGCCCTGGGCCACTGCTCTTTCCTCGCAAGGAGCCGCTGCTCCAGAGCACCCGTGTTCCTGGCGGGCTCCGAAGGGAGCGGCAACGGCCAGCCCGGCTGCAGGTGCCTGCGGGCGGCAGGAGAGGGGTTGGCGGCTCAGCCCAGGCTGGGGCTGTTGGACTCCCGGGGAGCGGAGTGAGCAGGGACGTGGTCCTGGATGGGCAGCTGGAGGCAGAGCTCAGGGCTCAGGCGTGGAGAGCGTCCCCTCCCCACCCCGGACCCCCCTTCACTCCTTAGGGATGACTCCAGCAGCTGCCCAGGGGGAGGCCTGGCATCCTACCCCTTGTTCCCTGTCTCTGCTGCCCCAGCCAAGCCGCTTTCGTCCCTGGAGGGGGAGGCTGTGCCCCCCCTCGGGCTGGGGCAGGCTGGCTGAGCGTCTCTCCTCGCCCTCCAGCCCCCTCGACTCGGTTTATTACCACCGGGAGCTGCTGTGCCACTCCCTGGACAAGCTGCGCGTGGACCTGCTCACCGTCACCTCGTGCCACGGCATGCTGGAGAAGCGGGAGCCCCGGCTGGACAAGCTCTTCCCAGACACCGCCACGCCGCGGCCACGCCGCTTCGCAGGCAAGAGGGTGAGCTGCTGCACCGGCGTCGGGGACAGCGAGTGTGGCCAGCAAACTGTGACAGTCCCCGTGTCATGGCCTTGCTGCCGCCCTGGTGGCTCTGCCCTGATGGGTGTCGTGTTCTGGAGGGCTGGAGTGTTAGAGCGGGGGGAGTGTGGGGAGCAGAGAGTCGGTGAGATCCCACAGTGGGACATGGGAACTGGGAGCCTGCCAGCAGCCCCAGTGCATCCCCGTCACCGTGAAATGCCCTCTGGTAGCACCACACACATGCTCCTCAGGGCAAAAATTAGCATCTCATTTCCTCAGAGTTTGATTTTTGTTTATAATTTTATTTAATGGTATGAGATTCAACAAGGCCAAGTGCAGGGTCCTGCTCTTTGGTCACACCAACCCCATGGATGCTCCAGGCTGGGGCAGAGCGGCTGCAGAGCTGCCCGGGGGAAAAGGACCTGGGGGGGTTGGTTGACAGTCGGCTGGATACGAGCCATCGGTGTGCCCAGGTGGGCAAGGAGGCCACCAGCATCCTGGGCTGTGCCAGCACTGGTGTGGCCAGCAGGAGTGGGGCAGTGNTTGCCCGTTAAGCTGTGCAGAAGCTGAGGGGGGGGCTGCACTTGGGGTGTCAGCCCCTGCCCGCGGGGACAGGGCCGGGAGCTGCGGCTGCGCAGAGCTGGGGTGGGCGGCCGGAGGCTGCGCGTGTGTCTCCTGCTGAGAAGCTCCCACCAAGAGAAGGGCCTCGGGAAGGGCTTTACGTCGCCGTTGCAGTCAGGCTGGTTCCTCGCTCTGCGGGGTCACTCGGGGCTTTTCCCCGGGGCGCTTCTGCAGCTCTGCTTCTCCGCTGCCCGCGCTCTGCTGTCTCTCGGTGGCAGGCTGCGGGGCGGCTGTCCCTGTAGCCTCGCACAGGGATAACCAGCCTTATTCCAAGTGGGACCTGGAGAGGCACAGGGCAAAGCAGCCACTGAACAAAGCAGTTGTGTTACCGTACCCGGTAGCCCGTTGGCTGCTCCTCGTGAAGGCCTTTGCCGCGCCTCGGGAGCACAGTGCCTGGCTGCGGTGCAGAGGGGCAGCCCCACGGAGCGTTTGGTCCCTCGGCCGAGCCATCGCAGCACATCGTCCCTGTCTGTTCATCCCCAGGTGTTCTTCCTGAGCAGCAGAGTCCACCCCGGAGAAACACCCTCCAGCTTCGTCTTCAACGGCTTCCTGGACTTCATCCTGCGGGAGGAGGACCCCCGCGCCCAGATGCTGCGGCGGATGTTCGTCTTTAAGCTCATTCCCATGCTGAACCCCGACGGGGTGGTGCGAGGCCACTATCGGTGAGTGAGCGCAGGATGCGGCTGCGGCTTCGCTGGGGCCCAGGCGGGGCTGATCTCCCGGTTTGGAGCCTGCTGTACATTCCATGGTGGCCGGGAAGGACAGTCCCGAGATCCTGCATCAGTAGAAAGAGCCAAGGTCCACAGGCTGCCACAACCTGCCACCCCCGGGGTCTGTGGCAAGGGCTGGGGGCTGCGGTTGCCTGCGTAGGTCTCCCCCTGGATGAGGGCTTTCTAGCTCAGGTGAGCAGCACTGCCCTGCGCCTTTGAGGCACTGGGACACTCTCCTGTCCTTGCTGTCCATGGCGTGTCGGAGCCGGGCCAGCTTCAGGGAGGAGGGGGGTCGCTCGGGGCTCTGTCTCTCTCACTGAGGCGAGGGCCGCGCCAGGAGAGAGGTTCTCAGCTGCTCTGGGGCAGAGTCTCTGCCCGCTTGCCCGCGAGGGGGTGGTTTGGCCGCTTGTACTGCAGGATAGAGCGCCGGGCCTCGGCCGAGAGGAGGGAAGGTCGGGTCTGCCTTTGCAGAACGGACGGTGCTGCGCGAAGGACCTCATGTCGCCTCTGCTCTCTCTGCAGAACTGACTCCCGTGGGGTAAACCTGAACCGCCAGTATCTCAACCCCGACGCCGAGCTGCACCCTGCGGTGTACGGGGCCAAAGCCGTCCTCCTCTACCACCACATTCACAGCCGCGTCCTGCCGGGCTCTCCCGACTGGAGGACGTACGTCTCCCCGCTCGGCACCAGCTCGCTAAGCACAAAATCTTCCAACCATTCCGTCCGCAGCAACACCCCATCCCCAGAGCCGGCCCTGTCGGAGCTGGAGAAAGCTAATAACCTCCGCAACTCGCCCAGCAGCTGGCGTGCCAGCACCTACTTCAGCCCTTCTCAGGAACCCCGGCTCTCGGCAGCGCCCGCCGCCGAGCCGGGCGGCAAGGACCAGGCTGTCTGGATCCTGCCGTCGAGCCACGCCGCAGAGCACTGTGAGGAGGAGGCCAGGAGGCCTCCATCAGCACCTCTCCCCGAATCCATCCTGCCCCAGGACAGCGGGCTGGCCTACTACGTGGATCTCCACGGCCATGCCTCCAAACGCGGTTGCTTCATGTACGGCAACAGCTTCCCTGACGAAAACGATCAGGTGAGGGCAGGGGGTGGGAATACGGAGGCGCTGGGGCAGGCTGGGACCCTCCCGCTGCTCTGCCCCCTCCCCAGGGTCCCGAGCACTCCCTCCACTGCTGGGAGAGGGGCTGGGAGGTCCCTGTCACGCCAGAAACAGAGCCCCCCCTCGGGACAGGGCTGGTGCCCGAGGAGAGGGCGCTGGGCTGGCCGCGCTCCCGGTGCACAGTGGGACTCGCTCTCCTCTCCCTCTCCCCTCCCAGGCCTGTGACCGGGGCAGCAGCAGCAGGTCTCGGCTTTCCCGCAGGAGCTGGCGTGGGCAGGACAGGAGAACTGCCCCTTCCTCTCCTAAGGGATGAGCGGGTGGGGAAGAGCCCTGCCGCGGGGGTCCCTCCTCCCGTTGGGAGAGCCCAGCTGCCGCCTCTCCCGGCAGGGGCGGGCAGTGTCCCCCGGGCAGGGCCAGGGCGTGTGGGATGATGGAGATGGGCAGAGTGGGCCTAGCCAATGCCCCAGTGCATCCCAGAGCTTGGCACTGGCAGTGCTGGAGCAGGACGAGCGGAAAAGGGTCCCTGCCCGCAAAGTCACCCATGTTCCTCTCTGCGCGGCAGGTGGAGAACATGCTTTTCCCCAAACTCATCTCCTTGAACTCGCCGCACTTTGACTTCACGGGCTGTAACTTCTCGGAGAAGAACATGTACGCCAAAGACAAGCGGGACGGGCAGTCCAAGGAGGGCAGCGGGCGGGTGGCCGTCTACAAAGCCTTGGGGATCATCCACAGGTAGGTGAACCTCCCCGTTTCACTTGCTCGCCGTCCCTGCCAGCTCCCCTCCGCCCTGGAAGGGGGTGCCGTAGCCCTGTCCTGCGCGGCTCCCCAGGGTTGGGGCTGGCCAAGAAGAGCGTCACACGCTCGGTGCGGGCAAAGGCTGGGATCCGGCCGTGCCAGGTCCCGCCGCGTTCCTGACCCGCAGGCCTGGCTCCTCGTCCTCCTTCCATCCCTCCCACAGCTGCTCTGGCCCCTGGTCCTTGCTGTTGCAGAGCTGCTTGTGTGCAGTTTCCAGAAGGAATTCTCCTCTTTCCCAGATGTTCGTGTTTGTATTGAGCTGTAATTAAAACCTGTTGTAATGGGCTCAGCTTCCCCAGACCTCGCATGTGGGATTCCAGCCCCAAGCCATCCGTGATTCTGGGAGTTGGGGATAATATTTGTCTGACCCGTAGCAGCCGTGTGCCTCTCTCCAGCATCGGCTGGGATATTTTTGGCCTGTTTCTGTTGCGGTTGCTGGGAACATAAAAACGGCTGAACTAGTGAGACCAACAGCCAGTTTTACCCTATTTGTCCCCAGCCAGTGGCAGATGCCAAGGAGGAGTACAAGCAGAGGAGTGCGTAATGCTTCTTGAGGAGACGCTGCATTCCCCGGGCATGTGTGGTTTGGGGAAATGCGGAAGCAGGCCCAGGTTTTCCCCCCCAGCCCTGGGCTTCCTCCCGAAACCCCTGCACCCCCTCCCCGGTGAAGAGCTGCTCCCTGCGGCTGCGCTTTCCTCGCTGGCTTAGGCTGGTGTGGGACCAGGCTCCGGCAGAGCTGGTGGCTCCCGCGGTTCCTTTCTCTCCCCCGTTTCCCCAGCACTTCGTGTGCTCCGCTGCTTCTCTGCGCCTGGCCAGGCGCTGGGTCGGGCACCCTGCTGATCCAGCGAAAACCAACCCTGCAGTAACAAACACGACTTTCCTGGGCTCGGGCTGCTGGTGGAGCTTGCTCTGTGGCCGTTCGCTGGAGCTGGCAGGGAACAGCCCCTGGCTGATCCATGATCCATGTCCTGAGAGGTGGTGGCCGTTGTGGCGGGTGCCTGGAGTGCTCTCGGTGCCCGTGTGGTGCTGCGTGGGCCCTTCTGGCAGATGGGGAGGGGAACTCGCTGGTCTCCTGTGGGATTCACAGGCTGAATTATCTCTGAGCAGTCGGAGAGGCGCGAGCGATGCCGGCTGGCAGCTCCAGGTCACCCTCTTCTCCCTCCCGCCTCTGGAAATACGCTCTGGGAGGGCCCCCTCAGGGACCGCGGTGAGGCTGCCTGGCCCCCCAGTCCCTGGATGGTCTTTTAGACAAGAGATGCAACATTTGCCTTTCTCCAGCCGTCAGGGACCCCTTCCCCACTCCCTGTCACCTTCAGGGGATCACCGAGAGGAGCCCCGTGGCTCGTGTTTCTCAGGAGATCCCCAACTCAATCATCCTCCACTTCTGGTGGTTTTCCTCCTGGAGCCCCACCTCTGGGCAGAGGGATGCTCCAGCCCATCCGCTGCTCTCTGCAGCGGAGCTCCGTCACGAGTCCCCTGGCAGCCAGCTCATCGCTGGGTATGTCCCTCCATCTCCTGAGGGGCTGGGATGGGCCGTTCCTGCAATCCAAGGATTCTGGCCTCAAAAACCTGCCACCTCTCCTAAGCATCCATGTCCTTGAGAGCTGTCTCCGATGGGATCCCCCTCACTGCTGCCCTCAATTAGCTGAAATTGCTCTTCTGGGGCGCGGGGTCTGCGCCCTGCTGCTCTCCTCCCCCCGGATCCCGAACTGTGTCACGGTCACTACAGACGAGGCTGATGTTCGTTATCACATCCCCAGCTAATGAGTTCCTCCTTGTCCGTGATCCAGCTGCGCGTCACCCCTGGGTGGCCCGTCCAGCACCCGTACACCCACTTCGGAAGGTTATTCCCCAACACCCTCCAGAAATCTGGAGGATGCCAGGACTTTCTGGGAATGGGAGCAGTATTCAAGGGGTGTTTGTGTCGGATTGTTTTTCTGACCGCCGCGGAGCGCAGGTGAATTTCCAGCACCCACCATGTTGGCAGCAGAGATGCAGACTCACCAGGCGCCGTGTGCGGCCGTTCGTCATGTATCTTAACAGCCATTAAGCTTTTTCTCCAGCAAATGAACAAACTGGAAGAAGGGGAGACCCCACGTAGTGTCCCTGGGGTCACTTTTCAGGGCTCGGTGCCCAGCAGGACCCCTGGGACCTGCGGAGCCGCTCTCCCCGGCCGGCCCCGGGCTGTGTGGCTGCGGGGTTGTTCCTCCCTGTGGCAGGACTCTGCCTTTCCTGGTGGGAGTGTGGGGACGTCCCAGCCTGGTGAGTCCCTCTGGAGCATCCCCCGCGCCTTGCTGGGGGCACTGGTGAGGGGGCCCCGCAGCCTGGTACTGACCCGGGCACAGCCAGCCTCAGGCCGTCTCCCCGTCCCTGGCATTGCCCGTCCTTCGTCCGCTCGCCTGCCAGGGGGTGGGAGACGGTGTCCAACGCCGTAAGCCATTGCCCACGCTCCCTTGGAGCTTCCCTGATGTTGTCGAAGGCTGCCAGGGTGGTTACACACAATTTCTCTTTCATAAATCTGCTGACGGCTCCCAGACACCTTCTGTCCCTCCTGGCTCCCCAGGATTGTGTTCTCCATCACCTGGGGATCGAGACGAGGCTCACTGCCCCGTGCCTCCAAAGCCAGGGGAGGTGTTTGCTTTCTCCCCATCCTCGGGACCCACCGCGGTGGCCAGGACCTCTCCGAGATAATCGGCAGCAGCCCCGCTGGGATATCGGCTGGCTCCTCGTCACCCACGGGGATGTCTGCCTTGCTCCAGGCTTCCTCCGGTCCCAGGGGCCGGGCATCGCTGAACACGGAGCTCGACAGTGAACCAAGGTGAAGAAGGCATGGAGTACTTTGGCACCCGCTCGTTCAGCAGCTGGCGCTCACTCTCCCTTGTCTTCCTTCTGCTGCTGACACCCCCCGAGAAGCCACCTTGTAGCCCTTCTCATGCCTCAACAGATTCGGCTCCGGGTGGGCTTTGGCTTTCCCGGCCCCATCCCTTCGGGCAGCATCTCTGTGTCCCCCCCAGCTCACCTCTCCCTTCGCCCACCCCTCGTGTGATGCCTTTTTTTCTCCGAGTCCAATCGGAAGCTCTGTGTTCATCCACACGGCTCTCCTGCCGCCTTTGATTCGCTTCCCCATGTCTGGGTGGGCTGTTCTGGAGCTGGAAGAGGCGAGCCCTGAAAATTAATCATCTTGCCAGGGCCCTGTCCCTGGGGAATCTTCCCAGCAGATCCCTGAAAAGGCAAAATCTGCTCTCCCGAATTCCAGGGCTGCGATCCTGCTTTTTGCCTTGTTCCTTTCTCCGCCACGGCGTGGTCACTGCAGCCCAGACTGCCCCCAACCTGCTCCCCCCGGCTGGTTCTTGGGCCGTAAGTGCGCCCGTGGAGGCCACGGGGGCAGGACCTGGCGGATTGTAAAGAAAATTGGTCACTGTTGTGGTTAATGGATAAAGCGGGCATCGCTGCAGCGTCGCAGCCCCAGCGCACCGCTCGTCTGCCGTTTCGGTTTAATGAGGCTCAGCCCCGCTGAGCTGGGCTCCTGCCCGACTCCCTGCGTGGCACCTTGCCCGGGTGGCCGGGGAAGGCTGTCCCTCTGTCCATCCGTCCGTCTGTCCCTGCTCCCCTGCTCGGCAAAGTGCCGGCACTGAGCTGCTGGCGTGGGGCGGGCAGCGTGGGGCCAGGCGAGCCAGGGCAGCTGTGCCGGGACACAGCCCCTCTGCCTCTGGAACGGGGGGATCCAGGGCCCCTTCTCCAGCCCCTCCGCAGCTGGGGGGCACACGGGGAAGAGCCCCCGGCCCTGCGGTGCCAGCCTGGGAACCGGTGGCTGGAGCGGGGGTGATGCCCTCTGCCTCCCGGAGCCCACCGAGCTGTTTGGTGGCCCTGCTTTGGCAGGGGGTCCGACTAAATGATCCCCGAATGTCCCTTCTGATCCCCCCCATCCTCTGATGCCGTGTTCAGTCGGCCTCGTGCTGCCCGGGGGAGTCACGGTGCCGGGGTCGGTGGTGGTGCCGTGGTGGTTACCCGGAGGGTGCCAGGGCAGCGTTGCCCGCGGTGGCAGAGGAAGGCGAGTTTCTTGGCTCAGTGGGTGTCCCTGCAGCGGGGGTGTGACACCCCCCTCACACCCGGCTCCCCGCAAGGCTTCGGCTTTGCCAGTTTACTCGGGTTTCCTCGGTGAGAGTTCCCGGTTCCCCTCGCTCGTTACCCCGACTCCTGCTGGCAGTTTGGGAGCTCTCGGGACACGGCGCATCCTGGCCATACGTGGTTTTGCCGGTGCCTCTGCTCCGTGCGGTGGCTGCACAGCGCGTCCGAGCCCTCCCCTCTTCCCTCCACCGCCGATCTCCGGCCCCTGCGGTCCCAGCTCTGCCGGCAGCGTGCCCGGCTGCTCCTCCACCTGGGGCTTACCGACCCACAGCTCCGTCCCAGTGACCTCTCTCTGGCCTTTCCCTGGAAGCGGAGACACCAGGAGGTGGCTCGGAGGCTCTCTTGCCCTGAAGTCCTGCAGCCTGTGCCACCTCGGTGGTCCAGTGTCTCCTTGCCGGACAATGGGTACAGCGCGAGGCTTTGCTCCTGGGGAGCGAGGTGCCGCCCCTTCTGCCCTGCCCTGGGTGATTCTCTGGCCCCGTCCCTTGCGTGAACTCACCAGGGATGACGGCAGACCCTTTTAGGACAACCAGAGAACATCTTTGGCAGTTGCTTCACCCTCAGAAGGCAGCGGTTGGGGTGTCCCTGGCAGCTGTGGGTGCTGTGACTGCTGACTGAAGGTACTTGGGTACTTTGGGAGCTCGGTGATCACTGGCCGCTCCTGCTCCCCCGTGGCCGGTCCTTTCTTTGGCGTTGATTTCAGAGTCTGATCCCTTGGCTCCTGTGTCACAGGCACCCCTCTGGCCTTGGCAGGCCGCTGGCTTACACCTGATGGACAACTGCTGCTTTTTCCCCTCTTTTATCCCTACCGCAGCAGATGAGAAAACGTGCGGGTCACAGCAAGGGCTGCGGCACAATGGCAGGAGCCACCTCTTGTCTCCAGACCCCTCTGGGGCTCGGGGGGGGACCCTGGTGGCTCCCAGGAGGGGTGACCCCAGCTCTGCTTGTGCGGTGTCGGCACAGCAGCAGCCCTGCGGCNCCTGTCAGTTCGTCCCAGCATGTCCCAGTCCATGGGGCCATCTGTGCTGCCCCCGCCGCTGACCCCAGCCCCCCAACGCTTTGCTCAGCAGCTGGGACTGGAGGCTTCTGCCCCTCTGGGACAGCACGGGGTTGTCCCCGCGCGTCTCACGTCACCGCTGACGGGGGGGGGGCCTGGTCCCTCCCCAGTGAGTCTGGGGGTGCTCGCCTGGTCCCCACAGCAAGAGGTGGCCAGTCCCTGTGGCCGTGGGCACCTCACAGCCCCTTGCCCTGCCCTCACCCTGAGACCCTACGGGAACGCTCCTCCCGCCGGGGAGCCTGACTGCAGCCCGTAGCGGAGGTGAAACGAGCTCTGGGGGTGGTCTGGGATTTGGGGTTGGGTTTTCCTGTCTGTCTTTGTTTTCCTGCCTCAATCCCAGGAGCTGCTGCTCCTTCTCAGCGGGTGCCTCTTGCCCTGGCAGGTGGGGAGAGCCCTGGCGGTGGCCGCGCTGGACATGGCAGAGTGCAACCCCTGGCCCCGGATCGTCCTCTCGGAGCACAGCTGCCTCAGCAACCTGCGGGCCTGGATGCTGAAGCACGTGCGCGGCATGAAGGGCGCAGGCGGGGGCCCGCAGCGGAGAGGAGGTGCCAGGACCCCCCCCAGGAGCTCCACGTAAGGGCCTGCCGGGTTGAGTGTTCAGGAGCTGCAGGATAACGCCAGTTAGAGATGATAAATGTACTCCAAGTGAGTTACCCTGCAGCTGACGAAGCTGAGGGCTCTTTGCTTGCTTTCCCGCTTTGCCGGGCCCCTGCTTGTCCCCACAGGGTTTGCGTTGCGAACCGCAGGAGTCCCTCAGCACCGTGTCCTCGGCGGGGACGAGGGACAGGCAGGCAGGGGGAGGCTGTTGGGAATTCACCTGCCCCGGTACTCGGGGGGTGACTATCTGCCTGCTGAGAGAACCAGCGTCTTCCCAGCCCGGTCTGGCGCTGGACTGGGATGGATTTGGGACCTGAAGCACTGCTGCTGCCCGGAGGCTGCCGGGACAGGGGCCTGCTGAGGGACAGCCCTCTGTGACGCTCCTGTCCCCCCTGCTTGCCAGCCACCGGGGTCTGAGGGAGCTGGTCCCCGCGGCACCCTAACGCCCGGAGCCCGGGCTGTGGGGCAGAGCTGGCTGGGAAGGACGGGGGGCGCGCAGAGGGGACCCCCTTCCCGCAGAGCCAGGCTGAGCCCCCTGTTTCTCCTCCCCTTCCAGGGGACTCCCCACCTCGGCCTCCGATAACGCCCTGTCCCGCGCGAGGAGCTTCAGCAACGGCACCAGCGGGAGCGGCAGCAGCCAGCAGGACTCGCCGCGGATCACAGCCTCCCCCAGCCTCCCCTGCAGCTGCAGCGGGGCCCCGGGCCCGGCCCCCGCGAGCCACAGCCCCCAGAAGGGCAGCGCCCGAGCCCCGGGCAGAGGTAAGCTGGGCTGGGGCCCTCTCGTGCGCTTGGTCCCGTACCTGTCGAGCTGCTGTGCGAAGCCGCAGCCCTGAGGAGAGCTCTGCGCCAGCGTAACCCTGTGCTTTGATGTAATAAAAGTGGTTTTGCGTGGAAGAAGTGGGTGTGAACCGCCGCCCCGGCCCCTCGGAAGGGCCCTGGATGCCGCGCTCAGCTCCGCGCTCCGTCCCCAGCAGAGCGGCCCCGGCTGGGTCAGGACAGACACCGCACGGCGAGACCCGNTCACTGGCCGCTCCTGCTCCCCCGTGGCCGGTCCTTTCTTTGGCGTTGATTTCAGAGTCTGATCCCTTGGCTCCTGTGTCACAGGCACCCCTCTGGCCTTGGCAGGCCGCTGGCTTACACCTGATGGACAACTGCTGCTTTTTCCCCTCTTTTATCCCTACCGCAGCAGATGAGAAAACGTGCGGGTCACAGCAAGGGCTGCGGCACAATGGCAGGAGCCACCTCTTGTCTCCAGACCCCTCTGGGGCTCGGGGGGGGACCCTGGTGGCTCCCAGGAGGGGTGACCCCAGCTCTGCTTGTGCGGTGTCGGCACAGCAGCAGCCCTGCGGCGTATCCGTCGGGTAACGGGGGCTGCTTTGTGCTTCGCAGCTACACTCTGGAGTGCAACTACAACACGGGGC
>VXBO01004182.1:0-17040 GCA_013400135.1 Rhinoptilus africanus
ACCCTGTGATTCTGTGATTCGCTTGTTTAGTTACACCGAGAGTGCTATACTACTTACTCAGCTCACAGCACCAAGTAAGATAAAACGGAAAAGGAAGCAAATGTTCTTCTTTGAAATAGCAAAGACATTTTAAATAGGCTACAAACTTCAAACTAAAATAGAACAATACCATAGGCAAAAGCAATTTAAGGTAAGTCTAATACACAACACAGGTCATTTGAGTAACATCAGGTCAGATTTTGTGAAAAGCAATTCAGATGACAATACAAGTGAAAATATTGTTTCTTTTCAGGTGTTAAGGCTGAAGTTTCAGCACAGGAAACATCTTTCTTCTTCTATTCATAATTCATCTGAAGCTGACAGTCTAAATGCCAGTCACCTTTTCTATACACCATCATAACAGTAAGTTTCAATTTGTTACATGGTCTGACAGGATTTAATGCAACATGTATGTTTAATAACCACCTACACAGGAGATCGATTTCTAACATTTATACTATACGCACCATATGTTTATTCCTTGTATGCTTGTAAACATTGTTGTTATGGCTTTAATCAGGCATACTGTATGCCTGGCAAGAAAGTATTTTCATCCTAAGCAGAGAAGGACATGACAGCATGTTATGTATACAGTAGCCTCATATCCTTGTTTCAGCCTTTCTCATTCCACCTACGTTTGTTCTTCACAGTCACTTATAAGTACATTCAAATATTTATCAAGAAATACAAGCAAGCATGTCAATAAGTGGTGACAGGGCCCCATTTTCCTGGTTTATATTTTCTAGCCTAGCGGACTCCAAGACCCATTGAACTGTCTGGGAGAAGTTTGAACTACTCAGAGGCTTGGAAGCAGCCATTCAGGGCCCAGGAAATGTCTTCATTTCACTTTGCATTAGCAAGACATAAGTTAGAGGATAATTTGTGTTGGAAGTGGCCACTAGAGGTCACCTGGTCCAACCCTCTGCTTAAAGTAGGTCTGCTTAGATCAGCTTGATCAGGGCTTTGGACAGTCAGATCCTGAAAAAACACAGAACTGAAGATTTCATAGCTTCTCTGGACAACATTTCAGTGCTTCAGCATGGTCTCAGTGAAAAAGCTTTTCCATATAACGGATTGGGAATTTCTCATGTTCCTGCTTGTGTTTGTTTCTGCTTCTCTCTTCACTGTGCACCGTCAAGGACAGTCTGGCTCCATCTTCTTCACACCTTCCCATTCCGCAATTGGAGGCAACAGTTAAGATTCCCTGTAGGCTCTGTCCTTAGGCCTGAACAAACCTATTCTGCCAGTCTTTTCTCGTCAGTCCTGTGGATGAGGCCTCCTACAGAAAGCTAGAATTACCCTCTCATTTACGGGCCCTGGTCCTCACAGGGGAGTTTCAACCACCCCAAAATCTGCTGCAGAAACACTGCAGCCAGGCGTAAGCAGACTTTGGCCTCTTCATGGATCTACTTGTAAGAGTCCTATGGGATAAGGACCTGAAGTAAAGAGGGGTCCAAAAGAGCTGAGTGGTATTCAAGGATTACCTCCTCCGAGCTCAATAGTCCATTCCAACAAGCAAAGAAGTCAGTTAAAAAGACCAAGAGGCCTGCATGGATGAACAAGGAGATCTGGGCAAAACTCTGACATAAAAGTGAGTGTACAGAAGGTGAAAGCAGGGACAGGTACCCTGGGAGGAATACAGAGGTACTGTCCTAGCATGCAGGGATGACATTAGGATAGCAAAAGCCCAACTGGTGTTAAATCTGGCAAGGATATTGTGATCAAAGGCCTGAGAATGAAGGCCCTGTGGATATTTCATACTTGTGATGTACTTCTGATATAAGAAATAAAAAAGAAAAGCAATCACAAACACTGCGTAAATACATACTATTCCTTGCTGTGTTTCTGAGAACAGATTTTGGTGTCCCCTTCCTATTAGTGAAGAATGGGCTTGGATTTATTTGTATATATGTCTGCTTTAGGCAGAGTCAGATTGCTATCACAGCAGCATGGTGTTGCCGGATATATTGGGAGTCTTCCTTGGGACTGTCATCTTTGCAAGTCTATCATTGCTAGGGTGCTGTAGCAACTGGCAACTGACTTTTGGCACAGGTGACTTGAAAGTGATTCTGCTTTTGCCTCAAACTCAGGAGAGAAAAGATCATGCTATTGTTTCTGGTGAGTGCTTATAAGTCTGCTGGAGAGCAGAGGGGTTCAATTTGCCTGGATGTAATCCTGGGAGCTACATATATGGGAATTTCTCATCTGATAGTGCCTGCAGTTGAGGCAGTCTTGCCTACATTGTGGAAGCAGCTGAGGAACAAGAGGCCCTAAAGAGCAGGCTCTGCCCTCCATGCTGTTCTCTGATGAAAAACGAAATCAAGAGGCAGCAGTGAGCTGCACAGAGATGATGTGAGTGTAGCCTAAATGCAGACTATGTTGCCACTGCTGAAATAGGATCCTAGGTCCATGGTAAGAAAAGTAGGAAGTGGAAAAAGACTAAGACTAGGAGAGAGGAGAGGTAGGTTTTTCCCAGTGGATGGCAAATGCTTTGTTTGATGTTAATGGAAAAAAGTCTGGTATGAATTTGCTTCCTCTTTTTGATCTTCAGCTTCTGCATGCTTGGAAAACAGTTGTAACTAATTATTCTATATATGTGTATGAATTGTGAAAGAAACTGTGAAGAGACAGTCACTTTTGAAGGTAGGAGATTATTTTAATCTTTCAGTGGAGCAATATGCCAAAACACAGCATTTGTATACTTTGTTAACTCTTAAAACCAAGTCTTTATGACATCTGGTCATTGGAAGTAATTTGTGGTTACCCTAGGAGGTAATGTCTATTTTAAAGTTACTTCAGCAGCTTCACAAATAAGCTTGGAAATTTCTGCTAGTCATCATCAGACATAATGGGCCTATTGATCAGAGGTTAGCACAGACCTAAACTACCCAAAACAAATGCAAAAGAGTGGAAAAATGAAGTCCATATGGAAAAATAGTGCTGAGCAGTTTGGGGAAGAAGTCTATAGAATGTTTAATTTTGTTCTTATGATATTAGGAAATAACAGAGGAGCAAATTTGTCATTATCTATTCTATGTTCAGGTGAAGTAGCAAACCTATTATTACTTATTCTAATAATTCCTGTGGCAGGTTCCTTGGGCAATAACCAACACATGTTTTTACTCACCTAGGGCCAGGTGAACACTGATAGCTTGTCAGCACACAACTGGCCAGTGTAAAACCTCTGATTTGTTATTGCTTATTTGTATCTCTCTACTTAATACATGCACAACTGTTTTCGCGTGTTGTGAGATTTATGGTAATTTAACTAACTGGCAGTCTTTTGCCTTTTTTTTTTTTTTCCCATTTGGGTAAAACTGGTCAATAGGTTCAAAAGCTAGGTGGTGGAACCAGAGGAGGACAGACAGCCTGTTTTCTTTGGATATTTTCCTGAAAAGGAAGGAAGGCCACCAGTTCAAGTGTCTAGTTGTACTTCATAGTCATTTCCTCAGTTGTGGTTTCCTTCTAAAAACTAACTATAAACAAGATTAGTATTATAAATATTTAAATTAAAAGTTATAGTCAGAGATATTTGGAAAATAATTCACATTCATATTTTTGGAAATGGAGAAAACTCTTTGCTTATTTTTTCTTGTTTTCTGTATTTCATCACAGAAATACAGAAGATGCATGTATAGCACAGTCTAGAAGAGTGAGGTAGTGCCCATGGCAAAGGCACGCTCAACCCACTGGACGCACACCAGCCCATGGGACCTCATGGGATGCATCCAAGGGTGCTGGAAGAGCTGGCTGATGTCAGTGTGTGAGGTCACTCTCATTAACCTTTGAAAGGTCATGGCAATCAGGGGAGGCTCCTGTTCACTGGAAAAAAAAAAAACCAACAAACCAAACATCACACCCATGTTCAAGAGAGCAAAACAAGACCTGGAGTACTGCAGACTAGTCAATCTAACCGCAGTGCCTGGGAAAGTATGGAGCAAATACTCCTGGAAGCCATTTCCAGGATCACGAAGAACAAGGTAATGATTAGGAATAGCTAGCATACTTTTGCCATAGAGGAATCAAGCCTCGCTGACCTAATTGCCTTTTGTGATGACATAACTGACTCTGGGGACAAGGGAAGAGCAGTGGATGCTGCACAGCTTGACCACAGCAAAGCCTTTTATATGGTTTCCCATTGTACCTTTCCAGCTAAACTGCTGATATGTGCTGTATTAGTAGATAATAAGATGGAAGTGAAACTGCTAAACCATTAGGCTCACAGTGTTATGACCAGTATAAAATATAGTACTTAAGTGCTACACTACTTTTTTTTAGTACTTAGTACAAAGCCTAACTGATGTCTTGTTACTAGTAGTATCCTTCCAGGGTAAGTAGTATCTATACTGTTTAATCTCTTTAATGGCATAAATGGAGTCTTCTCTCAGCAAGTTCAGAAATGATACCACACGGAAGAAAAGCAGTGGATACTTGAGGGGAAGGCAGTGCTGCTATTCAGAAGGATCTGGACAGGCTGGAGAAATAAACTGGTAGAAACCTCATGAAGCTCAACAAAGGAATTTTTAATTTTTTAAAATTTATTTTACAGTATGAACATTTTGTAAGATCTTACATCACAAGTAGATAACAAGTATAAAATATCTGCAGGGCTTTCATTCTTTGATCGTGCTTCCATTACTACCTCAAACTCCACAAAATTATGCAACTATTTCATAAACTCTGCCAAATCCATGAAAAGACATAAACAATGATTACATGTTTTCTTTGATTAGCTTTTTATGGAAGTAATTACTTCAAGGATATTACACAATTGCAGAGAGGCAGAAGGGTTGTCTGTGAATTCTCCTTTTCAAAGTGTGGGTCATAGTATAAAAATACAAGTTTTTCAAAGGCAAAGTTCTCTGCCAAACTTTTTTCCTTTTAGAAAAAAAGAGCAGTTCCTCACTAAGTTTCCTCCTTCTACAGAAAAAGAAAAAATATTAATCCAAGAGCTAATGTAAATTATTCCCTTCTCTTAAAATGAACAATGTCATAGTTTCTTTCATGTATCTGCTGCTAGGAGTGGGTCATACACGTCTGCTTTTTATCACCTGCATAATGGAACATTTTTTTCCATTCTCCAGTTCATAGAGTTTTAATTGGAAAAAGTTAAATACACCAGAAACAAAGTCTTGCAGGAGTCTTTTTCAGAAATTCTGTATCACAGCTGCTGCTTATCATTTGTATTGTCTGGCATAGTTTTTTTCTCTTTTTTATACCTTCCAATTCTGTAGAGAGATGGATAAATTAAGGCCAATACCAATATTCTTTGGTGAAAACTTACAAAAAGCATGTTTATTTCAACCATAACACCTTTTGAGAGAGGTAGGACTCCAACACAACTTTGATTTTGAAAGAAAAAGTGTGACCCGTCTTAACTGTTTGCACAATGAATGAAGGTGATCATTCATTTTTCCATGACAGGCAACAAAACCAGCCCTGATAGTCACTTAGAATTCGTATTCTCACTGGGCCACTATAATGTTCTGAAATATCAGATTTTAAATAACAAAGATATTTATGTTGAAATTCTTGGTAAATACCCCAATAAATTTATTTTCTGAAGAGCACAGCTATAACAGTCTCTGGATTTTGGAGGTTATAGATGAAACCTTTTATATTAAATACTGCTTGTGTCATTGATAGAAAAAACCTCTATAACCTAAATAGGAATAGTCTTGTTTCAAAACAAACTAAATATTGGGTTAAAACAGTTTCTTTTTTTTTTAGTTCTATCTTATGGAAGATGTGGAGGTACAACTTCGTTACACCAGATCATTAGAAAATGAACTTTATATCCTTGTGTTTACCTGAGTCATTGCTGTAGGGTAATGGACTAAAGAGAAGAGCACTGTGGCAATTTATGTCTGAAAAACAAAGTGAAAGTGGCCTCCTGTGTGTCATGACAACTTCAAAACTGAACCAGCTGATGTTAACCTGTATCGTCTTAATTCTCTCTAATGCCCTAGCCACCTGATCATTCTTCCCTTGGAGTGTTTAGACAGGGGGACAGTACAAACAGGGTTTTTTTTCTGTCTCACTGCTGGAAGAAGCCGTATAGAAAAATAGTGGCAATTAATAACATCTATTTCTGAAACATGCCTGGACACCTCATTAAAGTATGGCAGGACAAAGAAAGGCATGATTTTTATGGTTTCTTAGAAGCCCTTATTGTAGTGTTTATTCAAGCTGAACTCCCACTATAGAGGGAAGTAATTTTGAGCACACACTGCAAGATCAAACTTTCAACATTTAAGTTTTAATTACACTCAGTTTTTCTTTCTCCCGTCTGTTCGCATCAAAAGGTCATGGTCTCCACCACAGTATTGTCAGAAACATTTGTAATACCTTAGAGAGCAGACAGCATGAACAAATACTGTACAGCATTTTTGCTAAGGCTGTTGTTCATCTTATACAAAAAACAGGCAGGAAATTCAGAAGAAAACAAAGAATTGCTTGAATTGGAGTTTAGCCTATTTTTTACAGAAATGTTAAGTTGAATATTCATTTCAAGACACATTTATCACTTGGTAATACAGCATAAAGAGAACAGTTGATGGCACAACATATTTGTGCCTAGACTGTGAATCTTGCCTGTGATGGAAGAACTGAACAATGTTTCCTAAAGTTACTCTACAGAGAAGGCACAGATGCTCATTCTGCGTTCAGGAGAGGGGCCCTTGCAATTCAAGATATATAAGGGATTGGAAGCAGCGTTCCTCTTGGGACACATGCTGTCAAAATATCAAGTGCTTAAGAAACACCATGGCATTCTCACAATATTTATGCTTCTGTTAAAAATATGCAACTGTCAATTAATGGAGACAAATAAAGAAGTCAATATAGCAAGTGATGAAACAAAGAAGACATGGATAAAAGCATTCTAATAGCAGCTATAAAGACCTGGTTGCAAATAACTGCCACGTACCCTGGTCTGCATTGCAGGTCGGGCCATATTGTTGGATACAAGTGTCAGTGACTTTTCTTCACCCATGTAAAACTCAAACAGAATAAGGGGAGTTATAGTTTCAAACTGCACCGAGACCTACAATTTACCTTTACACAACAATTTTTTTTAGTAATGCCACTTTCATGTGTGATTAATGTCATACATCATGAATGCTAATCCTAACCTTGTACAACAATTTTCTGCTAATACAAGTCCACAGTATTTAATCCTTCAGTCCCAAGTAAGGCACAATGGTGTAGTTAGATCAATCTCAGTATTGTTACACGTCTTTAAAAATTTTTGTCAGTATTTAAAAAGTGAGTGGTTTTCCTCGTCATATGAATTAATGACTCCTTATTGCTCACTAGAAAACAGGTATACTAATTTACCATATGTTCAACGCGAAAGATGGAAAAAAATAGCTTCTGCATCTGTCAGGAGTAGGTTTCATCCTACTGCTACTTGCTATCTTTCAATTAATTCCTGTCAATTAAAAAAATATAGCAAACTATGATGTTCTGTGCAAGTTTATCTCTTTTGATTTTACGCCCCACTCTTGTAATTATGTATTAGTAAATGTATGCAGAGTTCTGGGACACAACTAAGCCTTAAACAAGTTGAAACACTGGACTCCATCCTGTGACAGTTTTGGAGTGCTGAGGTATTTGTGACCTAAATTGCAAGTAAAGGATCTTCACTGGCTATATGGTTCATTGTCAGTGATAAAACACTGAAGCACTGAGGGGAACAGAACTGATGCCAAAGTTAATCCGTTCAGACCAGGGAAATTTGGGTCCTTGCCCTGATTTTGCATCCATTTCCCTGTTAGATACTAATGCCCAGAATCATAACTAATTCACTGGTCTGTTCTTAATATAGGAATCTGTCGTACAAATGCTTGAATAGCAGAGGATGAACCCCACAGAATCAAGAAAACAGTTTGCAAGAAAGGAAGAAAATCTTCCAGGGAAAAAGGGAGGGACAATATTTTTCAATTAATTTATCCGATTTTCCTGTAGCGTGGGCAGCAGTTCTGTGGCCCTGCAATGCCCATTTTATATATTTAAGGAAAGGGTAGAGGCATTCAGTGCAAAAGTTCTGGAAAGCTTGGTTAACCTAAAAGATTTTTTTTCCTTTTTT
Source organism: Rhinoptilus africanus (assembly GCA_013400135.1). NCBI lineage: Eukaryota > Metazoa > Chordata > Aves > Charadriiformes > Glareolidae > Rhinoptilus > Rhinoptilus africanus. The sequence goes on from VXBO01004182.1 coordinate 8,129, forward strand.
TCTAAAATTTCTTTATTTCTAAAAGAGGATTCCTTGTGAGAAGTACCACACTGCCCTTTTTCATCAAGGACCTCCCAACACTTGTGAGGTCTTGAATGAGGTCTGTGTTTATCTGCTAGACAGAACTGGTCTGTCTCACCCATAAAAGGTATTAATTCCCCTTTCCAGATAAAACCACCATGATCTTTATCCATCACTGTAGGTCTGCCTTCATTCTTCTAGCCCTTCTGCCAGACTTACGGCCAAGCTGGAATGGCAGTGACACCAGCACTGCTTCATATGGCTACTGTGCATCAGTCCTTGCAGAAGAGAAGCCCTGAGGAAGATCGATATTGAAATGGTCCAGTCAGCATTAGCTATTAAATTTGTATAAGAAGGATTTTGTGATCTTTTAATCTAATTCTTACTTCTGACAACTGTCAGATGGGAGCTTAATAATTTATGTATTATTCACATACGTAAAGACTATGACTTTTATTGAGTTGAACATCATAACATTTTTGGTTCAAACGAAATTAAGAACTTAACTCAGCAAAGCACTTGGTTCTATATTGAACTTCAAAGTCAACAGAACTGTGAGTGATTTTTATTGAAGCTACATGCCTGCTTCATGAAGTACTGCTGAATACATAAGTATAGCTACACGAAGAACATAAATGCAAGCTATTAAAGGTTTGATTTTCACATCACTGACATTTTAGATGAGAAAGCTGGTCCTGGACATTGCGTTCTGTAATAATGTTATTAGTTATAACCCCAGATTACAAAATTACTTGCTGGACATGGATGATCTTACCTCTGAAGCTATGTACATGTGTAAATTAGCACTTGAACCTTGACAAACCTTTGCCAAAATAGAACCACTCATATTACTCTATGTATTCATTCCTTTGCTTATAGCACTTTGAGGGGAAATTAATTAATGAGTAGAAGAAAACAGTATTTTATGCAAATACTGAATTAATAAGTGGGGAAAGGACCTATAGGGCCTGTTTACAATTAATGTTCTATATGTAGGCCTTAAACTATTAAGTCTTACACTGCAGTCAAAAGTTGTTAGTCTTCAAACACAGCTACAAGTAAAAAGATTTTTATTAGTCTTAACTATATAGAGAGAAGATTTTTCTCAGGACTGGGATGAAAAATAAAATAATGGACTTCTTGTGCTTTATCTTGTTATCCTACACAAGTTATTTTCCATAAATAGTGATAGACATCTTTTAAACTCCAACTGTAATTTGTAATTCTGGAAATAATAGTTACCATGGTACCCCAAGTTCTTTTAGCAGACTAATTCTTTCCCAGGTTTGGTACTGCTATGTCATTTAATGTAATCACATACTCAAAATGACTGGTGATTTATATAAACAAGAGAAAGCTCTCTAACACCTAACATTCTTCTTTTCTACTGAAGTGACAGTGACTTTGATTTTATAGCAGAAATACTAGTTACATTGAAATACAGATGAACGATTTTTTAACCTACTTTTAAGACATAGACTATACAATAGGTAGACAGTTAAGCAAAGTATTCAGATTTTTTTTTTTCCAAATACTTCACCTTTTCATGTTGTAGAGCCTTTTAACAGAAATATTAAAGTTAGTATATGAATGCAGTAAGGTATGCAAGAAACCACCTGCATGTCCACTTGGGCACATACATCTTGATGCATGTGAGTATATGCATGTGTGAGTGAAAAAGTGAGTGCATGAAGACCATGAGAGAACAAGTGTGAATGCATAAAACCAACTTACTTAAAGATTATATAAACAAGTATCACATTTTCCTTCCAAAAGATTTCACGCTATGTTATATTGCACTACTTTTCCTGCAACATACGCATAATTCATAAGATCATGTGACAATGAGAAAGTAGAGCTCAGAGTCCAAAAGTCCCTGGAGACAGCTGGAGACTTGGATTGGAAGCAAAAAGATAGAGGACAAAGAATATGTGCCACAGTCCTCAACTTTAGAGACTAAAAAAAGAGTCATCTTTATTTATACCAAAACTTACATCACTCAGACAAGGAATTTCAGTGTTTAAAATGAGCAGTCCATATCAGTGTAAGGATCTGGTTCAATGTACATACAATGCAGCTGGAACAAGAGCTTCTAGTAGGGCATGGAATAATGGGAGGATGGCCACACTTCATAGCAATTAATTGCTTTTACTGGTACGGAGTTATAAATGTACAAACTGAGGCTTTTCCTACAGAGTAAAAAATATAGCAAATAAAATTAACAGCTTTGGTTATTCTTTTTCAAAAAAGACCCTAGAACCAGTAATGTCTCAGGAGAAGTTATTTTAAACATTCAGATGTTATAAACAGGAATAAAGAGATTACACTGAGGCTGAGTTATTTTAGGTCTGATCTTGTATTAAATCTACTGTAACAAGGAGGGGGGTGCATGACAAAATTCAAGAAGACAATTCCATTTTAGCTTATTTTTTTGAGTAAATAAAGTGCTTGGACGGATGGGTGAGAAGATGGGGATAGAAAAGAAAGAAAGGACAATAAACTGAAGAAAAAAAGAAGACAAACCAAAAGGATCTTACATGAGACAAGCAGAAAAAACGGTATGCCAGAGAAGAGCTGTCATAAAGACATGGTGTGTAGGGGCGAGGAAAGTGATCTTTTTCAGACTTTAAGAAGCCTTATATTCCCAAGAATTTCCATCATAAATAAAAAGGAAGTGAAATGGATATTTGTTCTGAAAGGGATTTTAGAGGTTTCTGAAATTGCTTGTGACCAAAAAGATTGTGTACATATGTATCAATAGATAAAAGTGAAAATCAATTAGAGGCATTGCTGGTTAATACTATATTGCTGGCAGTGTAACAGTGCACGTCCATTGCATGGTCATGCCAGCGAACCACTCCATTGTAATTTTAGAGATTGTGGGGAAATATAGGGCATAATTCCTGTAATCTCTTGCCAAAACAAGGGGGAGAGGTTGTGGTTAGGCCATCCCAGCTTGCACTGATATTTGGAATATCCATAGCAGAAGTTATTTTTGAAAATCCCTTCTTTGAGGGTCAGAAGTCTGATTTTAATTTTACTGTATGATCCTGCTAAATACAAATAAAAGTTTACCAATAAAGAGTATGCATTAATCTGACAGTGCACAAAAAATAATAATTTGATATTCTTAATATTGCACTGATTTGCATATCTCCCTAACACCTTCTACAGTATTTTTTTAATTAGCCACCTGCTCTTGTTATGCATAACATCTAGTTATGATTCTGCAGAAGTGCAATTCTAAGAAGTAATGGTAGCGTGAAAAGCAAATAGCTTAGTTTGACCCCTTCTAATCCCCAGCAGTACCCATATAACAAATTATTATGATGATCTGAGAACCTGCTGTAGCCCTCAAGAGGTTAAAAAAACCCCCAAAACCAAACAAGTTATTTTCTGTGGACACATTTGTTCTATATACTTAAGAAAAATAAATTTATTCAAACACTTTGTTTTTCTGGATAGTGGTTGTGCTGCTGCAGCGGACTCAGTATTGAGAAGTGTTGAGCTATTTAAAAAGTATGCATAAAATAGGTTTTGTTTGTAACTTTCAGAAATAATAATTTAAAATCTAATTCAGACATATTACATTAATAAAAACTTTTGACATGCTTCTAGATTAAAGTTCAGGAGATGTTTTCCTAGACACAATGGAAAACCAACTTCCTAAATTCTCTGTCCATGTGTCAAGCACTGCATAATTCATTTACCGTAAAAAACACAGTCTAAGAGTATTTTCTCCCACTATGTTTCGGAAGTTATAAAAAAAAAGTCTAAATTGTTACACCAAAATTCTCATTTATCTTGAACATGAGTCTGTTCCGTTTTTGTTTTCAAGAAGGAAGGGGTTTTTAAGAGGTTTCCATAAATGTTTACAAACCAAGAAACCTCTAAAGAGGTAAAATAGAAAAAGAAAGGCGGGAGGGGGAGCAGAGAAGAGAGAGAGAAAAAAGAGAGTAGTACATTCTTTATCCCTAGAAGTTTTAAACAGAAAGGAATAAGTGAACTGAAGTAGGGACAGTCACTTGTCCCCAGGTGGGGAACAAGGAAGTTAGCACCAAGAACATTTGAACATCATCGCTCACAAGAATAACTTTACAAGGAGACAAGGCATAAACACAAGAACAGAAAATGTTTTTTCACTCCAGTAAAAGGAGATGACTTACATCAGAGAAGCCTGGGATCTCAGGAAAAAAGCCTCAGCAGAATAAAAATACCAAGAACAAGAATACCGTTTCACAAAAAGCAGTATGAATGATGTTGATATTCTGGACATGTGGAAGACACAATTTTTTTACAGAATGTAATGATTCCTTGTGTCATCCTTGAGTGTGCTGAAGGAATAGTGCAAAAAACTCAGTACTCTACAAGTTCATCAGTATCAGTTGAGGGTCGCTTAGTAATACCAGGCATTTTTGAAAAGTATGGAAAACTGGAATTGCAAGACATGCAAAAAACATAAGAAAATTCAGCCTTTTATGACTCAGTGTTATGAGAGGTTTCTATGGTATTGAGAGCACTCAATAACCTCATAGAATAGAACAGAATCACAGAATCATAGAATCTCTTAAGTTGGAAGGGACCTTCAAAGGTCATCTAGTTCAACCCCCTGCAGTAAACAGGGACTTCTTCAACTAGACTGGGCTGCTCAGAGCCTCATCAAGCCCGGCCTTGAATGTCTCCAGGGATGGGGTCTCCACCATCTCTCTGGGCAACCTGTTCCAGTGTCTCACCACCCTCACTGTAAAGAACTTCTTCCTAATGTCTAATCTAAACCTACCCTGCTCTAGTTTAAAGCCATTGCCCCTCGTCCTATCGCTACATGCCCTTGCAAACAGCCCCNGTTCATAGGGTTTGGTCGGGCCCACCTCTCTAGCTCGTCCAGGTCCCTCTGGATGACATCCCGTCCCTCTGGCACATTGACCGCACCACTCAGCTTAGTGTTCATCGGCAAACTTGCTGAATGTGCACTTGATACTACTGTCTGTGTCATTAATGAAGATGTTGAACAGCACCGGTCCCAGTATGGATCCCTGAAGGACGCCTCTTGTCACCCCTCTCCATCTGGACAATGAGCCATTGACCACCACCCTCTGGATGTGACCATCCATCCAGTTCCTTATCCACTGAAGAGTTCAGCCATCAAATCTGTATCTCTCCAACTTAGAGAGAAGGATGTTGTGGGGAACTGTGTCAAAAGCCTTGCAGACGTCCAGATAGGTGATAACCATAGCTCTCCTCTTGTTCACTGATGCAGTCACTCTGTTTTATAAAGCCACTAGGTTGGTGTTGATATGTAACAGAGTATATCTCAGCCAATGTTACTTGTGCAGGCAAAGATATTTCAGAATCTCCAGATGTCTTCTACAGCTGTTCAATGTGCAGAAGGTAGGTATGGATGAAGTACCAGCCACTCTCAGGAGTTTTAAGGTTGGATTTATAACCTTTTCTATAATTTTAAGACTTGCATTACTCCTTGTTCTGCAACAAATACAACCCTTTTATTTTTATTAGTTAATTCAGAAGAAAATTAACTTCACCAATATAGTGTGAAGACAGCATACTGACTTCAGTCCAAAAGGAAAGAAAAAAAAAAAAGAAAATACACGCACAAAAGGAAAATATGGGATGAGGGAGTATTCTAGAAGTTCTGTGTAAAATAACCACCCATGCAAAGACTCACACAGGCGTTCTTCACAGCTAATACATTTCATACGGAATAAAGACACAAGAACAAATGTATTTTTCCTTCATGTTTGCACAAATCTATTCCTATTAGAGTCTTGCCTGCTTATTTTTACTGTTTCTAACTGAGATTATCCTTACCACAGCTGCAGAAAGAGGAAAAAAATGAAAGATCAAAAGAGCTAAACTAGACAGAAATTGCATACATATTGGCATACATATTTAAACTCACAGCTGAAAAAGAAGTGGTGAAAAAAATCTAACCCAGATGACTTGTGCTATGTAGCAGAGCCTGATTACTGGTGCAAAATGGAGCAGTGTAGCTCCTAAGATTAACAACTAGCTCTGGTAAGTGTGAAAACTTCCCACAACTTTCCCAAAGCCACTTTAGAGTCAAATCATAGAATAATAGAAAGGTTTGGGTTGGAAGGGACCTTAAAAATCATCTAGTTCCAACCCCCCTGCCATGAGCAGGGACACTAGACCAGGTTGTTCAAAGACCCATCCAACCTGGCCTTGAACACTTCCAGGAATGGGGCTTCCACAGCTTCTCTGGGCAACTTGTTCCTGTGTCTCACCACTCTCAGAGAAAATAATTTCTTCTTAATATCTAATAAAAATCTACCCTCTTTCAGTTTAAAACCGTTAGTCCTCATCCTATCACTACACTCCTGATAAAGAGTCCCTCTCCATCTTTCCTGTAGGTTCCCTTTAAGTACTGGAAGGACACTATAAGGTCTCCCTGGAACTTTTCCTTCTACAGGCTGAACAATCACAGCCTGTCTTCACAGGAGAGGTGCTCCAGCCCTCGGATCATCTTCATGGCCCTCTGCTGGACCCGCTCCACCAGGTCCATGTCCCTCTTGTGCTGAGNCTAACTGCTCACTACTTGGACATCAAGCTGTTAAGTGCAACTCTGCACGTGGATATCCAGTCAATTCCTTATCCACCATCAAATCTATGTCTCTCCAATTTAGAGACAAGGTTGTCATGCAGGACGGTGTCAAATACTTTGCACAAGTCCAGGTAGATAGTGTCAGTTACTCTTCCCTTATCCACTAACATTGTAAGGTCGTCATGGAAGGCCACAAAATTTGCCAGACACAATTTGTCTTTAGTGCAGCCATGTTGTCTGTCACCAGTCACCTCCTTACTTTCCACGTGCTTTAGCATAATTTCCAGGAGGATCTGCTCCATATATTATGTGAACAACATAGAACATGAATGACATATGACATGAATGACACAGAACATGCTGCCAGAAATTAAGTATGCCAGAAATTACAAGATTTTAGGGCCCTGATCTCTTCTAGTCTCATTTTCCTGTGACTACAGGAAGTTTCTGTGGTGTGGGGCCTTCGTTTCTACATCAGGGGCTCATTGAAATTAAAGCCTCTAGTGGGAGTCTGACTAAAATCAGCAAGGGACATTCACTAAGGTGCTAAGAACGGGCCTCAGACAGACAACTTTTCAGGCCAGGCTTAAATAATACTCAACAAGGGACTTGTTTTACAATGACTGGACTATTCTAATTTAAGGCATGTGTAGTTAATCCCTCTCACTTGGAAGCCTTCAGTGGAGCTCCAGTCAGTTTTTTGTTCATTACTTAAATATTTTTTTAGACACATAGAACACAAAATCTCCATTTCATATTTAAATCCCCGAAGATTTTACATACTTAATGCTTTGCTTTCATAAGGTATCTGTCCTCATTTGCAAGGATTTAAACAAGAAAGGAGGTGAAATAAAACTTGCCTAATCTTGATTTAAAGTAGAAAGTAACATTTATGTCATTGGTGTCCTCCGTACCTGTCATACAGGGTTAGGAGCTGGAGTTTAGCAATCTTTCTTGGAAGTAACTAAGAGCTTTTACCCACTGGTAAACACAGAGGCAAGAGGGAGTCTTAGTATGATTAAGATTACCCAAGAAACTCCCTTAGCATCCTCAGTTGCCAGTTGTCACAGAGCTGAACACCACATTTAAGGAAAAAATCCACTGTATCCACTTCATATCTCCTAGTTGAGAGAAAAGTTTCTCTCAGGTTTGCATTGAGTGTTGCCTGCCTTCCTTGGGTCACCTCCTGTAGGGAACATTTACACCTGCATCAGCCTTCATGAGAAAGCTGTTGTTTCAGGCTAGTTCTTTATGAACTAGTTGCTTTTAAATATTATCTTTCCATATTGCACATCCTGAAAATTTAATGACCTTCTGGTGGGCTGCTTTCCTCATGTTGGTGCATAAGACGTGAAAAGCTACATCCCACATCTCTTGCCAGTGAGTAACTTTCAGCAAAAAAAAGGATGAAAAATTGTGTCTGGGGAAACTGAGCAACAGCTGTACAGAGTTTACTAAGACAGTTCTCCTTCCACTGGCATGAAAACAAGGATGTTGAAAAATGTAGGTACGATATATTCACTAGCATTAAATATGTAGGTCTACTTGTCCCATAACAATAAAAAAGAACATAGATAATTCAAATAGCTGAGAAAATCCTAACCTGAAGAAACCATTCATCCAAAAAGATGAACTCTGGAAAAAATGATAGTTGTTATAGCCTCTCCCCGCCAACTTTTTGCTTTACCATAGCAACTACATGCAATTTGATTTCCTAGACCTCCAGCACAGATTATTCTCATGCATACAGTCAGTCAGGCCCAATCTTATAACTGTTGAAAGAGAAAATTAGGCAGCTGATCGCATAACCTTGCGTGCAAATTAAATACGCATATTACAGTAATGAGGGCAGGGACAAAATAATGAAGCAAAGGGTTGTATTGTAGCAGAGTAACTTTGCAGTTTTAGGTGAAGACAACCAGTGCAAGCATTTGGTATAGAGTCATCTAGAAAATAAAAAATATATACTTTTGTTTGTTTCTGTTAGGCAAGTGCATGAAGTTCAGTGCTATGAGAAGAAGTGACCCAAGACACACTAAGCATTCAAGGACACACAGGAAAGGAAGGACAGAAGTTGGGTTGACTGATCAATACCATGTGAGACCGCTGGAGAATGAGGAGCTCCAGAACATAGCTTTCCTCATGGAAGGCTCCAGACAGCTTTCCTTTCCACATTGGCAGAATAACTCTATAACAAAGTAGGATAAAACTGAGAATAAAGTCATCCTATCCATTAGGGAAAATTATATTTTTGTGGTATTTTCTTTCTAGATTTTGCACGTATGTGATATTCGTCTTCTAAGAGGCTTTT
>VXBO01004182.1:17106-29730 GCA_013400135.1 Rhinoptilus africanus
TTACAGATGATATACAGTGATTTAACACTCCTTTGGCCATTTCAAAATAAGCTGTAGCTATGTAATTTTGAACTAGTATTCATAATCACAATGGTTAATAAAACAGATGCCTCTCTATAAACCCTTACCTGCATTAAGATCTGTAAATGGATATACCTGTAGATGGATGTGCTGGTGCTCTGACCTCCCTCCCATCCCTGGATGATTGCTGTTTCCATGACACCCACATCCTCTCCACTCCTAGGAATTGCTCAGTGATCCAGCCACATTAATACATTAACCCTGCCCAATAACTCATGTAAAACACTGCAAGCTTTGGAGTGGGAGATGGTGGTGGGAGAGAAGACCTTTCCCCTTAACATCTTTTCCACCAATACAAATCAAAAAATCAAGACAAACCTTTCTACCTTTTTTTTTTTCTCTATTTCTGATGGGAAAGAGTCACCTGCAGTTCCCTTCTGTCAGTAGCATGTCAGAAAGAGGAAAATTTGAGTCCTGGAACATACTGCAAGGTTGTTGGTCTCACCTGGCCTCTGCAAAAGCAGTAATAACATTGCCCTATTAACCACCATTAACAAGCTTCCTGCTGCTTGTTAAGCAATGAAAAGGAGAAAAGGGGAGAAAAAAAACCCATCACCCAAACCCACAAGTTCCAGACAAGTGTAAGAAGTAACAGTAAAGTATGTAAATATCTTTCAAAACCACATTTGTTTTAAAGTGAAAAGAAACAAAATCACTCAAGTATGTTATCTTTGTCATTTATCATTGGGACAGCAAAAAACCTGGAATACACATTACGTGTTTGGTGTCAATTTACAAGAAAATTATTTATCCCCAAATGCTCAGTTTTGAAAATGTCTAAATTTCTGGTTGGGAAAAAGAAGCCATACCAGAATAGATGCAAGTACTTTTTGGTGCATTATGCAACACAAATTCAGTTTAGGTCCAAATTCTTTTAACCAATCTTCTTTCGGTAACACAGCTTGGAAAACAATCTGCAAGAGGGTTCTTCAGTAGGAAGACTGAGCAGCTTTGATTAAAAACCTTGTCCAAATGCTACGGTGAATTATATGAAGGACCAAAGTCTCTCCCTCTTAAACTTAAAGCACGAAGTTAAATAAGCCTTCTTGCTAGTCTTTACTATTGCACTCACTGTGGAAGTTGCGAGAGAAAATCCCAATCCATACAGGAAAAAGTTTCTCTTAACAGCATTTCACTGTATTTTATTGTGCTTTACTTACCTACAAGTAATTGAATGCTGAAAGTTTATATCACAGAGCTTGTTGTCATAGAGATTGGGAAATTTAATATGGTAAAGTTTATTATTATTATGATGTAGGTTTATGACACCACAGCTGAAACTTTCCACTTTGAATAGTTAGCTCTAATTAAAGCATAGTGTAACAGATAATGTGTCGCCTAGCCATATGCTAATTTTTTATCTTCTGTTTTGATTACTGAATTTCAGTCAATTCCAAAGGGGATTTACGTGTTATTCTGTCATCTACATACTTTGTAAACACACAAACAGCTATGTTCACAACATAACACATTAATATAACCTCACATTTTGATGTAGTTCACAGAATCCTTAACATTAACAAAGACAATAGTCTCTTCCCCAAATTCACAAACTCAAAAATGTATGGGTTTTAGATCTTTATTTTACCTGAAGCTGAAATAGCTTACATTTGTTTATAGTTACTCGGTTGCATCTGGGATTTGTCTAACAGGTTAACGAGTCACAAAAGGCTTAATGCTCTAAAATCCATTTAAGTGTCTAATTCAGAATGTATGCCAGAGCCTCTGTGACAAGAACTTTATGAAGCTAATAGCAGTATTGTGCCTGCTATGTTTTTTGGGTTATTACAAATAAGATGAAGACATTGCATAGGGCACACATTTGAAAGAGCGAGCTTCGTTTTATTGAACACATTCTGCTTGGAGACAGAGTCTGTTCCCTGATCATAAAACAGTTTGTACCAGGATACTAAAGAGAAAATATGTGGGAAAAAAAAGTGTATCCCTATATAGAGGCAGAGAACCGTGGAACTGTGGTCAAAACATCATACAGAAGAGCACAGGTATCTCTAAGATAAGGCACTCAGGTAAAAGAAAAAAATCACCTGAGGACATCCTGCATCTTATGAACCCTCACTCTGCAGAAGGGCACAGCTCATAAGAAGGTGCAGGGCTTGTCCCTGGTCAAACCCACTTCCAGATCGTTGAGTGGGGCTGTCCCAGGCCTTACAGGAGGTGCTCAAGCTCCATCAGCCTGGGCAGAGCAAATACTCCAACCAAACTGGTGGTGCTTATCTGGTTATCACATTTCACAAGACATTTCACTGAAGAACCATATATTTTGAGAAGGCTGTAATCACACAAATCTGTGTGAGAACTACTGTGAGAACTAACTGAACAAGATCTGCCTGGTTCTTGGACATTTGAAACACAACTCTTGATCAGTTTTGGCAGGAAAGTGGGATTGGGGAGAGCCAGATCTGCACAGACCCAGGAGCAATTTGGCAATGTAGTCAAACCAGTCAGATGGGCAGGTTCAGACACCTTTAGAGCTGGTTATCCACTCCTTGGTGGAGTGTTGCTCAGTTACAATTTTGACCCCACTCCAAAGTCAACAAAAATAAAGACTTAGGGTGTTGTGCTCTTCTGCTCTTTGATTTCAAACGGGAAGAATTGGTTTTTAGAGCATGATATTGACATTAAAAGAAAAACTCCCAAAGTACAAAATATGAAGAGTTTACAGTACCTAAATAAGCTAGTGTGACTGAGTTCTGTGACAGCCTTTCCAGTTTAGGAGGAAGACATTTCATCCTGGAACTGTAATTTATCAGAATTATCATCCGTGTAGCCTTATGTAGGTTTGAAGCCATCTCAAACTGAAATTTGGCTAAACTAACATAATCAACATGCTTATATCAGGCCAAAGTCTTTTTCACGTTTCTCATTTGACTATCTTGAATTAGTAAAGTCTTTGACTAGCAGAAGTATCCTGAAGTCAAAGAGTTGTACAAAACACTGGTAATACTTCATAGACTAGATTTTTTATACCCTACGTTAGAGGTAGGGTATAAATGGGTAAGCTGCACAAAATAAGAGTTGTATCAGGACAAAAAGATTTACATGTAATAGGATACTTAAGAAGCTTGATAACACTTTAAATCAGATTCTCTAGAAGGATTTAGTGATCAGATTGCCATTATACGCTACATAAATGCCAACCCATAATCTAATTACAATTGTTTGTGATTAAACAGCTGAGTCATAAAATGCTTCTCAAGTGTTCAGCAAGTGTGTGCCAATAGCAAGGAACTGTGACCTTATTCTTAATTTGGATACTTTGGTAAAATATGCTGGATGTTGATTTAAACTATGATATGGAAAAGATCACTAAGCTTAAGTGACTCTACTACAGAATTTATTGTTCCTGCCCTAGTTTGTACAGCAATCAGCAGAAGTGGGAAGAAGAAGGTGGTTAAAGAAAAAGGCAAGGGACTTTACAGGTAGACAGAAGGTGAAGGCATCTGCAGCAGAAGGGAGAGAATGAACTTGGCCTTCCAACCCAAATCACAACTACCTAGGTGTTTGCAGAAGCTGTCGGAACCCAAACAGTGCAGAAGGCTACCTTCTGTCTCTTTGCCTGGGTCTTGCAGATACCCTGTCTGTCTCGATTTTCTCTCCTCCTCACCAACTTGCACACATCTACCAAGTGCCTGTCAAAGCCGTTTTCCTTACTTACAATTTTCACCGTATTTTAATTCTCAAACCCCTCCAACAGCAGAGGCATAAAAATGTGAACATCATATTACCAAATTCAAGTACAAATCTTTATTCTATCTTTCCTTATTTTCTGTGTATTCTGTTTGGTTTCATTTACCCATTTGGCAGCTTTTTCACAAGTATTTCTATGTGGTTTAAGATGCTGTACACTAGACATGGAAAGTCACCTACTTTCAGGGAAAAGTGATATTGAAGATTAATTAGAAACAGATTATTTTTTTATTTTGAAGTGAATTGCATAAACACTAGCTATAAAAGCTAGTGCTCCATGTAGGACAGAATATGTGATATTCTTACCACGTAAGTTTATAAATCCAAGCTTAATGTCTGCTTTATAAGATTCATGCAGTTATTGATCATCTTGCTATTGCTTTATCCTTTGAAGGAGAAAAATACCCATATAAAAACATAAAAGTATAAGGAAGAGAAAAAGAAAAGAAGAATGAGAAGTGCATTGATAATTTATCTTCAACAACTAGGAAAAGCATGTTTTTAAAGTATGTAGCACCTAGAATTTAATTGACTGAAAAAAAAGAAAGGCTATGTTTTGAATGGACTATTTCACCCTTTTATCCATCATTTTAATTTAACAAAACTTAAACCTTTAAGATTTTAAAGTGTATAAACGATTTTTGCCAAAAACATAGATGATAACTGAGACAGCAGCTCAGATTATATTGGTTATTTATCTTGTAGTGATTTATTTCAGGGCATTACAGTCGTGGTTATGTTAAGAAGAAAACCTATTTACTAAAATGGAATGACAAAGATTTTAATGTTGAATTCAGAACCAATAGCAGTGTGAATCCTTTTCACTGGGATAGAAGATAAGTAATTTCTCTTCTGTTTCTAAAGAGAAAACCAGCAAAATTGAAGTTGAGAACAAGAAAGGTCTTATTTGACTTTAAAATATTCACAAATATTTATATTTCAGTTTTTAGTATATTCGTTCTCCTATGATGCGTACAAAATGTCTCTAGGACCCTGCTACAATGGAATGGACAGCATCATTTTCGGTACACAAAAACTTGTAATCTCTGGTGTAAAAACAACAAGCAGCTGATCTGTGTGAGGGTTAAAGCTTTCCAGAGCATTTTGGCTTTTGGCTTATTATTAGTACTTTAGCATCTTTCTCAGGACAGCATTTTCTGAGTGTAGGGGTGCTTGGAGCAGTTTCAGGTGATGTGGTACCGATAGACTAAAAAAAGGGTACTGTACATTTCCACAGAACACCGTGCTTTGCAAGGCTTAAATAATTAAATTCAGAATGCAGAACACAGGAGAGAAAAAAAAATTATTGCAAAAAGGGAGGTTTATGTGGTTTATGTGGTCATATGAATGGTAGAAAGGATTATTATGTTGATCTTATATTCAACAGATATATGTAACAACTACCTAAACTGAGAGATCAGCTAGACGTGCTACAGGCTATGATAACTGCAATGTCCAAGCACAACATGACTAAGACCCATGGTCTGTCTCCTATACCCAGGCTATTTCAGAAGGTGATGTAAAATTATCCCACAGGGATACCAGGCCAAATATATACTCTTGTGCCATCCCCCAGACTTTATTTAGCCATTTGTCAGTAGCTATTTCCCTACGTGATCTTTACACAAATAATTATTGCACAGATTAGCCCTACATTTGCATATCCACTGTTAAGCACATTGATTTTCATTTCAATGGCAGCTTTCTGTCTGTGAATGCTAAAAGAAGTAAAAAGGGAGGACTTGGTTTGCTTTTTTATATGTCTAGTTACAACAATAATTATTCTGGACTTTTTTCCTCCAAACTAAAAAATCTTTTATTAATGGGAAAAAACCCCATCCTTTCTCTGAAAAGAATCCATCTCTTTACTCCCTAGTTTAAAGTAGCATGAAAAGCAGCAAGAACATTAAATAAAGCTACAACTAGATATTCAAACTGTGCACATTTTTTTTATATTACCCATAACAGCCATTCTCCTCAAACTGCAACACACCATTCTTTATTCTGATTGCTGCTTGCACCTGATTTATATCTGAACCATCTTCTCAGATGAGCATTTCTCTCCTTTATAGTCTATAAATAGCTGTGAGTTCCCTTTTCAAGAGTAGAAGAGAAAGTTTTATTCCCACACATGCAGGACTGCCAACACATAAACTGCCCAGGTAGTAGAAATCAAACAATTGGCTCCCCTCAAAATGCCTCTGCCTGTTAAACAAAAGGCCAGCCACACTTCATGAAAACCCCTCAGTGTTGCCAGCAGCTTGCAGAAGGCCAGCAAGAGACTACTTCTGGTTAAAGTTCCCAGTTCACAGAAGTTCTCCCTGTTACTGAGATACAGGAGGGTTTCCTTGTGGTGTATTCTCGTAACTAGGTAAAGAACGGAGCTTTAATAAAATGGTATTTGGTTTTTTGCGGTTGTAAGCATTTGTCATGTGAAAGCATTGCTCAGGGCAGCAAGGAAATGCATGTTAGCAAAAATCCTGCTCATTAAGCTTGCCTCGGTAGAGGAGCACTGAACCTTCCTCTCTCAGACTCTTCCTCAGCATCCTCCTTGGCCTCTGCAGTCTTGATATCTGCAAGCCCTCCCCTTCTTTTAATCTTTACTATTACATTCATCATGCAAGCCTGCTGTTTCCTCAATTCATTTCAGCCTGTGAAGCCTTTTCCTCTCTGGAGCCCGGGAAGTTTTTCGAGAGGGGACCACAAGAGGGCAAAGCCAGATCATGAACATCTGAGCTCACTGTGGCTCGGTCCTGCAGCCCAGGGTGCGGTGGGGTTTCAGGACGATCCTGGCAGCTGCCTGGATCCTCATGATTCATATGGTGCATGTCACGATATGTCACTATTTGCAAGCGCCAGCCGAAAAACCCGGTCTTCAGGAAACCCTCAGGATCTCTGGGATCAAGAATCAAAGGCCTGGCAGTGTAATTAGGCAACAGCCTCATTAACCTAATAACCTCTTCCAGTGCTTGTGGGGATCTCTCATATTGTGCTGTAAGAAATTAAGGAGAACAACATGAGAGAAAGGAATGGAATGATTTTCATGTTAGGCACTTCGATTCTTCGTTTGAACTCATTAAGTGATACTGCAGTGTAGAAGACTCGTTTATTTAGAGAGGGAAAAGCTTTGCAACTTCATCTTTAGAACTATTTGCTTTGAGTGACCCTCATCACTGTGTTCATGTAAAGCATCTGAAATCACAGTACAGTAACCAGCTGCCCAAGAGAACCCATCCTATTGAAGATGATAGCTAAAGGATGCTTTTTATTTGAGATTTATCAGAAAAACTTACCAAATATGCCTTTCTTCCATAGAAAGTACCCAGTCCCCAAAATATATTTCAAACCATTCATGCACATGATCTTTTATAAGGTTTCATTTAAGACGAGCCAAAATGCACCTTCATCTGCCTGGACTTCAGACAAAACACCTGTCCCTAGCCCTCCGTAAAGACTGCTTCCCTTCTCTCTTTTAGATCAGTGTCTTCCAAAGTAGTTATGTTCTCCCCACTTTGTGTGCTATTCATACTGAAGACAATTAATAATCATGCAAAATCGAAGTCGTGATCAGCTCTTTTGAAATTTTGAACTCATTTTGTGAGCACAGTTTTTCTTGAGCAGCAACCAGCCATTCGTGGCAAAAGTGAGGAGAGGCTGTTACATGCCAGGAGTGCTTCTCAATACAACAACCAAACCCCATGCCACAGACACATACCCATCACTGCTGCTGGTTTTCAGTTTTAGTAAATTTCTGATGACCCAGACACTGGCATATTACCTCTCCAGCCTAAAGCGGTGAGCCTGCTGCTAGAGCATTTATTTTCCAGTGAGATATGGTTTGGTATGCACTGAAGATCCACGCAGCACACCTCATCGGCAACAGCACTGACCTCTGGGGCACTCCAAAAGCAGGGAGGCAATCACTCAACCAGTAGAGCTCAGTGTCAGAAACTGGAGCACATTGATACCCAGATGGATTGAAAATGGTGGTGTTAACTATCACTGCAAGCAAGTGGGCTGCTATGCCCACAGTCTAGAAAATTATCCATCTGGTACCGATTCAGGAAGGCATCCATCCATTTAAAAACTGTGAATGGAAAATGTTGTGTTGTCTAATTCACACACTCATTTTGGCCTGACTGTATTGAAAACTTAACATGGGAGCATGCCACTGCACAGATGAACCACCCATTTCGATGTCTAGAAGCAAAACATACGAACAATTAATCCTTCAATCTTTATATTTATTATAAGTGGAATCTTCTGAATTACATTCCTATCCATTTTAAAAAGTACTGATGCCTTTCTGAAATGGACCTCACCCCTCAGAGAAATTCCTGCTATTGGACAACATTTTTTTTTAATTTCTCCTCCTATTTTATATTATTTTGTTCTCATGTGAACTTATGTTTATTGTTTCAGTGATACTCTCCTGTTGATTATTACCCCCTCCATCATTTGTGAGATAATGTTTAGTATTGTTGTGGAGAACAATGTGTCACTGAGATCAGCAGTAATAGGACTTTAAAAATCACCCGATACCTTGGGTTGGTGCAATTCTTTGCATCAAAAGAAGAAAGTACAAAAATATACAAAAAGCATATCAGAAGATCTCCATGAGACAACTTTTTGAAAAGCTAGCAACTTTCAAATGGTATTTGTATGTTTATAATTGCATGGAGGGAGTGGGATTAGAAAAATAGTTCTCTTCTATCATTGAGCTATAAAAAATGAGATCTTGAAAATAAATTTTATATATAATTTTAAGCTACTATAAAAGTATCTTTGAGATGCAGAGACTACAAATCATTCCAATGTCTAGTCCTGAGCTGCCCCCAGGCTCTCCTTCCCATATAATTTTCAGAGAGACTTACATCAGTATAGCTAACAATGTAACCAACACATGTTTTTAAGAATCCTTCAGAAGCAGTAACTAAGCTCTTATACTTTTCACTTGCTGGGGAAATACTCCTGGATGTCTGCAGTTCCTTTGGTAAGCTTTACAATGTGAGAGCTTCTACATCTCTGCCTCCTGGACTGTACAGAAGCAAGTCTGACTTGGCACTCCCTCTCTTGCATCTCAAAACATTTGTGCTCTAAAACCTGAGATAGAAGTGTAAAAGACCTGGAGAATCCATTTTTCATTTCATCTGTCCTTTGTCCCAGTAATAAGAATGTTATCATTTCCAGCCATCTATAGAGAGGTCTTAATGATGCCAATAAAACAGCAAGACACAAACCTAAAACGCAGGTCCTTACTTCCCTGTGCCAGAGGGCTGAGGCAGCACTTCCACATAATGTATATTTTTTTCTTGTCTGGTCCCTACTCTGTGCAAAGACAGCTCCTTCAGCCCCGACCAATACCTCCACTGCCAGGCAACAGCTCTCAGCACTTACCTCACTTAGCAGTGCCTCTAAACCAAGAGTTATGATAAAATCATTGTACGGAAAGCACAGGAAGCAAGAGAAATCACATCACAGATTATCTTTTAAGAAGTAGTAAGATCTCTTACCACAGTTGGAAACCCTTTCCAAATCAGCCTTCTGTGGGAAAATTCCTTTTATTTGTATAGTTTTAGTCATACATGAATATGTTCCATTTAAAATACATTTCACAGAGCAAGAATATTTCTATGATTTTATCACCTAAATTACATTTAAAAAAATATTGCACACAAAATAGTCTCTTTAGAATATAAAACTGTGAAGTCCAATACAATAACAAAGCAAAACCCCAGATGAGAACATCTCATTCATATCCAAAAACAACATCCCTTGTTCAAAGTTCTCAACAGTTAAACGTCAGCACTTGAAAGGCATTCGCGTACCACTTACAGAACAGGGTGCAGAAGCAAGCTGTCATTTTGTCTAGTGGTTACTTCCTATCCCATACAAAAAATGTTACTGAAAAAGTAGAAAAATTCTACAAGTAACAAAGACAAAACCAGTGTGCACTCTGTGTATACACTCTGTGTACATGAACTAAACTTTCAACAATCATAATAGAGAAGGAAAAACACTAATATTCTTTGATAGCTTTAAAAATTTAACTTATGTTTATTTTGTCTTCGTTATTTAAGCATTACGAACTAATTAACAAAGTTATATTACATTAAACTGTGTGGTAGTTTTGAACTTCATCTTTTTGCTTCCATTTAATTGTCCACTTCCGCTTAAGTATCAATTTATTTAAGAGAATTGAAACCTTTCTGTATTCATTATTTTGTTTGCCTTTCCTGGAACAACAAATTTTAAAACAGCTTATCACTATATGATACAACTTCTCCACCACCCTGACACTGCATCATTCAAGAATATTGATATTGTCAGAGATTTGTGACTTCACAGTCATTCCACTCCACAGTGCACCTGATCTCAGAGGGAGCTATTAAAGTAAATTTCCTTTCCAGAGTTTCCCAGCCGTGGCAGTCTCTAGAGACTTAGGAAAGAGCAATACCAATATCTGAAATTAACTTTTCAAAAAAAAAAATCACCAACAACAAAACTCTTTCTTCATTTCAATGCATTTAAATATAATGAGTAACTCACCAAATTCGGCTGTTTATTCTTCATTTGGGCAGCCAACTCTCCACAGATGAACTGCTATGAATCCAGCTGCCTATCCCTCATTCTGGGAGATGCAGGAGATGCGGCAGGATCAAGTTTATCAGCAGAGTGCAACACTGGTGCATTTCAACAGGAGGGAGGCGGAAAAAACAGGGGTGGAGGCAGAAGAGTCAGCCCTCACAGCAGTTTAAGAGTTCTTGCATGTTGTTATTGCTGCAGGTTCCCGTGACTGGCTTTAGCTGATCTCCTCTCCTCTGACATTGCTGCCTGTTGAGCTGGGAAGCGCAAAGGAGGACTAATCACTGTACACCTCGAGCTGCCTCCTGCAGTAAGCCCTGGTGTTGTATCAGCTGCTGAGACAATCAATACCTGGGGAGGACAGAAGTTTTGTCACCTGTCACCTGAGATAAAATGATCAATTTCCTAATTCTAGTCCTAATGCTGGATTCAAAGCCGAGTGATAATTATCCCAGCTGGTTCTTAAAGCAATCTATGAATGACACTGATCATGATTATTAAAACTGGTGTGAAAGGCATTGTGGCACATGAGTTCATTGGGTCTATTTATAGATTAATTTTCCTCTATTTATGGAGTTATGTTGACTACAGGAAGGGATGGGAGCTTTCCCTTGTGAGAAGAGCTTCCCTTTTCCTAGTAGGTATCATTACTTTCTGGATGCATAATTTCAGACTAATGGCAAACTACAATGAAACAGTCGGTGGTTGCTTGACAATTCACTTTATTTATTTATGGCTGAATAAATACAGGCTGTAGTGAATCAGCTTTGCTGGTGTCACATGGGGACTGAGAAGATGCCGTTTTCTAACATCTTGAGCGTCACGGGCTACCAGACAAAGCACTCCTACAGCCCAAACTCTGCTTCCAAGTGTTGTTTATTACCCTCAAAAGCAACATGCTTATCAGATCATTTCACCTCTTCGTAAGCAGGCGATGGAGATTTAAAATATTTTAAGTCACAGTTAGCAGAAGAAGAACAAAATCATATTGAGTTACTAAAGCTTGCCTTAGTGTGACTTTGGACAAGTCTCAGAATATTGAACAACTTACTAGTGAAGTAAAAAATAAGACTCTGAACAGAAACAATAATAAGGATGAAATTATTTTTTTTACCATAAATCATGTGTGAATTTATTTAATTTTATTTTACCAAACACGAAAAAGTTCAGTGACTCAGTAAACCCAGATGCTTTTCTCTGCCACTCTCTAAAGCTTGACAAAGTTCCTTAAATGACCCCATGTTTATTTAGCCTTAAAGCCTTCTAGATACTAGGAAGCTACAAGAACCTCAGGTACAGGTTTCATACATAGGCTCGACCGTGACATTCAGCCAGAAGCATTCCTGCCTCAGCTTCCTTAGCAATGCCCAGTGTAAGGCAAGCGATATCTCAGACTGTATATAGATACAGTCTTTTAGCAGACCTCTGTCTGTTTAGAACATGCTGGCAAACACTGCTGTCATTTAAAATGGTCACTGAGGGGTGGTGAGGAGGAAAACAGCTCCCTCAGTTAGCAGGGTCACCTGTTACATGACAAAGTCAAATTCAGTTCCTGTCTCTGCTCCACAGGATCTAAAACTTCTCTTCCATCTCATGGCAGTCACCCAACCTGCTTCACTGCAATGTACCAGTCAAGATTCATGTGGGATTGTGAGAAACTGAGGATGGTACCCCCGTGTAGCTTAGATGTCCTGAAGTGGATACAGGTTCTGATCCCCACATAAAGGCTTGTTAAGGTACTTAATGCCATCTTTAGGTATTTAATGCCATCTTTGCCTCAGTCTTCAGCAGTAGGAACAGTTGTTCCCTGAGCACCCAGTCCCCTGAGCTAGAAGACAGGGATGGGGAGCAGAATGAAGCCCCTGTAATCCAAAGGGAAATGGTGAGGGACCTGCTTCAGCACCTGGAGGTGCACAAATCTATGGGACCAGATGGGATCCACCCAAGGGTACTGAAGGAGCTGGCGGAAGCGCTCACCAGGCCACTTTGCATCATTTATGAGCAGTCCTGGATAACCGGGGAGGTCCCAGCTGAGTGGAGGTTGGCAAATGTGACACCCATCCACAAGAAGGGCCGGAAGGAGGATCCAGGGAACTACAGGCCAGTCAGTCTGACCTCGGTGCCTGGGAAGGTCATGGAACAGATCATCCTCAGTGCCATGACACGGCACATGCAGAAGAAGAGGGTGATCAGACCCAGTCAGCGTGGGTTCATGAAAGGCAGGTCATGCCTGTCAAACCTGATCTCCTT
>VXBO01004182.1:30272-79002 GCA_013400135.1 Rhinoptilus africanus
TGGATATCAGGAAAGATTTTTACACTGAAAGGGTTATTAAACATTGGAATAGGCTGCCCAGGGAGGGGGTGGATTCACCATCCCTGGAGGGGTTTAAGAAAAGGGTAGATGAGGTACTTAGGGACGTGGTTTAGAAGTGGTTTTTGTCAGAATAAGTTGGACTTGATGATCTTAAAGGTCCCTTCCAACCTCACCGATTCTATGATTCTATGATTATACAAGCTAGAACATGTGTTTGTTGTCCAATGGTGACTTAAGAATCTCAGAAATGGGGTTCAGAATTCCCTCCCTGCAGGACACAGCCTTGCTGCCTGCTTCCAACACAAAGGTGGTTCTTGAAAAGCATCCCAGCAGACCTTGAATGTTTCCCTGAGGCTGTTTCCAGTGGGATGTAAGGTTTCTGGCTCCTCTTGCCTGTCCCTGGGTTCCCGCAGGCGCCTACCACCTCCCAGCATACAGACTCCATTCATACACATGTGGGTTTCCATATGTGGATCTCCACAGCAAAGAAAGGAGATGAACCAGTGTTCTCTGTTTTTAAGGAAATTCTAGACACTATTATATACAATGAGACCCAAACACTATTTTCTGCATCTCTAAGCTAGTCTTTTGCCTTGAAAAAACAGGCTACCAGGACCAGGTCCATTCAAAAATTCCTTCTGAAGCATGTGTAGACACCTCTCTGCAGCCTTGAGTGTAACATTTGGAAGCTCTAATGAAAGTCCCTGTTCATATCAGTATTTTCTTACTGATTAGCTTTAGGCAATGCTGTTTTGGGATAGTTTGTTTTTCAATGTGTAGAGGGTTTGAAATGAGGTCTGAGGTGCACCATACATAGAGGGTTTTCATGCCAAATTGTATTCCAGGTACAAAAAAAAAATTATGCCAAGTACCAAATATCCAGACCCTTTCTGCATTTCAATTACATTTACTTTTTTTTTTTTAACAAATGTTTAAGAAAGTTGAATCCTTTTTGTGTATTTGCAGAGACTTTTACTCTTTTTTTGCAGTAAAAAGTAAAAATTTCTAAATAACACTATTATTGAACAAAAAAGAAAGGAAAGAAAGACATTATCTTGGAGAGATCATCATCTTCATCTCACTCATATTATTTACTTCCCATGAAGGTTTTGACAGCTAAGATAACATGTGGACAAAACAGCAGGTGTGAGTCAGACCTTTCTCCAGATTTCATCCTGGAGAGAAGAACAACTGAAGTCCAGTTTATTTTAAAACAAAAGACAGGAGGATTGCTAAGAAAAACTAAATAATCAAGATTTTTCATTAAAATGTAAAGCTACAGTACAAGCTTAAAAACTTACAATGTAAAAACTTAGATTATGCCTACCACCTTAAATATGTCTAAAAAACAATGAATCCTAAGAATTTAACTGTCCTGTCAAAAGCACACTCTCTTCACAACTCATAGTCTTCTATGTTGTGGTAATGGAAGAAAACTAATTTTATTCTTTATTATGTTTTTCTCTTTCAGTCATGCAGCAATGTCTGGGTTTCACATTTTATGAATATGTTACTATTTAAGAAATAATTTTCACTTATATATATGTATGTAGTGTAGTGAAAAATTTTTAAAACATTTTAGGGTTTTTAAGAGGTTGGTTTTATATTTCAATATTCTGGTGGGCTGATATCAAAATTGTTTGGTTTGGAACATAAAGCACAAAATAACAATGAGAATGGCCAACCTGTAGTGTAGCCACTGAAATTTAAAGTGAAAGAAAGTGAAATGGTAAGCTCCAGAAACAAAGCAAGACTGCCATTAGCTGTTCTCTGGATTTAAGTTATTACAACATAATGCAATGAATAGTTACTCTTGTGTAGAAGTCAAAGTTATTTTTGCTTTTAATGAGGGTGGCTCTTTCCTTGCAAGCAGGAGGGTAACCTCACCAGAACTTCATAATCCTTGCTACAATCTTTTGCTGCTGCTAAGAGTGACATGTAGTTCACAGAATCATAGGATCGTAGAATCAGTTGCAGCATAACACAACAGAGGTGACATGTGACAAGGAGATGGCATGTAACATATTTTCCTCCCTTTTTTTTAAAAAAAAATTACATTAAAATTCATGGCCTGTTTCAAGCAGCCATAGATATACACAGTATTTCTCTGTGGACTTCACTACTATTCCCAAGCTTGCCAAGATGATCACTGGCATCTTGGGCGTATAGGAGTAAGTTACAAGCTTCTTTACACTACCATCTTTACAAAGATGCTCTTATTGTGTTGTACAATACTGTTCTTTTAAAACTCTGCTTGGTATGTAAAGAATCAAAGAATCAGTCTCTGTAATCACACAACTATATATCTGTGAGATTAGGCTGAGTAGCTGACTTGGAATCAAAAAAACCCTAAATTCATAAACCTGAGTCTTCCTTGTCATAGCTTGTACAATTATTACCAATGAAAAGTAACTTTGAAATGTTTACCAGAATGTGTTTGATTTTCCAACTGAAAATTGAAGTGGAAGATCTCACACGAAGGAAGAGTTTGAAAGTGAAAGATCCTAGTTCTTTTTTATTGTTCATTTATATGTTTATCTTGCTATTTGTTATCAGATACCCAATGACTTAATTGATTCTCTAGTTCTGAACTTTTTTTTTTTTTCCAGAACCACAGCTGGCAATAAGGTCAAATGGAAAAGATTAATACCTCCAGATGAAAACCTTTTACATAGTATTGAATGCTTTTACTGAAACAATAGATCTGAGAGATATCTGAGAGCAGTTGCTATAGTAATATAGTTTGAGAGAGCCCCGTGTTGATGTTGTGCATATGGGGTAGAAATGCAGAGAGGAAATGAGCCAGTTTGTTTTTCCATGCACAGCAGGGCCAGCCTGCACAACTGTAACAAATGAGCAAAAAATGTCACAGATTGGTAGCCAGTTGGAGGTGGGTGGAGGGGGAGATGAGTGGAGAAGAAACAGGTCAGATCTACACCGCAAAGTTGAGGGAAGGTGTAAGTAATGGCTATATATATTCTAATTATCTCGTCAGCTAACAGGGACTATACCAACAAGAGAAGGGCATTATAGAAATGAGTTTCAGCTCTCTAACTGGGCCAATGCCTCTTGTTTGCTCCTGTCACCTCCTCAAACCAGCTCCGACAGCCACCTGACAACCCAGTTCAAAGGCTTCACAGCCAAACTTCACTAGCTTCAGAGGGTTTTTGCTTGAGTCTAGAAGCTAACAAGCAAGCCAGGTTTTCTTGGTGAGAGTGAGCCATTGTCTCCTTTCTCTCCATTTCCCCACCTTACCTTTAAAATTGGGGGAAATGCCTTTGAATACATTCAAAGCTATTCATCACCCTTACTGGACAACAAATGGTGCCACTGTGATGCTTCTGATTGTGAAAGACGGAGAATAAAGTGTGCAGTGGCATTAAGGGTTTCTTATAGGACTGCTAAGAACCTTGCTTTGATGCACTAGGTCCTTAATTTGGTCAAAATGCAAACTTTTCATCTTTAAATTCTCCCACACTATGGCATTCACACAAGCTGTAACTATACAGACTCACACTTTTGAATGGCTCCTACTGAGGTAAACCTCGGAAAAACAGGACAGGTGGAGCTTCAAGAAAAACTGGTGTCCAAAATAATGTTATTTTATTTTTAAGTTATACAAGCTTGAGATATTAGTATTGGCCTAATAAGCTAGGAAGTGATAATGAAGTGAGGAAGAAAGGTGCTTTTCTAGTATAGAGCTCTTCTTTAATTGTGTAACTAATTGCAAAAGGAAAATTATGGGAAAGTGAAGGGGGCAAAGAGAGAAACTTAGACTCTGCCCCTTGGTAAGAAACTTCTTGTAGGACTGGGGACCCTGGACTCTGTAGGAAACTCTGACCAATGTACAGGAGTAGTGGAGAAACTCAGATAAGCAAAAATGTTTGTAGGGACATACGTGGTTTTGCCAAATATTTGAATTTGTTATGAACTGCTAAGTATGTTTACTGTTTATGTTTCTGCCTAGTCGCAGTCTATGCATCTTCATGTGCCTAAAGAACTGGCTATAAAAGAACAGCATTTGCAAGGTTTGGGCTTACAAAAGGAGTGATAGATATAGGGAGTTCCCACAGGATAAGAACTGGTGCCTCTACTCTCGAGAGACCCCACCTGCAGTACTGCATCCAGCTCTGGGCCCCCAACATAAGAGGGACATGGACCTGTTGGAGCAAGTTCAGCGGAGGGCCATGAAGGTGATCACAGGGCTGGAGCACGTCTCCTATGAAGACAAGCTGAGAGAGTTGTGGTTGTTGACCACGGAGAAGACAAGGCTCAGGAGATACCTTATAGCAGCCTTCCAGTACCTGAAGGTGGCCTACAAGAAAGATGGGGAGGGGCTGTTTGCAAGGGCATGTAGTAACAGGACAAGAGCTAATGGTTTTAAACTGAAAGAGGGTAGATTTATATTAAACATAAGGCAGAAATTTTTCACTATGAGGGTGATGAAGCACTGGAACAGGTTGCCCAGGGAAGTTGTGGATGGCCCAACCCTGGAGGTGTTCAGGGCCAGGCTGGATGGGGTTTTGAGTAACCTGGTCAAGTGGGAGGTGTCCCTACCTATGGCAGGAGGCTTGGAACTAGGCGACATTTAAAGTCCCTTCCAACCGAAACCATTCTATGATTCTATGAACCTAACTCTTGGGGAAAGCATTCCTCGTTGGCTGTAGTTTCTGCTGTGATGTATTAAGGCAGAAGCAGTGAAACTATGGCCGGTTTGCCTTTATACACTCTGCTGTGAACTTCAGAAGATCAGAAAAATCTTCTCAGTTAGGTCTTACCAGGTACAAGTTGGAGGGTTTTTAACCTTGTCAGCCTTTCCAATTTAACCTGCTGATGTCTGAGCCAAGAGGCACGGAAATCCCTCTGGTCCCAGCTGTGGGGACAGCCTAGAGTACCTTGAGCTGGGAGAAGTGAACCGGGTGATGACAGGCACAGGGGGAGGATGCAGTACCAGAAGATCATACACTGACAGCTGGGACAGTCACTGAAAGGGCTCCCAATTAAAACGGACAGATAAATATCTGATCTTAGATTTAGCCATGTTTGTGAGGTGTATCAGAAATAAACCCCCACATTGTGAAGAAGGCAATGGGTGTTTATCCTGCTCTGGTTTCCAGCCATTGCTGGGAGGTGACCTCTTTGTTTTACTCAGCTCTGGGCGCTCAACTGCCCGCTGGCCAGGACTATTTCTCTCTCTCTGTTTTCTTCTCCTGTACTACATTTTTAGAAACACTTGGCTGCCTAAGTGATGTTAGTCTAGCCTCTTCTGTAATGGGGCCACTTTCATGATCACCCATTAGAAAAGAGGCTGACAAGAAGGCCAAATATCTGTGACCTTTCTTCATCAGTTCGGAGGCAACAGTGTGAACTGTCATAAGTGGCAGCTCTGAAGCAGCCTGCAGTATTCAGAGTGCAAAAGCAGAGAAGATAAAACAAGTAAAACAGCTTTGTGGATTATCTTTTTTTAAAACTTACAAAGCAATTGCTTCTTTCCTCCCCCAGTTTGACTCACTTGTTCCAGTTCCACCACAGTTTAACAAGTGTCTTGGATGAGCTTCTTGATACGAGCTGCACATCTAGACAAGTTGCTGAGAAGATGGAAATCAATTGTGCAAATCAGTGTTCAGGCCTAAAGCTGTGATGTGTAAGTTACACTAGCTGCTTGCACAGCTCTCATCTGTGAGTGCAACATGATTTTAGCAATACAAATATTAGTAAATGAGAATTATTTTAAGCTAGTTTTACTGTCTGTTAGTTAGTTCAGTGCTGTTCAGCTCAATCTGTTTTCCTCAGATAATGTCAATGATGAGTTAAGGGGCACAAAGAACATGAAGAATTAATTGCCAACACTTCACAGAGTCAGTTTTGTAAGGGTTTCCAAGTGATAATGAAATGCAGGTAAACACATATTTTTATGCAAAATTATGGGCAGTCACTTCTTTGGCAAAGAAGCATTTGAGAGAGGATCAGATACAGACTGCATTTATTCAGGCTACGGAGCAGCAGATCCGGAGCAAGACCCAGGCTACCCTTAGTGAAGATTCTGGGTAAATGTGTCTAGCTGTGTTTGGTGTCTCCCAGGCACCAGGCTGATTATAAAACTTGTTTTTATTTCTGCACACTCAAGTAACTTTAAAATGATTTAAAGAAAAGATAACATTCTAGAGGAAGTTGTGAGCTTGGCACATATAAAATAAACAAAACATGAGTGGATTTATCTAAACAGATTCTTTTGGCTATTTAAGTTTTGTCCGGTACCATCGAATCATGGAATCACATAACAGTCCAGGTTGTAAGGGACATCGAAAGATCATCTGTTCCAGCCTTTGTGGGAAAGGGAGCCTAGGTGAGATTATCTAGCACCCTGTGCAATTGCATCTTGAAAACTTCCAGTGATGGGGACTCCACCATGTTTCCAGTGATTTATTGTTCTAATTGTGAAAGATTTCTTTGTTATGTCAAGATGAAATTTCTCCCAGTGCAACTTTCAACCATTGCCCCTCACCTTCTCCATATGGCTCCTTGTGAAGACAGACCCTCCATCCTTTAAGTACTGGAATACTGTGGTATAGTCCTCTTCAGCCTTTTCTTCTCCAGGGAGAAAAGACCTAATTCCTTCAGTCTTTCCCCAAAGGGCAGGTTCTCCAGCCCTTTCATCATCTTCATAGCTCTCCTTTGACCTTCTCCAGTCTGTCTGCATCTCTCTTGAGGTGTGGGGCCTAGAACTGGACACAGTAACCAGGTGCAGCCTGGCAAGTTTTGAGTAGAATGGGATAATCATGTCTCTACATCTGCTAGTAATGACCCTGCAGATGCAGCCCAGGATTTTATTTGCTTTGGTTGCTGAAGTAGCAGGCTGCTAACTCTTGTCAGCCAGTTCCTAGGTACAAACAGGGCAAGGTTCGAAGCCAGTACTGACTGTAGAATAACCCACACATCCCAGTGGCTCTGGTTAAATACAAAAAAAAACCAATCACATTTCCACTCACATAAACTGTGCACGTTAGTGACCAGTTATAATACAGGAGAACGCAGTTTAATATTCCGAATCCCACCAGTGAGTAGTTCATATTATTCTGTATTTTGACTCTCCAGGGAAAAAAAAAAAGAGGCATCAAAAAGAAAGACCATTGCCCTTGAAATGAAGTTCTCTATAGCAGAAAGACTTTTTATTTTTTTTACCCTCAAGTGGATAAAAATGTATGCTACTAAGTACTCTATGTAGNCAACTGCCCGCTGGCCAGGACTATTTCTCTCTCTCTGTTTTCTTCTCCTGTACTACATTTTTAGAAACACTTGGCTGCCTAAGTGATGTTAGTCTAGCCTCTTCTGTAATGGGGCCACTTTCATGATCACCCATTAGAAAAGAGGCTGACAAGAAGGCCAAATATCTGTGACCTTTCTTCATCAGTTCGGAGGCAACAGTGTGAACTGTCATAAGTGGCAGCTCTGAAGCAGCCTGCAGTATTCAGAGTGCAAAAGCAGAGAAGATAAAACAAGTAAAACAGCTTTGTGGATTATCTTTTTTTAAAACTTACAAAGCAATTGCTTCTTTCCTCCCCCAGTTTGACTCACTTGTTCCAGTTCCACCACAGTTTAACAAGTGTCTTGGATGAGCTTCTTGATACGAGCTGCACATCTAGACAAGTTGCTGAGAAGATGGAAATCAATTGTGCAAATCAGTGTTCAGGCCTAAAGCTGTGATGTGTAAGTTACACTAGCTGCTTGCACAGCTCTCATCTGTGAGTGCAACATGATTTTAGCAATACAAATATTAGTAAATGAGAATTATTTTAAGCTAGTTTTACTGTCTGTTAGTTAGTTCAGTGCTGTTCAGCTCAATCTGTTTTCCTCAGATAATGTCAATGATGAGTTAAGGGGCACAAAGAACATGAAGAATTAATTGCCAACACTTCACAGAGTCAGTTTTGTAAGGGTTTCCAAGTGATAATGAAATGCAGGTAAACACATATTTTTATGCAAAATTATGGGCAGTCACTTCTTTGGCAAAGAAGCATTTGAGAGAGGATCAGATACAGACTGCATTTATTCAGGCTACGGAGCAGCAGATCCGGAGCAAGACCCAGGCTACCCTTAGTGAAGATTCTGGGTAAATGTGTCTAGCTGTGTTTGGTGTCTCCCAGGCACCAGGCTGATTATAAAACTTGTTTTTATTTCTGCACACTCAAGTAACTTTAAAATGATTTAAAGAAAAGATAACATTCTAGAGGAAGTTGTGAGCTTGGCACATATAAAATAAACAAAACATGAGTGGATTTATCTAAACAGATTCTTTTGGCTATTTAAGTTTTGTCCGGTACCATCGAATCATGGAATCACATAACAGTCCAGGTTGTAAGGGACATCGAAAGATCATCTGTTCCAGCCTTTGTGGGAAAGGGAGCCTAGGTGAGATTATCTAGCACCCTGTGCAATTGCATCTTGAAAACTTCCAGTGATGGGGACTCCACCATGTTTCCAGTGATTTATTGTTCTAATTGTGAAAGATTTCTTTGTTATGTCAAGATGAAATTTCTCCCAGTGCAACTTTCAACCATTGCCCCTCACCTTCTCCATATGGCTCCTTGTGAAGACAGACCCTCCATCCTTTAAGTACTGGAATACTGTGGTATAGTCCTCTTCAGCCTTTTCTTCTCCAGGGAGAAAAGACCTAATTCCTTCAGTCTTTCCCCAAAGGGCAGGTTCTCCAGCCCTTTCATCATCTTCATAGCTCTCCTTTGACCTTCTCCAGTCTGTCTGCATCTCTCTTGAGGTGTGGGGCCTAGAACTGGACACAGTAACCAGGTGCAGCCTGGCAAGTTTTGAGTAGAATGGGATAATCATGTCTCTACATCTGCTAGTAATGACCCTGCAGATGCAGCCCAGGATTTTATTTGCTTTGGTTGCTGAAGTAGCAGGCTGCTAACTCTTGTCAGCCAGTTCCTAGGTACAAACAGGGCAAGGTTCGAAGCCAGTACTGACTGTAGAATAACCCACACATCCCAGTGGCTCTGGTTAAATACAAAAAAAAACCAATCACATTTCCACTCACATAAACTGNAGAAAGACCATTGCCCTTGAAATGAAGTTCTCTATAGCAGAAAGACTTTTTATTTTTTTTACCCTCAAGTGGATAAAAATGTATGCTACTAAGTACTCTATGTAGGCAGGAAATGATCTTCCTGTCTGTTGTGATTTTTCAAGCCTTTCAAAAGAGTCTATCTCAAATTCAGACAAGGCTTTGGTTTTTGCTTGTTAATGGAATGGCTAAACAATTGCCCTGAATGTTTTGCCTAGATTTCAGCTCATTTTATATAATTAGTTGATATTCTCAAGATGAAAAATTCTCTCAGTTCTTGCCAGTGGGATTGTGCTGGTTTCAGAATTATTTTTTTCTAAGGATTTTTTCAATGCCAAGGAATTTCTTTAAGCCAACTTACTCAGAAATATTTTAGCTTTGACCACTGATATTTCCCCACAAACTGTTGATAAACTTTCATGCATCTCCATATCACAGACTGAAAAAAACAAACTGTGAATTTGATTTGTAAGCATTCCAAAGATATAAGGGTATGAAATAAATGTTGAAAATCAGGTGAAGAAAACCTTTGAATATTTCACAGCATTGTTGATTCACTATGACGATGTAGGAGGTTTGGATTGTTACTACGTTTTTAAGAAATACTAGTACTGCCAACTGATTTGATTTCTTTATCTGTAGATAAAGAAGTAAGTAGTGCAAGGAGATCTGTAATAACAATAAAATTATTTTGTTGACAGCTGTTTCTGTGGCACTTTGACACTTTTAAATTATTTTATTGGTTTAATTGTTTAGCTTAGCTAAAAAAAACGTAATTTTATCTTCCCTCAGGTTTCTCTGCTTGTCTGAAAGAATATAGCATCTTAACCAGTTCCCTGCTCCTCTTACTTCTTTATTTACACAAAATAAAAACAGAAACAGTTTGATGTTGGAAGGATACATGGTCCCTGTGACCCATTTTCACTCGTCACTTGCCAAGTTTCCTTTTGTTCAATTTAGCCAGTCTTTGAATCTGGAATATCTTCTGATGGTAATTTTGTATCATACCTCTTGTTTCTAAAGCACTTTGCAGTCTGTCTGTCTCATTTCATGTGCCCACACACAAACACAGAGCATCAGCCATCTCTAGTGGGAGGGTGACAGCCACACAAGCCGACTGGTAGCCAGCCAATGATGTGATGCATGGCAGTGGGAAAAGGGAATATTGGCCAAGGATGCCACATCAAACCCTCCTCTCCAGAGTGTGCATGGGATTTTCAATATCCACAAGGAGCAGCTGTCTTTAATTTCTGATTGTTAAAGATGAGGAGCATGCCAACAACGCAGGTTAGTGGAAGGAGGGGCAATGCCAGCTCATTGATGATCTGGACATCAGTCTTCCAAAAGAGAGACAAGGCAAATAATCAGAGCATAAAAGACATCATTTTTGTCTTTGATGAACGAGCTAAGAAGAACCAAAGATATGAGGAATTCATCACCATAATATGCAGTAGGAGACAGGCAGCTTTGCAACCTATCTGAGGGTGTTCAAGTAGCAGGCTCCATAAGCCCCAGAATTCAAAAGCTACCTCAAAAAACTAACTTTGACACAGCCACAGAAAGGACAGATATATGCAACCAATGCTAATGTGCCTCAGGATTGGATTTCATGCTTCTGCATGACTGACATTAAGCAGCTGGCCTATACTGTACACTAGCATGCTGTGAGTGTTCCCAGCAGAGGGTCTGATCCTCCATGGTAACGCTCTTCAGGGAGCTCTGGAAATGCTTTAATTATTAAAATGAATAATTCCTACCAACACATTTAATTGGAAAATATTACATGTTTAAATGTGCACTAATGGAAGGGCTCTGAAAATCTAACAATATAATAGAGTATGCTGTTTGAAGTGAATTCTAGCAATATATTTTCAGCCAATAACACCATGCATTATTTATCCTATCTCTTTTTAATCCTATCTGATAGTTCATATGAAGAAGGAATCACTGGAACCTCAGAGATAAAATGCAAATCTGTGAGTCACCCCCCGCGAGCTTAACCTGCCACCTCTACCTCACCCGCCTTCCTTGCTTCCTGCCCCCTAGCTTCCAAGGAAATAGCTTAACGAATTTATTGTTTCAGAATAAACTAAGCCCCCTTGTTTCTTCCCCAGCACTGGGGGGACTGTGCAGACTGAGGAATTACAGGAACACTTGTTGCACATATTTGTCACCACAGCCTGACAGAGACTGGGCACATCCACAGGCAAGAGAAGGCCAGCCGGAGTGCAGGCTACTGGGAGTCACAGAGGGAGCGGATAGAAAGCCTCTCAGGGCATAAACATCACCCAGCCAGAGGAGGCAAGGATAGGTGCAAACAGGGGTCAGAAACCCCAAAGATGTCAGAAAACACATCGGTGCAGAAGCAGAGGTGCTAAACAAGTGTTAAAGACATGAAGCAGCAGAACAGAAGGATGCTACCTGCAGCTGCTTTTTAGATTAAGTAGCAAATGCACAGGTTTGCAGTTGGAGGTATCTAAACCAGTGAAATTGCATAGTGTTTTGGGGGAGGGACATTCAGAGAAGGATTTGTGCCTCCAGATTAAGTTCTGACAAGCCCAGAGCCCACAGTGAGCATTTTCAAAGGGAAGGACTCACTGGATGCATTGCAGCCTTGTAAAGTGATTGTACTGGCAGGCTTTGTCTGATCTAATCTAAAAGGATTATGCTAATATCAGTCTTCATATTTCTCTGCATATTTTTTTCCTCTGCAGAGGGAAAACGTGTTACTTCTGGATTTATGCATAGTGGAAAAATCAAGAAGCCACTTTCATCTCAAAGTTACACTCTCTCCCTTAAAGTCTATCAGGAATGTAGAGATGCAGGAAAGGAGTATTCAAGACAGTTTTTTTGTAAGAAACAAGGCCAACAGAAGAGGAAAAATCAGAGCATATTTTGAGAAAAAAAATTTTTGCATTGAAAATGACATCTATTGTTTTAACTGACCCTGAGCACGACCCGTAGGTAACAATGCAAACCCATTTTGTTCTGGCTGGTTTCTGAAATAGCAACCACAATCCTTTTTGAGCTCTTTCTCCCCATCTCAAACTGGACCCATTGTTTGCCACATCCTTCTGTGCATGGTGACGTGAAAACAGCTTTGTGGCAATCTTCTTATTTACTGCAAATACAACACTTGTCAGGCCTGCCTCTTCTCTGCTTTATTTTTTCCCCCCTCTCTGTGCATATTCATTAGCTGCAGGAACGCCTTGAGAGTAGCAAGTTTTCCCATGTAGCTGCTGAAGATTTCACACTACTAGATTCTAAAAAGAGAGGTTTCGTAGCTATCTTCTCTGCCCAGAAGATCAAACACAGCATAGCATAGCAATCTTGGGAGAGAAGCCAGCAACCTTTGACGTACCACTGACATGTTCGGCCTGTTTGGGATCACAATATTCATCGGTTTCACACAATTGGCAATAATTACTGAACAGCCCCACTGCAGTGCACAGATGAAATGGAAGCATACCCAGAACTCTGGGGTTGGCACAGGCCCACCTGCTCTCTTGGATCTGACTCTGCTACAATACTGTATCTTGTCTGCTGTTTCGTTATTCTTATTAACAGCTCCCCTTTGACTATGTATTTTCTACCGAACTTGGTTTAACATTTAGCATGCTGGGCTTCCTTCAGCGAACTGCTTGCACTTTGGAATCTCTTGTGACCGTTTCTGCTAAGTCGGACATCAAAATTGAGCTCCCTGTAAGGAGTCTCCAATATTTACACAAAGCTGTATTTGACACTTCCAACCCATAGATGTGATTTGCAGCTCTGAGTAATTTATAAATTATAGCCCATCACATCAAGTCTCAACACATTTCAAAACAGAAACACAATAGGGAAAAAAACAAGGCAAGGATCTTCTCCAGTTAAGAAGCATAGATGACAGGGGGAAAAAATGACCTCTATTTGAAAAGAGCAAAGTGTCTGCAGGCATGCAGGCTGCTAGACTGTAGTAGAGCAGGAGCTGGAAACACGGCTATACGTCATAAGGAGAACTTCTGCAGGACCCTTATGCTTGCTGGAAGACACCATGTGAGTGAAGAGAGACAAGCGAAAGCTGTTGTAACTTCTTTGTTCACATCACAGATTCCTGCCCACATGGTGAACAGTCTTGACAATTCTGGAAAGCCAGGTTTTCCTTCAGGCCTCCAGAGATACAAAAGACAAGGGCTTTTGGCTTTGCATGTTGCTCTTGGGAAGTTTTAATGTCTAAATTTCACTTTTGCCACCATACAGCCGGGTTCTGAAGTTCATCGGACATAGTGCGTGACTGAGAATCATACACTGCAACCCTGTTATAACTAAATTAGGCTGAAACTACTTTCTTTAGCAAGCCTAAAATTCAGTAGTACTTTTCACATGTCAGAAGCTGTTCTAGGAACACTCATAGATGTTAAAAAAGACATAAGAAACACGATTAACCTAGTGCAGCTAAAAGTAATTTGGTGCTGTATGGTTGCACATAAAAAGGTGTTTTATGAGTGAAGAAAAGTTTTAATGTTATAGGTTAAGGATAATCAATATCTTTCATTCCAGATAGTTTTAAGATGTGATGTAGGCTCTTCTGTGGAGCCAGAAGCTGAAACACAAAGAGTTTCTGTCCAAAACCATCTACTTTTGTATCGAATTTCTGTTTCTAACAGACACATCTAGCTAAAACTTTGCTACTGGCATGTAGCTGATATCTATAATGAAAAACAAAATGCAAACGCCTGTCACAGGAAAGCAGCAGATCATCAGCAAAGCAGAAATTAATTTAGATGTGATGAACATCCTGCTCTTTTCTTTTATCTTTGTTGTTCTAAAAGCAGATAAAGGCAAGGCCTGGCGAGGCTCTGAGCCAAAAGATACTATCTTTTGACATCTAAAGCTTGGTGAAAAAGGTAACTATAACATAATCAAGGCAAAATCAATTTTATTTGCAAAATTAAAAATATTACGTTATTTCCAGCTGTCTGCCGGTAACTTCGCAGATCAAAATGAGGCTGAGTGTTCAGATGGGGTAGTGTAGTTACACACTCAAGACATGGCAAAAACCGAGTCTTCTCTAGTTTAAAAGAAAAGGAAGGGCCAGCTGGACAGAATTTTGTGGAGAAAAGGCTAAGCAAAGAGCTGAGAATTGCAAATAAGTTTTGGAGAGGTGCAAAATTAAACAGGAGATGCCCTCACATTTAATCTTGAATGAATACAAACAACAATTTTGTTGGTGGTTTTTTGATTTACAGTAACACAATTTTAGAAAAGGTATAACCCACCAGTCTTCCCAGGGGTTGCAAAAGTGTTAGTGATATTGTTGACAGAAAAGCGAGAAGGATTTTTGAGGGGTTTTTATACTCAGATTGCAACCCAGCTTGACAGTTTAATTTCTCAAGTTCAAAGAAAATCATATCAATATTCAGGTATGCCTTTCCCCATCCCTGTATCTTTGGCTTGAGGCTGTCAAGCCACTTCAGCATGCCATCTTGCCGTCTCTGCCCAGTGGTAACTCTTCACCAGGAGGGACATAGCTCTCCATCCTACTCTGAACACTTTGAGATGACACAGAGAAAATGCATAACAGATGTACCGAAAGATCAAGGCTTTATTATGGTTTTAAAAACCAGCATTGCATTCTTGGCGTTCAGTTGTTTCACCGGCCCTGCTGGCTGACAGCTGGAGAATGCTGATAATTTTGGATCATTTTTCAGCTTCGCCAATTTTCTTAGCTATCTAAAAAACAAAATCTTAGCATTTGTTCTAGCCTGCAAGTTCTCCTTATAAAATAAAATACAGAAGTATGGCAAAGAGAAATGCATATTTGAGGCTTTTTTCTGACCTCTATGGGAGAAACGTATTGATTAAGTGCAGAG
Organism: Rhinoptilus africanus; assembly: GCA_013400135.1. Lineage (NCBI taxonomy): Eukaryota > Metazoa > Chordata > Aves > Charadriiformes > Glareolidae > Rhinoptilus > Rhinoptilus africanus. The sequence goes on from VXBO01004182.1 coordinate 45,225, forward strand.
TGCTGCTGCTTCTGCACATGGCCTTAAACTGCCTTTCCCTCAACACTCTGTTAGTTTCGGTGAAAACTCCAGGCTGCCACCCTGTCCCTTCCTTTTGTTAAGGTTAGTGAAAATATTCCAGCTGAGATTTACTTTAAAGGTGTGTCCTTCTTCATAAAAAGTTGCAGCAATCTTAGGCAAACAGAAGAACAGCAGGCAGGAGGAATTCTTTAGCTAGCCAATGTTCCATATTTTATTTTCCAACAGAGAATCTTAACAATCACCCATCGTGTTAGAAAGCCACATGATGATAATATAAATTCACTGATGCAAGCCAGAGCTACAAACTTTTCTAAATCAACATAAACATATCCCAAAATTCATGTGTAAACCAGCCGACATGCGTTCCCTCTGTTTTCCTAGGAGCCTTGCCCAAGGCTGGTTGCGCTCGGAGCCACGGGTGTGTGTGAAAGATCAGAGAAGAGCTGGGGTTCACTGCTGCAAGGCACCAACCACCCTCCACAGCCAGAGGGCCTGGCTTCTTCCTTAGCCAATGTCAGCTGAACTGTTTGTCCCATGATACATTCGTACTGCTGTATGGGAAGTGAATGCCATCCTTACGTGTTGTATGACCTACAGAGCTTATGGCAGCCATTTCAGAAACTGCTAGCCCTGTTCTCAGAACATTATTCTGGTCTGTGACTTTCTATTACTGCAGAACTTGTCTGGAGACGCAGGACAGCATGCACTGCTGAAGAGGTTTGGGATTCGGAAGCCCCATCCTCTGTGTGTGACAAACCTAAGTTTGTGTTTTATGGAGAAAATCATTACACTCTTCTCTCCTTCCAGTTCTCCATCAGTAAAGTGAAGGGGAATAATGATTACACGTTTAGAAAAAGTGTATTAAGAACTAGTTTTCTGGGTGCAGAAATGTAAATAAGATATGTAATTTCTATGTCCTAAAGATTGTTATGTTTGGTATCTTTGTAAACATGCAGAACAGAGTATCCCTGTTGTAGAAACTAAATCGCTCAATGTACTTCAACTGCATTTCATGAACTTAAGTATTAAAGGGTACTTATTGCACAATCTATGTTCTCCATAGAAATGAGAGATCTGAATTAATTACTGATATAACATGCATAGCCATCGTTTGCACTCTGTATCCCAACATCATATATAAACCCTCCTTCCCTATCACCAGGGGTTCAAACAATAGTTGATTTTGACATTAATCAGAGTAAGCAAACAAAATAATCAAAGTTGTAAATTAGGTAATAAAAAGGATCAACATGGTAGTCTTGTGGATGATCCATAACATAAAACACTTTCAAAAAGAGATTGAAAATGTTTGATGTCTTGGGCTGTTCAACTACTGAGAAAAACTGAGTGCTTCACTTTGTACTGGGAATTTTATCTTGTATAAAAAGAACTATGAAAAAACATTTTTAAAAAAAATTTTAAAAATATATAGAATTGCTTGAGGCAGTTATGAATTTCACTTATGCTAATACTTTACCTTAAGACAAGACTTCCTCAAATTCTCAGTGCTTTAAACTGGAGATGAAATGCAGAAGACCTAACTACACTAAGGACTCTACTGCTGATGCGTTTTGTCACTACAGAAATTCTTTTGTTTCCCAGCACTAAAAAGGGGGCAGTGTTTTTTTATGAAGTCATTTTAAATTCTTCAAACAAAATGTGTATATTAAAAGATTAAAAACAAAATAGCTAATGTTGGCCAAGAAATCCTACCTGGGCTGCTCTCTCCTTTGACGCTGGAAAGTAAACATCTGTTGTCACTTCTGAAAGGAACCAGACCTTTGTATGGCTCACGTATTTCATTCTCCCAACTATATAACTGGTAAGAACTACAATCCCTTGGATAGACAACATGAGTCACTCATGACCCTTCACTTTTTTTTCGTTCTTTTGAAATCAGAAATTCATTTGCAAAGTGCTTCTCATCTTGTTTTGATAACACATTTAAAATTTGTCCTTCAAGCAGAGAGGAGTCTGGACCATGATTTAAGGAGCCAGCTAGGTGGCATATTATTTTTTAATCACACTCTTGTACAGACTCTTCAATTAGACCTCCAGAAAGATACCACAACATTTTCAGACTCTAAAGGTTGCGGTGCAGTGGCAGAAGGAGGCTACTGTCCATGGCTGAGACAAGCAGAGCAGATGTCCTGACCCACCACAAGCATGCAGGACCATGAAAGATTCCAGAGGGGCTGGAATTGGAAGGGAACATTCCTCAAGAAATCCCAAACTGCAGGTATCTTATTGGTCATCTGTTCTCAGGGCAATGTTTCTCGTTCTCAGAAAAGAGAGATCAGTTACAGCCAAAATATTAATGGAGGTTTTTTGTTTAAGCTTCAAACTAATATTTGGAGGTAGATGGAACGACCTAGCTGATAATGGATTCATTAACAAATTAAGCTGCTACTCAATCTGCCTAAGCAAGCTTTTAACAAGAAGAGAATTAATCATTTGTAGCTATTTAATAACACCTCTAACATAATTCTGTACACTAATTGCAGATACTTACTTGTTTTGGTATACAGTAAATCACTTTTACATATTTTTAAGAATCTTCCCTCCCACTGTAGACATATTTTATGTCTATGGAGGACTTGGAAAAGACAGTTTGTTATTAAGCAGAAGGTATCAGATTCACTCTGCATATATGCTAATAAAGGTTGTGAAGATCACTTTCATTTATTTAACACCATTTTAGAATTTGTGGCCTCTGTGAGTTCTGTGCTGTATTTCTCTCATGTTTGTACCCTCTAGTATTAAAAATCTGAGAATAAACTAGCACAATGAGAAAGCGACTGTGTCATGACCATGTTATGCATATAAATATTTACACCATTTCTGTTACATTTGTGTGTTCTTCTGATTAAATTATTGAGGACAAGCAAGGTTTAATCACAATTTGGAAACAATTCAGCCTTCTCCAGAGTCTAGTCACAGATTAGAGGATCCTCCTGGCACTGTAGCTAATATAGAATAAAACCACAAAAGGGAAAACTAGATAATGCTGTTGAAAATACAGATGATTTGCATCAAAAATCTGATGATAGAAGAGGACAAATAGTTGGACCTGCAATAAGGATCTGCCATATTTTCTGTGTTAAAAAAACCCTGTAAATCTGGAAAAGTTTTTTCATTCATAGAGAACTATATCAGATGTTTCAAAGAATCACAGAATGCATCACAGAATGGTAGGGGTTGGAAGGGACATGGCCCCAGGCAGGTGCAGGAACAGGGTCCAGATCAGCAGGGAATAGACACAGACTGGGATGAAGGGTTAGGGGAGGCCACTGGGGGCTGCTGCTGTAGACAAGAGAAGCACCACAGAAGCTGAACCAAACTGAGTAATGTGAAAACAAGGAATCAGGAAGCGACAGAGAGATGTGCAGCTAGGAAAGCCATTCCCTTACAATACTGAGTAGGTGAGACTACCCGCTTCAGATCAAAAACAAGCTAACTCATACCTTGAGACAAAGGGAAAGCACCATGGGTAACCTCAAAGGCTAACCTGAAAGTTAAAATTAAATTAAATAAAATATCTATGAAATTAAAGTAAAGAATACAACACAACACAACACAGCACAACACAGCACGACACAACACAACACAATAATACAATACAATACAATACAGAGGAGTCTAGAATACCATTCTATTTAAAATCCTTCTAGCCTAGACAGAATTTCCCACGCAACAAAACACAGAGAACACTGTTTCTTAAAGACATGCAAATGAAACTACATGCTTTCCTATTCAAAGAGTAAGTCTGGAGGAAGAGACTTTTCACTCTGCAGGTAATCAAAGCTTTCCTGAAAGAGACCAAACACCTCTTGGTGTTCACATTGGCTCCAAACAGGGCTATGACCTCAAGACTTTATTTTCTCCCTCTCAAAACTATGCACTAGTCTCCACAAGCTTTGCCTCACATACCTAGACTACCATGGTTGCACTGTTTCTGCTATTTACTTTCCTGTAGGTGATGTCTTCAGGAAACCAAATCTTTTTTGTTTATAAGATGCAGCTGTGACTATCAGAATATTTCAATAAAATTAAAACAAGACAGTGGATGTTAATTGTCAAATAGTGCATGCAGCTTTCCAGTTGGTGTTAAATTTCTTTCAAAGAGACATAAAAGTAAGCCAAAACAAATAAAGTTTACTCATAGAGGAATGGGACTGCTAATATAACTCTGATTTCATGTTTATGCTTCAACCTTATACCACATACTCAGGGCTTGGCTTGGGTCTACATAAGGGTTAATGGTACCTACAAACCTCATTTGGTGACTTTCATTTAGCAAAATGTTCTGAAAGTCATGTGCAAGGCAGCAATTCTTGATATTTAAAAACTATTAGAGAAAGTCATTGCAAAATTTTGACATACTTCCATCCTTGAATACATGCTTCTACTCTTTCTGCAAAGGTAAAGTTTTAAGTCTAGTTTAAGATTAGGCCAAATGGAGACTGTCATGCATATGCCACATATTGCTGTCTTCACACAAGATCTCCAATTATATTATCATCTCCTAAAACAGGTATAAGACTGAGCCAGAAGACTGTATTGAGCTGTGTAGTTTTAGTATTCTGCAACTATAAACATGTTCAGATTATCTAGAATGGTAGTCCAATAATTTCAGCACAAGGTGCCAAGTTTTCAAAGGGTTTCCATCTAGCACCTGCGATATTTTTAAGGCATATGTTTGTACTTGAAAGAAAAAGACTGAAGAGTCAGACATACATGCACGTATGTGTCTGTGTCTCTGTGTGATTATGTATCTTTTCAGTTATATAAAATCAGGTGGTATACTCCAAGCAAGAAAAATTAAGATAAGCCTGCAAAAATTCAAACCAGAATTAGTCTTTTTGTTATTGAATAGCAAAAGGTTTCACTGGTACAAATACCCGGGGGTGTTGGTGGGCAGCCAGCTGGATATGAGCCAGCAGTGTGCCCAGGTGGCCAAGAGGGCCAACAGCATCCTGGCCTGNATGATCTTAAAGGTCCCTTCCAACCTCACTGATTCTATGAAATAAAAGCACCGCGTGTTTTGCATCCTGCGACATGCCTAAGTGATGAGATTAATAGTTCCAGTATAGGCCAAGCACATTTTAGCAGGAGCGCAGGCATCAGGCTGAGGGAAGAGAGTCTGGGTCTCCCCAGTACCATAGGGACGTCCATAAATGATCAGTGAAGGTCACTGACATGGTTACAGTGCAGGAGCCCAGGGCATACAAGGAGGGGCTGAGGGAGGAGTGTTGCTTCAACCTGATGAAGAGAAGAGGAAACTGAGGGCTGATATAATTACAGGACAAAAGTTGGCAGGCTGGAGGGGCCCCAGGAGATCTCTAGACTCACCCACTGCTCAGTCATGGTTGGCTTAAGACACTTGCCGAGAGCTTGTCACATCTGTAACAGTTTCAAGGGTGGAGATACCATGAACTGTCCACCCAACTTGACCACAGACCACTCTCACAGAAAGGAGATTTTTTCCTAATAGCTAAAGGGAATTTCTCCAACTGGGCTGTTAAGTGATTGTAAACAGCACTACAATATTTCCTTACCCTTCTCAAAGCAAAGATGACTTCAGTGGGTCTTAATAGCATATTCAAGGATTGGAGGTCCTTCTTACCCTGAACTTTCTAACATGTCTACATAACCTTGGAGTGAGCAAAAAAGCCCTAGTTAGGCATGAACTTCCACTGTGAAAACAGTAAAGCTATTATATCAGTTGGCAGATGTGGTAGGTGCTGTATCACAACTACGTGTGTAATTTTTTTCATTGGGCCCATATGAGCATGACCTTTACCAATCGAAACATTTCACTTTTGTATACATCCTCACAAACTGAAAGAAACATGAAAGAACCATATCTCCACCAGTATTTTTGCTTTTGACATCAAATGTTTTTCTTAGAAGAGTCTGGCATGCACCATTACAGAACATCTTGAAGTTCATTAGTTTGTGTTTTTTTAAGACTGATTTATGGATGTGTGATATGCCAACACACAGGAAAACGATTACGCCAAAACAGACTTCAGACTGGAGCAAAAGGCTTAGAGGGAGCACAGTATTCTTTCTTGAATGTAGTCAGAGAGGAGAGGAAAGAGCAGAATATGATCAGAGGAAAACATATTGGAAACCTTAGTGGAAGGCATAAATCTCTATTTTTCAGTCAGGCTGTTAATGAAATGTTGCATAATCTCTTTGCTCCTTCATTATTGAAGCACCCTAAGAGATAGACAGGAACATGAAGGAGTGGATAAGATAGCTGTTCCTGTAGTGCCTGGTAGGACAGAGAGAAAAAACATTGCTACAAGGCTAACTGGTTAAATCTAGTCATTGGTGGCAGCAACCCAGCATATAATTTAGTTAGATAACAATTTTGAATCTGACAAATTTTTGATGGATGAGGCTTATTTTGCTTCAAAAACCTTTATTTCTTTTCCAGGCTCAGGACTGCAAAGCATGCTGAGCAAATATAGCATATATATGAATTCTTACACAGTTTAAGTAAGGCCTCAAAAAAATGCTTTTCACAACAATGCACAGCAATGGGAGAAAGCCACTGTACAAAATATGTTGAGACAGATTCCCATGCACAAAGAAGTGTTGTCAGAGTCGGTAAGTGGTGGCATTTACTAACCCTAATGGTCAAAGTTACTTACAGAGAAAAACTAGGCAAAAAAGGAGCGGGGTAGGGAGAGAGAGAGAGAGAAGAAAGTGCTGGAGTGTCCTCATAGGAACATCCTCCCAGGTGTAAGTGTCCTCTCTCGTGCAGCAGATGATATACCTCAAAACACCTTCCCATATTAACACTGCAGGTTTTCATCAGGACCTGCTTGAAGTTCCCTGCTGGCTGTTTGTGCTGCCATCGCTGCTGGCAGGAGCATGCTGTGGTGTGGGCAGGTCCTGCACGCCTGGCTCAGGGTTGTGTAGGCGTGTTACTGGGTCTCCAAGTGAAAGCCAGAGCTGCGGCTGCAGGATAGGGAAAGGAGGGAAGGACTCTCGTGCCATCGGCAACCACTTCCCATGAGTACCTGCAACAACAGCACGGGGGTGGGCATGTACCAAGCCGTGAGAACAACAGTGTATCTACAGGAGCGTGGGGAAGATATGGGAAAAATACTGCACTGGAGGCTCTGGGAAACGCTGTCTCCACAGCCTGGGTGGAAGGGTATGGAGCTGTGAGCAGAAAGCAGCTGTGGGTTTTGCACAGGTAAGAGCACCCAAAGGTGCTGAGCAGCAGAGCAACACCAGTGTCAGTGGAAAAGGGGATGGTTATGGGGTCACTGACATTAAAAGCCTCAGGGCTGTCTGCCTGTGGCATCCATGGAAATCGGTGAGGAGCACAGGGTACTCAGCCTGTAAACCTGGATTGATCCTTGTAATTTCCCTTTTCTTGTTCAAATGTCAAAGCAGTAGCTTCCATCAGTCCTGCAGCTGATTAGGTTAGAGCAGATGATTAGCAAAATGCCAGCCCATGAGGGCTACTGATACCACTCCTTTGCAATATTTACCTATTGCAAGTATCTGCACAACCTGCAATCCACCACTCTTGGGCATAGAACACACTCTTCTGCAGAAGCCTATTTTGTGTCTAGATCACTTTTGCAAAACAAGGCAAAAAGAACAACAGCAACAAAAAAAAGATAAATACTACAGAGAATCAAAACAAAGGAGGAAAAAAGGAAAAATTTTTTGTTCCTTAAGTTCCCTACAACTAAATCGCGATAAGAAAAAATCAATTACTTATGAAGTCCAAGATAAACAGGAGGAGTTGAATAGTTACATGCAAGGTTAACTTAAATAGCTTGAGGTATCTGATGAAAAAATAAATCTTGCTTCAAAAGATTTTTTTTCCCAAAAATCTCCATTTGAGATTTATTTACTTGTTGCAGAGCTGCATGACAGAAATGTTTATTTTCAGGAAAGAAAGTTTCCTCATCAATCTGGTGTGTGATAAATGAGGATTGAGCAAAATAGAGAAAAGCTTTCTGCAGAGTTGAGATACAAAAACTTTCATGTAATTATCTCCCATGTAAGGGAGATAATTTCATGAATCTGATGATATTTCAGCTTGAGCAAAAGAGCAGCTGTAGTGCATGCTGCGTATGAGCACTGAGAGCCAAAGTTACCGCCAGGATCCCACAATTATTTATATCTGTAAAGGTCTATCTGCATCCATTTTCACTCTGTCCTGTGAACAGTATCTCAAGTGTCTGAACAGTACTTCTTGCTTGCAGAATATAACATGTTTAAAAATATTTGCATTGTAATAACTACCTGTCTAACAGTTCTCTCCTGCTAAAAGAACCATCAAAACTCTTGCTGTAATATGAAATCAGCGATTACAAAGCAAGAACTCATAATTGAGAAATAGAGTTGTTACACAGGCCAAAACGGATGCCTTTCCCACAGAAAGGCTTTTTTCAAAATGCCGTCACTTCATCAGATCCCAGTAGTACAAAGCAAGGTGACTGGTACGGGCTCCCCATGGAAGGGGTCATGGCACCAAGGGTTTTAGAGTTCAAGAAGCTTCTGGATGACACTCATAGTCATAAGGTTGGACTCAAGGATCCTTATGGGTGCCTTCCAACTCAAGATGTTCTATAGTTCTATGATTCCATGTGAATATGCCTGTAGATCTTCATGCCATCAGCATTGCAGGGTAACAAACCTAGGTCTTGAGGTAAACATAGTCTGCTGCTCTTGGCTCTAAACTGTGTTTGGGAGTGTTTGTAATACAGTGTTGCCTGCTGGGTTAAACATGTGCTTCAATTGTAAAGTAGTGGGTTTGAAGGACATACTTTCGTAAGCAGTTGCTTTTGAGCTGACTCAAGAGTTTACTGTCCTTACCATACCACTCTTTTCAGATCAAAATTTCCAAGCCTCGGCACAAAAAAAGCTCTTCTCTTTACCCAGTGTCCATATTCAACAAATTTTCATGAAGCCTTGACTGTCTTGTAGCCCGCTTAGACTAAGAGAAGCAAACCTCTGCTTGGAGAATTAAGTCACATTAAATCACAACATCCAGGGCCTGCAAACGTTTGCTAGCCTCTCAGGATTCAGAAAACAGGTATGTAATTTTCAGCTAGCTCCCATTATGTTACACAATGAAATGTATGTGTTGTCATGCAGAGAGTTCGTAATAGCTAGACTCAGTCTGTGTACACAGCAGCAGATGTTACAAAAATCTGTTACGAAAAGTACTGCTGAGCAAGCTAACCAAAAATCTGCAGAACTGTATTAAAGGCTGGGAGAATAGGAGACTAGAAAGAAATCAGCAGGACTTGGTGGATTTGCGCACAAGTTTTGATGAGAAACCACAGCCAGTGTTAACTGTGAGGGAGAATCACTTTCACAGCTATCAGATCTAAATTAGGCAAAAGTGATCACAAAATAAATAATCAAAATTAAATAACACCTTGTACCCCTTTTAAATGAAAACCTAGCCACCATCACAGAGTCTGCAATATTTGTAAAGGGAAGAACATTAAGCCCTGAAGGAGCAATTTAAACGATTTGCAAGGAAAGAATGAAATAGGATTGATGGTTTAAATGAATTAGTATATTCAGAGTCATCAGCATAATTAGTGTAATTGATATGGACACTGGGAGAGATGCTGCCTCTGCAAGAGGAGTATGTACGGAAATGAAGAGAGAGGGCAGAGGAAAGAAGCTGATGGGGAACAAATGATGAACCAGGTCATCTTTCTCCTTCCTGACATCCCCACCATAGTCTCCTTGCCGTCTCTTCTTCTTCCCCGTGGAAGTTAACCACTCCTTCGTCTGCCAGTGCCCTTGGCAGAAACGTGCCTCAAACATGCAGCTGAGGGCAGGTCTCACAGGTATCTGCTTGGACACAGGGTGCTCTTGCCCCAGGGGCACCTGGACACCCCTCTTTAGCCCTGGGAGAGCCAGCTCCACCACCAGCCCCGGTTGCCCATGGCCACTGTGAGCAATGCTGCCTTCTCCACAGCTCCTGCTTGCGGCCCCACAACTGCCCCTGCAGCTGATGGGGCCACCCAACCTTGTGCATGTGTTTCCTGTGTCCCATCACCTGCTCTGCACCACAGCGGCTCATCTTCACTGTTGTGCCTCTCTCAGGCCACATCGTCCTCTCAGACACACGTCTGTGAAATGGTGTTACACCAAACTCAGTATTTCTGCAGTCTGCTGAAGACTGACAGTGCATGGCTGTGCTTTCATGGGAGCAATCTGAAATTTAACCCACAAGAAATGCAGTCTTACATGACCAAAATGCTATTTACACAGGAAGACTGGAGTTCTAACTCATTTCTGTTGCAATGGATTTGCTACAAATTACTAGAAATCAACTAAAAAGTACTATTCTTTTGAGAAATCCATAGATAAAAACGACAACCTGGTTACTTAGATTTCAACTTCAGATGAAGTGAAGGGTTTATACAAGTCATGCCATGGTTTGTTCTCATCACTGTGGTCATCACGTGTTCCTTTTCAAGCCAGTACAGGTGCACAGTGTCTCTTTTCCTCCTTCTCCTTGACATAATGTTGAATCATTTAGAACTTCCTTCAAAAGTTAAACATCTCACCTTATTATACAGGCCTGGGGGTGGCAAGTAAAAGGCGGTGTAACAGGTAGGATTTCTTAGTATGTTTCACAAGACAAAACAACAATGAAAAGAGTGACAGCTATATTGTAAGTATTCAATGTAGAGAGGCGAGACTGCTTTCTTAGGAACCAGCGCTACCTACAGACTCACAACAAAACACAACATGATGGGAAATGCATCATTTAGAATCAGTAACCAATGCTGGGGTCAGTATGGTTTTGAAGTTGCTTGATTTTGCCATCCTGGACAGAGTGGCCGGAGGGGTTATTGCTGGGGGGCGGTGGGGACTGTACCAGGCAAAGGGAGCCACCCAGGGAAACCTTTCAATCTTCTGAAAGCAGCAAGGATGGTAACATGTCAAATGAAAAACAGAAGTAAAACCCAAGACATTGTTCTCACATTGTCACAGAGCATCCCTGTCAGTTTCAGCTGTCATTTTTACTGCAAAATCAAAGACATAGAAAAGGTAAGGGAAATTGAACTGCTGCAACTCTTCCCGTGGGTGCTGTGGGTGGAATAGGAACAGTAATTAGCCAGAGGCCACTGTTGTTTGGCACGTGGCTTTTATGTGCAGGTAGATCTGTTATTTAGTACATTTTGTAGAAATAGTTTTCTCATCAGAGGGTTACTGCTGACAGCTTCTAGTGGGACAGCCAGTCAACAAGGTGGTGGGCAATTTTGCCACGAACTTTTGGCTACAAACAATGCATGTCTATTGTGCTTGCTGGGTATGCTGCATGCCCATGGGGATAGAAATAACTCTCAGGACGTATGACTCCATGATGGCAGGACTCTAGCATATTGCCCACAGCAAAGCCTCCTTTTTTGTATTACATGTTTCCAGCTCTGGCATTAGATGCCTGTAAATAACAAGGAGCCTCACGTTCCCAGAGGTGTTTTGGTACAAGCAGTGTATAAATGGATCACAACCAACACCAGCTGGTCAACTATACAGGGTGGATCACAGGCCACAGAAAATAATAGGTGTCTAGCATCACAGCACCCCTTAGTGCCCAGGATTAAAATCCTGCAGTCTAAAGCACAAGTGTCTGCTCCTTATATTTCTGCTTTGCAAAGCCAGCACATTTAATCCTGAAAAGGAGGGAAAGAACACAGTCATTCTTAGAAAACAAATTGTTTTTCCTTAGACACATGCTACCATCAAACCCAAATGGAGATACCTTAAATAAGCTTTCCTACAAAGCAACCATTGTTCCTCCTAGCAAATTATGTATCTCTGAGGAATTAATACAACCACGACCTTTGGATAAAATAGCAGCCAAAAGTTTTGGATATAATCCACTCAATGCAGAAAATTTAAAGGACGGGGTAACTAGCCTATATCAGTCTATTTTCTTCATGCTGACCTCATCTTTTCGTTGTTAATAGCTACAAATATACACATGCACATCTGAAAGAATGATTGATGTATCTTTTAGGGAATATTATCAGTTATCTAAACTGCCTCATATGAAATATCTCTTTCTACTAGATACTATCTATGCTTTTACTGGCATTTTCTGTGTAGCAGCTGAATAAATTGAAACAGTAAAAGTGCAACTGGCAGCAACACCTTTGCTTCCTATTCCCACAGGAGTTGTTCAGCTCACAGCGTTTGACAAAGCAGGGACCGCCTCGCACTCAGCTTCTCGCCAGAGACTCGGTGGCTGGTATACCCTTGGTGAGGGCAAGGGCACACTGTTATCTTACAGAGGGTGATGCTAGTGGCCTCACTGCACCACAGGGCACCATCTCGCGCGACCTCTCCTGCTCCTGACTGCGCCTGCCATTCCAGTTGTGAGACGCTCATCACTAAACGCTCCACTGCAGAGCAAGCTGGTGCAACGCCGGATGTCCCAGCCCAGTGGGGAGGAAGGCAGCAGAAACCCTCTTCCTTCTTGTTTTTGACTTGAGTCTTCCTCATTTCAGCAAACTTCTGGTGCCTACCTACTTGTTCAGCAGTTGGGACTCAAAACAAGGCCCAGAAGCCAACGTGTTGGTCCTGAAATGCAAGTGCTGAGCCCAAAAGGCAGCCAGGGGCTGGCTAAGTCTCACAGCTCAGGCTCGGCTCCTGGAGGAGAGCCCGGATGCCAACCTGATGGTCTCTCCTGGCCTTCCCCGGGTTTAATTGCGGTGTAGGTGGGTTTTGTGCTTCTGCCCTGTGTGGGTGGTAATGCACAGAGCAGCAGGTTGTGCTTCAGTGAGTTGTATATACCAGTGAGGAGTCTGGGAGTTTTGAAGCCTTTTTGTTGTTATCCTCTGATATGGCAGCTGCTGTAAAGTCTTTGTTAAAATGCCTACATCAGGGGTGGTACTGTGGGAAACTATGTTACCCTAGAGGAAAAAAAGTGCACCTTTATTTAGCTGATTTTCTCCTACAGAAAAATAAGGAGATTATTTATTTTTTTAATACATTAATTCTATGAAGTGCTTTTCCTCACTTATTTCCAGCCTTTTAGCCACGATGATGAGGCGGTGATTCAAATGGAGAATAAGTAAATCCTGCATATATAACCCTGTGATTTAAGGACTGACACTGCAGAAAAATGATATACTTTATTTCCATGCTCAAGTAGCCCAATTAACAGATTGAGTTCTAAGTAAGGTCACAGTGCCCTCTGCTGAAATATAAAGCCCTACATGAAAAAATAAACAACGTTAAAAAAATCCCAAACTGGCATAAGGATAACATAATTCCTATTCAACATATAAATGATAGAAATTGTTTTGAAATGCTATTTGGGACCTTAGGCTTTCCCTTCATAGTAATGTAGTTGGGAAGAATTTTGATTCCAGCTTTTTTGCTCTGCTATGTAAACTGTGCAGCACAGCTCATGAAAAAAACTCATAATCATTACTGATATTAGTGATGCAGAAATAAATGTTGGCGGAAATATCTTTCCCTTACATAGGGGAAAAAAAAACCAGTAAACTGTGGGCAGATGTTCAAAATAGGCAGTAGAAAGTCTGAAAACTTGATTTTTATTGATATTCTCTAGATCATATCTACACTGTTAGTGTTTAACCTCACCGTTCCATTGGAAATGGGAGGGTTAATAATAAGTGTCATTTTGCTGACTGCCTTTTTTCTTAATGGGTGTGTGAAACCATGATGACTAAGAACAGGAGAGAGAAGAACATGTAATGGATGTTTAAGGCTGAACTAATGTTGACTATTGAGCTTTAGACATTTGTCATCTGGAGAAAAAACTGATCCAGGAGGAAGAACTTTGGAAAAGGCAAGGAAGAAATTATTCAGATGACAGAGGTGGAAATGGCCCCTTCAGATTTGCCATACCAGGAAATGCATGGGGCATGAATCCCTGCACAGTATTTAAAGAAGATACGAATAAACGGCTCCGCAGGGTCTGCTATGGCATTTTTGGAGCAGGCAGCTATTTCAATTATCAGTTGGCACCAAATATCCCAATGCGGTTGCCATTCTCTGCCTCCATCTGTACCTTTCAATTTGGTACTGAAAGACTGAAGCTCTCTTTATTGCCGTGCAGATCTGCTCTTCAAAGTCCACAAACTAATAGCCATTACTTTGGTGGAGGCATAGCTTTAAAAGAAAAAAGTCTAGCTAGCAAAGAAGACCAGCCTCCTATCTCCCAACTGAGTTCAGTTTCTCCTAGTCCCCAGTGCGTTGTTGCTGTGTTTTATTCAAGAAGCAACAGCTTCTGAGGTTTTGTTGCTGTGTTTTTAATTACAATGTAAAATGGCAAGAGAGCTATGGCAGAGCTATCTGAGAACATCTTTGCTGGTTGATTAAACCACGATCTTCAGTCATGCTGAGAAACACCCTCAAATTTTACTCAACAGCCTACTCACAGGTTTTTATTTGAAGATGGACATCTGTTGGAGATTTTCTGTGGGGAACATCTGGAACTTAACAAGATGGAGTGGAAGCTAAGAGGCAAGAAAAATCTCTTCTTCAGTAATCTGTTTTGTCTCTTTTAATCCTTCCTTCATTTCCCCAGTGCTCCCACCCAAGATACTCTTTCATCTGCGCTCACAACAACCCACGTTTTACATTTCTTGATGCAAGGCTCGGCAGATAGCTCCAACTAAGTTCACCCAGAGGTTATTCTAATTCCCTCCATCGAGATTTCAATTTAGAGGCTCACATTAACCCACTAATTAAAGTGACCCCCTTTTTATTATACCAGCTTCACCTTAATCAGTTAATGCGATGGCAAGCCTTTCTTTGTTGCTTTGCCTGGCAGGGAGATCTTGTTAAGAGGATGCAATATCAGTTGGACAGGTGCCAAGTAGTAAAGCAATACCAGATCCCTGCCATTTGGCACTGTTTTCTCTAGGTCCAAGCACGCTGGAGCTGCAAAAACCCCAGTAAGTGACTGTTCCTCCCAGACTGGCTTCTACCAGCAAACTGCTTCAGGCTCTAGCTGAGACACACCAAAACCGCCCTTCACACATAGGCGCAAGCCTCCCAGGGTCTGAGATGTCCTGTAGCTGTTAATTCTCCTAAAAGGCTCAAGGAAAGTCACACTTCAAGAAGCCTGCCTCACTCCAAAATGTTTCAGTTCAGAAATATTTGGCTACAGATTCTCTTTTTTTTTTTTCCATGTTCTGCTCAGCCACATCCTTTCTCTCGCTGCTGGCTCTGGCCAGGCAGGTGTGACACTTCTGCTGCTCTTGTGAGCTCATGTATGTTTTCTCTGAGTGTGAGACCACAAGATGCACAGGAGGGCTTTTTCTGCATCTATTGGCAGTGTTTGTAAAAACAGTAGGGGTAGGCTTGGGGTTTGCACATCATAGCACTTTTGCTTCATGAGCATTAGCTAACTGGAGGTACAAAAATGTCACTTCCTTCAGTCAAAGCACTCTGTAGCCTCATGCTAATCTCTTCTTGAACAATTTCCTTCATAAGAAAACTTCCCCTTTTTCTGGTAATATCTCAGGGAAATCTATTCTGATAGCAAATATATTCATCTGCCTAAATTTGTTTCTCCATAGCTGGTGCCTTTTGATGTAAGTATCTCTTATGATGAGAGCATGCATTACTCTCTATCTGAATCAGAGGTGACAACTGTATTGAAAGCTGGAGTAATTTCTTCTCTGCAGCTCTGCAATAAATTATGCTGTGGCATGACAGAGGAAGGAAATCAGTAGCCACTGTACTTGTTTTGTTTGCTCTGACACTGCCTTGGCCTAATACACTTTGTTCCCTGGCCCCTTTTACGGAAGAGCTGTTTCCTGCACGGGAACCCATTCCTGTTTGTGACATACTTTATCTGCAAAAGAAAAGTCACACCAGCATTTACAGACATTTCTTTCCTAATCTCGTTCTCTCCCATGATGAATCAGCTCTCTTTCTGGGTGTTCTGTGCCCCCTCCGCATTTTCTTTGGGACAGTCTCTACAAATCCAATGAAAGAGTCTTTCTAGATGAGCTTTGGCTACTTGACTGAAAATTAACTATTTATGTATACTAGTTTGGATTTCAAAACCAGTCCTGACAATCTGAAGATCTTGAAGATCCTAATGTATTATGTATGTACACATGGACTGCGTTTTCTTGGTGCCAGTATAATTGGCTTCCTATCTTCCAAAAAAAAAGATGTACAATTGTAGCCATACAACCTATCTGTCTCACAGGAAAAAATAAGCTATACCACTGCAAATGTACCAATGCTAGGGAAGATGCAGACAAATCTGCAAGAGTATCAGTGTACATATAGAAAACCAACAATCCTTCCTACCCACTGTTACATTGGGAAAGAGTTTTGTCAGGGCTTTTTGTCTCAAAAATCTCACTGATGGTTCCTCTGCGTGTAGTTGGGTTAAATAATGGTATACGAAGAAACTTTACAGATCCAATATAACAACAGGGTTTGCAAGAAGTTGAAGTTAAAGCATGAGTTCACAGACTAAAAAAGGAAAAGCAGAATTATACATTCTTCTTGTGTACAAATTGCCAAATGATTTGTGCAGCAATTCTCACGAACAAAAACCCACACTTAACATCCAAACATTATTTCCTACGACCTTTAAGCTCACGTAGCTGATTATTCACAGGTTCAGCATTTGTGTGATGCCAACTTTAAAAAATTACAAAGATGTCAAGAGTAATGACTGTCTTCAGAGATCAAGGATTTGTCTGCACCCATATTGTGTCTTTGCCTAATGAGAAATGTCATCTGACTTTGTACTTTCACATCACAGGTATATTCTAGCAAATGGCACGTCCCTGTTCAACTTTATTACTTTTGCTTAACATTTCTGAGAATTCTTAGTGTTTACAATGAAGACACAGAGTGCTTGAGTCTTTTAAGTGCTTGATAGGGTCTTGGTTAACTGTAGATGTGGGTTCACATATTTGTTTTAGAGGATGTATATCCACCTGTGAGAGGGAAAGCATGATTTTGACTCCAACTTGCAGCACATTGTGTTCCCAACAGGGCGTTTGTGTCCTTATTAAGCTCTGTGTTGAGACTTCATGATGTGGGTCCCTCCAGCAACAACCCTCCTTGACAACTTCAGTATAGATTCCTGGCAATTTGCAATGTCATTTACCCTTTCATAGACCCTGAACACCAGGCTTTTACAGGAAAAAAGTGCAACTGTTTGCACACAGACATTTTTAAGTAATTTTAGGATCTACTTTGGGAAATATATTAATACAGTTATTTACACACTCATGTATTAAACACATATAAATCTAGAAATTGCCGTTCACTTAAGACCCTGGTTTACTACTTGTATAATCAGTAACTGCTGGGCATGTGCTTATTAGTGTGAACTTAATTTATTGGCTTCATTTTAGAAACTGGTTTGTATGTCACTGTTAGCAATGATGTCATGGAGTTTGTGTAGAACTGCAGGGAGCAGGGAGAAGAGTACACAATGACTTAAGCGTGAAAGTAATGAAACGGAAGCATTGCGAGAAAAAGACCATCCAAATATTCCCATAAAGAGTGGATATCAACATTTCTAAGCTTCATATTGGTACTCATTCTAATTCTACACTCTGAAGTGTGAAGCGTTTAATCTAGTTCATTCGAGATCATAGCTATGGGAGAATTCAGATGCACCCTGACTCCCAGACTACAAAGGGCCTGTCTGATGCTCGGCAAGCAACACTGCACGCAAAAATAGGAAGTGGAGATCAACATTTTTACACAACTTCTGTGCTGTTATGCCTTTGGTTTGACACAGGCAGTGTCCTCACGCCTGATGCTTGTTTGCAGAAGCTATTTCCATGCATCTATCTGATCTTGAATATGTTGCTACAATGTGAGTCATAGGAACAACAGAATTTAACAGAAGAAGTGTATTTTGGGTAATGGTTCTGTCAAAAGAGACAGATTACATTTTGAAAGTCAAGTCAGGCTGGGTAGACTAATAGGGTGGGAAAACAGGAGAGGTCCCATGCACTCCCCAGGATGCTTTGGAAACAGAGTTAACAGAGAAGAAGGATGGACAGTTACTCAGAAAAATCCACAGGCAACAAAACACTGTGAATACCAGAAACAGAAAGTTCTGTGGAGTAAGATACTTAGCCACAGCAGCATCCCAGCCCTTATGGGTGATAGTGGTGAGGAAAATCCTG
Source organism: Rhinoptilus africanus (assembly GCA_013400135.1). Lineage (NCBI taxonomy): Eukaryota > Metazoa > Chordata > Aves > Charadriiformes > Glareolidae > Rhinoptilus > Rhinoptilus africanus. The sequence goes on from VXBO01004182.1 coordinate 63,410, forward strand.
TTCCTACAAAGCAAAAGGAGAAAGGTGTGTATAGTGGCTTATAGTGAAAAGAGACTACAAACAAATTTTTCTTGAACATTTAATTTTTTCCTTCCAACTGTTGGTGGAACACTGGAGCAGGTTGCCCAGAGAGGTGGTGGAGGCCCCATCCCTGGAGACATTCAAGGCCAGGCTTGATGAGGCTCTGAGCAACCTGATCTAGTTAAAGATGTCCCTGCTTACTTCAGGGGGGTTGGACTAGATGGCCTTTAAAGGTCCCTTCCAACTCAACAGATTCTATGATTCTATGATTCTATGACTATTAAAGCCTGACATGAGCTCTTATTTTACATTTGTCTGCTAGTTAGCAGAAGGAACCCAATCGCAATTGTGCATGCTGCAATGATTCATGTAACTATACATGCTCCTATCTTCTAATACTTTGCATTTCACTGTTGTGAAGGACAAAAAAATATGATATCACTTTAGGAATATTGAAAAGAAAAATTTAACCCAGAACACGCTGCAATATGGAAATTTGTATTATACTATTAAAAGACTGTTAAAAAGCAGAAATGTGCAATACATGCTACTGAGTGATGCTCATCATGGAATAATTTCTCAGAAATATAAATAGTATGACACCACAGATAACTATCGTGTTGTCTGCTGTTACTGAGAACACACATAGTCATCTGCACCAGAGATGGAAGAAAACTATTAGATCATAGTTCACACCCTGCAGATGGAGTACACCATCTTCTGCTGAAGAACCTAACAGATACTAAAAAGATGACACATCTCAGAAGATCCATTCCTAAAAGCTACCCATTACTCCAAAGCACACCCTGAACTGATCCTAGTGTATCTATCTGTTGAATATGGCACTGGAAATGCTGTACAGGAAAGAGATAGTTCTATTTCGAACTGTTTATAGTATTTCTAGTATGAAATTACTACTTATAAACTTGCATACACACAAAAATTATCCTGAAATATCACTATATGTTCTGCTAAGAATAAATTAGATATAAAGACAGGCCATTGCATGTTCTAAGAACATTTCCTCAGAAAAAAGCTATAAATCAGAGTATTCAGCTGTCAAACCATTCAACTTGGACAAAGATGAAACAAAGAATTTGCCTCCCAGGCACGACAGCTAAGCCTCATTTGTACTCTAAAACACAATAGAAATCAGAAAATTGAAAAAAAGTTGGCCTTTAAGGACAAAGTTTGTGCAGACTGATTACTTTGAAATTTTTCTGTGATCTGACCAGGTCAATTTCTCACTAGTACAGCAAACGCAACCACGACAAACTTTCAAGAAAATCACAAGTCACTGAATTTTTTTAGTATGGGTTAAGGGAAGAGCACAAGAGCAGGCACAAGAAGACATATCAGAAAAAGCTAGACTGCTCTTGGGAGATGCCCAGATTGCTCTGTCTCAAAATTATTCCTATTGTTTCCAAAACCTATTTATTTTTCAGAGTTTCATCACATAAAAAGGAGAAATGGACTTCTACGACTTGCCAGTTCCATATTCCCAGTCATGCAAGTCAATGGTCAGACAAGCCTTTTCTTTTTTTTTTTAACAAGTTACAATTGTTAATACAATTTAATATGCAAAATTTCAGTACTCCCAGGCCATAGAGTATCCCAGGCCATAGAAAGCTCATAAATTCTCTCCAGCCAAAGGCAGCCTTATATGCTTCAGTACTGAGTATTATTTCAGAATTTTAACTAGCACAAGACACAGGGAAAAAAAGAAGGCATTAGAAAAGAAAAATATGCTTGTGAACTCCAGGAAAAGACAGAACATCCCATAAGTGCCAGAACAAGTATGACTATAAGAGGTGGAGAAGTAATTACTGGGAAATTGTCACATAATTGAAATTTTGAAGTTCAGAAGTTACTGCTTTTCTTTGCACATTGTAGATGTGCAGACAGTAGGATGACACCAGGATCACCTTAAACAAATGTAGCCATGACATCCCTTTTGACCTTCATTGACCACCGCACCTTGTGATACAGCTATCACCAAACACAGTGGACTGGGTTTTTCAGTCAGAGCTGGGTGACTGTCATCAGAGATACATCCTTCCTACATATTGTGAAAAGGAGTTGAGGGGAAGAAAAGGAAGCCCCAAACAGGAAAACTTAATTTGCCCTGGGTCAAAAGTTATCTGGGTCCTCAGCTGTCACTGCAGTCACAGAACATGCAGAATTAATCTGTCTTTTCCTAACGCATGTCCTTGACATCATCTCCGCTTTTTAGGGATGGGTCTCCAGCCCCTCAAATAGCGGATTCTCAGTGTTGCCTTTGGCCAGAGGCAGTGCCCTACTGATAATACAGTTATTCCAATCCCTGCTCCAAGTTATTTATTTATTCTTTCATTGTTTCTTTGTTGCTGTTTTTAAAACATTACAACGGTTACAAAATAAAAAGCAAGAACAACCTGTGGAGCAAGATCGTGAGCCCAGATGTGCCCTAAAAAGCTCTAACACATTACATTAGAGCTTTAAATGCACCTTCCTTTCTCTAACCCAGTAAATTTAAATTTCTTTACTGCAGAATGACACCATTTGAGTAAGGAATGTACAATCTATCTCTATAAAAAGCCTGACCATGAAGAAGCAATTACAATGCCTTTTGGACTGGTTTGGGGGCAGAGATGCCTCATTTTTAAGATCTCACTAAGTTTCAGGCATGAGGTGAAAAGCGTGTGGCTCAGCCCTTGCAGGCTGGTGCACTTGGAAGAGGGGCTGGCCACGTCGGTAATTTTAACCGCACACCATCACAGTAGTACCCATGCTGGCAGCTACCTCTGGAGACGGCACAGGACACTGCATGTCTTAAAGCAGGGTCAGCTACGGGTGCTCCTCCACAGGCATAGGCTCCACAGCCTCTCTGGCAACCGACTCCAGTGCCTGACCACCTGCTCAGTAAAAGTTTTTCTTTATGTGGAATCGCCTGCATTTCAGTGTGTGCCCACTGCCTCTTGTCCTGTGCCACCAGGCACCATCACAAATAGCCTGGCTCCAGTGGGTGACCTGCTAGAGCACTTAGACACACACAAGACTACAGGGGTATACGGGCCAGAGAGCACTGAGAGAGCTGGCAGAAGTGCTCACCAAGCCACTTTCCATCATTTATCGTCAGTCCTGGCTAACCAGGGAGGTCCCAGTTGACTGGAGGTTAGCAAATGTAGTGCACACCCACAAGAAGGGTCAGAAGGAGGATCTGGGGAACTACAGTCCTTCCAGTATAACCTTGGCGCCAGGAGAGTGGAGCAGATCATGTTGAGTGCCANGCCACCAGGCACCATCACAAATAGCCTGGCTCCAGTGGGTGACCTGCTAGAGCACTTAGACACACACAAGACTACAGGGGTATACGGGCCAGAGAGCACTGAGAGAGCTGGCAGAAGTGCTCACCAAGCCACTTTCCATCATTTATCGTCAGTCCTGGCTAACCAGGGAGGTCCCAGTTGACTGGAGGTTAGCAAATGTAGTGCACACCCACAAGAAGGGTCAGAAGGAGGATCTGGGGAACTACAGTCCTTCCAGTATAACCTTGGCGCCAGGAGAGTGGAGCAGATCATGTTGAGTGCCATCATGCAGCACATACAGGACAACCCGGTGATCATACCCTGTCAGCATGGGTTCATGAAAGGCAGGTCCTGTTTGACAGTCCTGATCTCCTGCTATGATAAGGTGACCAGCTTAGTGGATGAAGGAAAGTCTCTGGATGTTGTTTACCTGGACTTTAGTAAAATCGTTGACACTGTTCCCCAGTGTTCTCCTGGAGAAACTGGCTGTTCGTGGCTTGNCCCACCTTCTATACTGTGTTCAGCTTTTGGCCCCTCACTATATAACAAATACATTGAGGTCCTAGAGCCAGTGAAGCTGGTGAGGGGTCTAGAGCTCAAGTCATATGAGGAGCAGCTGAGGGAACTGGGGTTGTTTAGTCTGGAGAAAGGGAGGCTGAGGGGAGATCTTATCACTCTCTACGATCACTTGAAAGGAAGGTGTAGTGAGGTGAGGGTTGGTCTCTTCTCCCAAGTAACAAGTGATAGGACAAGAGGAAATGGTCTCAAGTTGCACCAGGGGAGGTTTAGAGTGGATATTAGGAAAAATTTCTCCAACAAAAGGGTTATCAAACATTGGAACAGGCTGCCCAGGGACGTGGTTCAATCACCATCCCTGCAGGTATTTAAAAGATGTGTAGACGTGGTGCTTAGGGACATGGTTTAGTGGTGGTTTTGGTAGTGTAAGGTTAATGGCTGGATTTGATGATCTTAAAGGTCCTTTGCAACCTAGACAATTCTGTGATTCTCTACTCCCCCACTAGTAGTTATAGACATGGAGAAGATGCCCACAAGTAGATAACAATATTGCACCATAAACTTCACAGATCTATTAGTGTTTGAAACAAAATAGTTTATAGTATTCACACACCACACATTACAAAAATTACTTGATACATGAACATCAGAGACCCAGGATTTTATTGCCTTTTCAGGTGTAAAAATTTATTTATGCTATTTATCAAGTGTTTAAATTTACACAAAAGACAACACTTCAACTTCAGGTCCAACTGACCATCAGTAAGCCCTACATCAGAATACCCTTGACACTTCCAAGTACAGTTTTTATAAGATGGCTTAGAACAGTAGAATCTTATAAACAATGGCCAACTTCACAGGCCTGAAGGTCACTGCCTCATCAGTATTTCTCTGCTGAGCATGACCCACAGAACAGTGGAAGTCTTAAAACCATTTTAATCCCCAAACACTATCACTACTGCACCCAGGGCATTTAATTCACACTGCCCTGCATTAGTAACACCAAACATTATAGCTAGTCTTCAAGATTTACCCCATCTCCCCCTAACAAAATGCCTTTTTTTTTTTACTTTAGAAGAGAACCGTGCATCAAAACAATTGCAAAATACACAATCATCCATTTGGCTTGGTTTTAAAATAAAAATAACATCAGTCATCTATTTGTTAACTTCATCTCTTGTGGTGTGCTCCTTTCCCCTCCCCTGTCACTTAGGAAACTATACTAGACCAGGCAGTTTAATTGTAGCACTGAGGTAGCATATTTTAATTGAACAGACTAATAGGTTTGCTACTGTGCCTCCTCTCCTTTAAAGCACACACAAAAAAAATCCCCACAGTTTTTCAACTTCTTTGGAGAAGACAGGCGTATAGTTCATTTCCAACAGCCACTCCATTTTGAATCAAAGCACAAAGCATCTCTGAATGGCAGATACATTATACCAGCTAGAATGAACACGAACATATACAAGAAAAAGGAACTATGTCAGTTTTATTAGAACTATGGTTACATTTCAGCTCTACAGCACCTATTGTTCCCTATTATGAAATGCATCTTTACAGTCTCTGTAATTTGATTTCAAAGACTAGGATCCTGAAAAAGGGCAGCTATGCCTCAGTTCTTCTACATGATTTTCACACCATCTGCAGACAGGTCAAATAATTGCAACAAAACCAAAAGAAATCAAATGGACCTGATATAAAAATCAATAGGAATTAGCAATATGAGTATATTAAAAGAATTGAAGTTCAGGCAAAAGATATAACATGCCTGAATGAACTGATAGCACTTTCCATTCACTTAAAAGTTAGAGCTGGGATAGTCTTAAAAAAAAAAAAATCCCTGCAAGAGCAGAAGCTTAGATTCATAACAAATTGAGAATAACCTCATCTTTGTCCTTCTGCTCTAAAAGCTTTAAAAACTGAAGTCAGGCTGTACACAAGACTGCAGCCTTAACACCCAGGCAGATTACTGAAGTAACTCTTGCAGGCTTCTGTATGTTTAGGGGTGAATAGTAAACAGTGACCCCAAAGAACGGTAGTAATTCTCTGCTCTGTATGCCATGCTGGTACATACAGTCGTGTTAAACTCAGTTGCGCAGTACACAATCCTCACCCAGCCCAGGGCTGGATCTTTGAATCCCTGCTCTCCATCTTTCATGCAGAAAAGTAAAAAAATTTACGGCAGTTAAAACCCCTTGAGTCAGCTGCACACATAAGGGAAATTGGCCTTTAACACCTTGGAAAGCAGATTGACAATGTAACTGAGCTCACTGCTAAGTATACCCCCAGGAAAACACCTAAATAGCTGAGGATAACTGTGTAAGTTATACTGACCAATTCAAGCTGTTTATGGAGACTTTAATGTTAATCTTTCAAGTAATCCAAGATGCACTCCAACACCTGTTATCAAAAATTTAAGGCTTTTATGAACACCCTCTTACATACAAAAGGAGTATTAAACAGAAGGAACTTGTTTACAGTAAATACAAAAATCTGAAAAATCTCTGAAACCTGTTTATACAAATACTAATAAATTCTTTAATATTTTGTACAACTAGAAGGTGCACAGATTGGCATTCAAGCGGTCAATGCTGGCAAACATCTGTCAGACAACAACATGATCTACTTGGAAAACAATATAGTTTAAAATGCCATAAATTAAAAAATAAGTTAGTTCACATTTTTTCCCCCAGCTTTTATGTACATCTTAGTCTTTACTGAGATCGTGTAGCCTTCTTCAGAAGCTCGAGGTCTTTCCGTCGGCTTTTGATTGCTCTGGCACAGCCATACTCTTCCAGTTGTAAAGGGATATACTTTTCTATCTGAACGAGCCCATGCCCAGCAGGACCAGTAAACAGCTTAATCCAGGATGGCTTAAAGTTTCCTCTAAAGCCCAGAAAGGCCAAGCTTCCTGTGACAAAAACAGCTCGGTGTTACTGAACCAGCCAAGCCCGTCCAAGCACAACACAGGACAAGCTGGGAAGGAAACAACAAGCTCCTCTGAAATTCTTCCCCCAGATTATTCAGGACATTAATCTACTCACTGCTTCATGTGCACCTCACAAAGAAATAGTGAATTGCAATTTCCTTCTTCAGTATTCGGTATTAAGTGCTCTGAAATCTTACTTTGAAATCACAGCTATCGGGACAGCTGTAAAACCTGCTTTCTCAGACAGGACTTGTGCCAGGGCCTGTTCAGGACATGTGCTACCCCTTGTGGCCTATAAAGTCATCATCCCTCAAAATAAGGACAGCTTCTCATCTCCATCTTCAAATTTTGTTAGAACAGGAAATACTAGCCTGGCACAGGAGGCTGTTTAAAAATAAATCTGCTGGGTGAGGCACAAAACACAGGCTTTGGGGAAAAAAGCCTGGGGCTCTTTTCTGTAACCCATAGGCACAAAGAACTGCTAGTAACTTCTCTGCTTGCAACAAGCTTCAGACAACGCTCTTTGGGGCAACAGAAAGGGGTTTCTGCCCATCTGCTGAAGGGGTGCCCATCCTCCCCCCTCTCAACAAGGGCTGAAACACAGCAGCCCACACCAGCACAAACTGGCAACCATCCTCCGCCAGCTGCATCCTCTTCACACACCCCGTGAGAAACCCACCACACCAACACAAACACACAGACCAAGGCGGTGCCAAGGAAGTGTGCAAAATTTCCACCAACCGTTGCTCTGAAGATAAGGCGGCTTGGCTGTCCCCAGGGACATTAAGGCATCTGATAAATTATTAGGAATTGCTACATCACCTCTCGTGCTCAGTAGAACGATAGATCTGCAGCAGAAACAGTGCAGAGACAGCGGCTGTTATACAGTTTTCTTAATATTCAGCTACAAGCTTATACAGCTATCTGGCCTCATAGTCCACCTGCTGAAGAGTACTCATGCCATGTAATTTCGTGACATGGAAACAGCCAGCCCTCTCTGAAAGCACTACCTAGAAAAGCACTCACCTAGATTATTTGTGGGATTTTTTTTGTTTAAACTGACTTTTAAGTTTAACTTGAAAATCATTGGAAAATGTTATCTAAATATTGTTTAATATTTTGTATCAAAAAATGAAGTTTGGCTATTAATCAAAAATTAGGATATTAAAATTCTGATTTTTCTGACACTAACTTTTTAACCTCTTCTAATGTTAAGCAATTTTCTCCCTAGATAGGGAGGTAACAGTATGGTATCTTTTCACACAGTTCTTGTCAGTGTCCTTCAATGACGTTATTAAACAAAAAGTTGCTTTTTGTTTTAAGCAAAGAAGTGTTATTATATGATGTTTAGTTTAAAAAAAAAGTAAGTCTTTTCAAGGTGAAAGACAGGCAGCAGTGGAAAATTGTACGCGGTCAAAATTTGAGTTACTTTGTCTTCTCAAATAAGGCTAAATTGCCTGTGAAAATGCTTCTACGTTTCTCCTTCCCCTCAACTTAATGCATGTTTGCCCACTTTCAGTGCTCCTGTATAGACTTCATCATTCAAATCTTCGCTAGAGAGCAGAAATACAGCTTACAGGACACACTGGAAATAAACAGTCATTACACATACCTTTGTGGAATTCCAGATTTTAAATATCCGCCTACATGGTTAATGTCTACTCCAGAAAATAATTTGTTTCCCGACACTGTGCCAATGCAGGCATCAACTACAACAACAAGTATACCATTATCCTTGAAGGAAAACATAGTGTCATTGACCTGAATGGGAGGAGAAAAAGAGAAAAGAATGTTTTCTTTCTTTCTTTAAGTTAATATGGATTCAAGAGCGATACTACCATACTCAGCGTTAATCTTCACCTAGTTTGGACACAGCGGTGAACTAATTTCCTAACAAATACTTGCTTCTCCCTTAATTTTCCTCCTTGTGGGGAGGCTTTCAGTGGGACTTCTGAAATTGCATGGAAGCCTTCAGTCCCTGGCTTCTTTGGAGAGATTGTTCACTTCAGGTGACTTACCATCTGCCTCAGTCGTTGCTCCTGCTTCGGGAAGCTAAAATTCAGATACTGAACCGCCTGGACTTCTTGGCAATAGTACAGTTAATCTGCCTCTGAAGCAGTGCAGTTTCTTCCTCCAGAGTGTTCTTACTGCTTTGGATACGGCACACACACTCCCGTAGAAGCCTGCAGCTGCTACAGTCGTGCTGCTCATGTGCCATTTGTCTATCTATATAACTCAGGAGTTTTACTATTTCAACCAAGGTAACGCACTGACATTGCAGAACGTAAGCCACGTACAGACGCGAAGCTTTGTGGTGTGAGGATGTCTGCAATGCTGCTACAGCATCACATGCAAGTCTCCTTCAGCACCCAAACAGAAAAGCTGAAGTAAACTACTTGATACAGTTATCACATCACTGGCTTGACAGGACTGTATCTGAACAAATACAGAAATCTCTATGGATTCTTTTGTAAATGCCATTTTGAAGGAGTTTAGCAAAGCTTATTGGCTTGCATAATACATCCCATTAACTCACCAATCTGTCAGCACAAAAATGGATTTCAGTAACAGGTTGTTCGGGTTTGGTTGGTTTGGGTTTTTTTTTGCCAAAAAGCAGCCATCAAAAAATGTACATCCATTCATATTTCAACATGAATCCGAAAGTTTTTAACTCTCCCTTATTGGTACAAATTTTCTCTCCAGTAGGAAACTATCTGAATATGAAATAAAGCTTTGGAGCCTTATTCTCTGAGGTAAAAACATCAGCTTTTTGAATGTTTAGTTTTTAAACTGTGAAGCAACACTTTCCGTTCGAGTGAAGAAAAGTGAGGTCAGCATTATGTAGAGCTGTACAACTGCTGTAATATCAACTGCTAAAAAGAATGACAGTTAGAAGAAAACCATGGAGAATACTTACAGAAATAAATGCTTGCTGACCTCTGCTTAACTCTTTACCAGATGAGTTAATCTGCACAAGGAGGTAGTTTTTGTGAGGATCACTGGTGAATACCATCTGGATATCAAACAAAACACAGTTAAGTACAGTTATCCATGTATCTTCAACACTTTACCATGCCAGACAATTTACAACAGGCTGCCCATGCTCCAAAGCAAATGCATCCATTTGTCAGTGGCACTATTTATATACCAATAAATATCATGATGTATAGTGTAACCCATTTTATTCCTTACTTTCAGTATGCTTCTCAGCTCGTACAGCTAAAATGAATAATGCAATTTCAAGTTCATGCTGACCAATGGCATACAGATCTCTGCAGCAAAGCTATCCTACATGGAGTACAGACAACGCTGTTGTGCAAGACACCAGTTCTACCTATGTCCCTTCTCAGTAGCACTCAGAGAGAGGTGAACCAGTACTTTTCAAATAACAAAAGCCAGAACCTTTGTGCTATGAGGAACTCCTCGCCTTCTAGCGTACAGATGATTAACAACATGACCATCACAAGCTGGTAGGTGCAGCATTCGGGGATGAAAGGCTGAAATTCTGCCTTAAAGTGAGTAGACTGCAACACCAACTCTGCAGTTCATGAAAGTTTTTTCTCATTTTATCTTACCTGAGTTGTGCCACATTTTGTACATGGTACAGTAGTTTTTACTGGCATCCGCTTTATGACAGTTGGTCCTTGATAGTACTTTGGGTAAGCTTTTGCCATGCAGTTACTGATTCCTTTTGCTGAATCTTTGGTCACAATCTTGATCCTTTCACATCCCTGAGATGAGCAATAACTGTGACCATCCCTATTATATTTGGCTTGAAGAAATAAAAACAGTAATCTACAAAAAAGGGGGAAAAAGAATCTAGATCAATTGCTGGAAAGATAGCTATTTATGTTAAACCTTAACAGCTATATTTCATGATTTTCAGAAGCAGAGAAATGACAGTGTTCATTTCATCATTGTTCAAACTTTTTCAAAATATTTACAGTTTATTACAGTTCGGAAGTCTCTACTGGTATATCTGAAATCCTCAACAATTAAAGGAGATGATATTATGAATGCATATGCTTTGAAAAGAACCACCACCCCTCAAAACAGTGACTTGCAGGAAACAAAAACCAAACTGCACAACATAAATGTTTTCTTTGATCATAGATCTTTTCAGATACCCAGCAGTAACTGTTTGGGTATTCTGCTTCACCCACCAGCACTGGACAATGTAATTGTACTGTTGCAAATGCCTGGAAATGCAATTTAGGGGGTAGCAGTCATTAATGTTCATTGTACACAGAGACTGGTAATTCCCCTATTATATATTTGACCGTCAGCCGTTAGACAAAAGAAACGTAAATGCCTTTTCAAAAGCTACATTCTTCTGCGTATTTACTACAGACAAAGTAGCAGATAAGGGAACAAAATAAATAAGAGAACAAATTATAAATTAAAGATCAACATGCAGCCTCCCAGTACCTAAAGGTGGCCTAGGGGAAAGACGGGGAGGGACTCTTTATCAGGGAGTATAACAATAGGATGAGGGTTAATGGTTTCAAACTGAAAGAGGGGAGATTTAGATTAGATATCGGGAAGAAATTCTTTACTGTGAGGGTGGTGAGGCATTGGAACAGGTTGCCCAGGGAAGCTGTGGATGCCCCATCCCTGGAAGTGTTCAAGGCCAGGCTGGATGGGCTTTGAACATCCTGGTCTAGTGGGTTGGAACTAGATGATCTTTAAGGTCCCTTCCAACCCAAACCATTCTATGATTCTATGTAAGACTTATTTTATTAAAAGTTGATGACATATTAAACCTTTCAGAAGGATCTCTGTGGCCTCTGTCCGAAATACTTTTGAAAGAGAGACTAGGACTTTTAAGGACTTTCAAGAAAGCTGAAAACAGATTAGGATTTTCAAAAATACGTTCTTAAAGTGTACTTGGAACAGAAGATTTCTTAGAAATTTCTAGAATTTTCAGTTTAACAAGGCAGCATAGGTTTTCTTTGAAAACTTAGAAGCTCCTTCCTGAAAGACACTGCTCTGGCAACACACCAGATACACATCTTCCCCAGGCATGGGGTAGGAAATATCTGTATTGACTCTGGTGCTCTTGGAAAAGTATTGCAATGACAACCACTGTATTTTGGAAATTCAAAGTCACATAAACTATTCTTTCAAATAGGCTTTGGGCTCCTTTGCAACAGCTTTCCTCTTATGCAGGTGCCTCAAATAGTTGCTTTTAAGACTATTAAACTGGACATTTTAAGGCTAAACAACATCTTCCAGTAAGGTCAAGTTACAAAGTTACCCAGTACTGTTGTCGAAGTAAAACTTCTTGTCTGATCGATTCTTTTCAAGCTCCATCATTGAAGATACAGGCATGTAGCGCTCTACCTTGCTTGACAGAGCAGATGACCGCCTTTGAAAGGCTTCCAAAACTATAAAAAAATCTGTATTTGGTTGATAACAAAGACCAACACGAATCCAGTCATTCCTGAAAACAAAGGAAAATGTACGATTCACTGTAGGAACAGTTTAGATGTCAATATGCAGCAGACAGATCACTTAAAAACCAGGTAACGGGAACACAAAAAAATCTCTCAAGCAGATCTTTCCCTCTCTACACAAAGTGTTCAATTAAATGTTACAGTTACTTTGATACTCTCAGGATATATTTGCTTTCATACGTTAGACGCCTGACAACAAAAATCAAGTATGCTAAACTATTAAACTTCAACTCTGCTGTAGTTTACTATTTGCACACTTTCTTCTCCAAAGAAAAATCCAAAGGATTTTCCTCAAAGACACTGTACTGAACAAAAGTTTAACTTCAGGTGCAGGTTGATTGCTTAATCTCTTGCTTTTCATACTTTAGTATTTGTAATTATGAAAAAAAAACCAACCCACCATCCAGTCTTACTGATGATTGCAAACTCACACATGCTAATTCTGCAGGACATTACTTCAGTGCTGCCTTATGGATCAGTGTCATAAAAGAAAGTAAACGTACTTGTTGAAGTTAATGAGATAAAGATAGGTGACATTTGGAGCTTTTCCATTCCAATGTATTGTGTAGCCCTTTTGGAGCATCACTACTGGCTGGTATTGTTGAAAGACAGCTCTCTGGTTAATACCTCGAAGAACCATGGGATTGGCTGGGTACTCATCTCGAACGATAGTCATGGAAAGATTCTGTCCATTCCAGGTTTGGACATAAACCTGTAGGATATTAAAGAGCATGAAAAGAAAGAGGAAAGATTTGGACACTGTGCAAAAGGAAATGAAACAGTGAAGAATGATTAGTAAGTTATTAGTCAAAATGCTGCAATATGATGTTCTGAGTTATGTCATACACAAATATCTCCTGAAGCAGAGCCCTATTTGAAACACTTCTGTAGGGCTTTTTCCATTTTACAGATAAAAAAATGGGGAAGGAGGGAGAAAAAAAATAGTATGTAGAATCAGCTATGGTACTTGGCCAAACTCATACAGAACGGAAACCAGAATGGGAATTGCACCTATGAGATTTATATTCAGAAGGTGGTATTTAACACCTCCATTTAACAAAAACCAAACAAAAAACCAAACAAAAAACCAAACAAAAAACCAAACAAAAAACCAAACAAAAAACCAAACAAAAAACCAAACAAAAAACCAAACAAAAAACCAAACAAAAAACCAAACAAAAAAACCCCCAAACCCTTAGAATCCACTCTGTGAAAAAAAAGACAGACAAAACTCCAGTGGAAGAAAACAGCTCCAATAAAAGAAAAGTTTTACCAGTTAGGGCTGCAACATGGAAGTCCTGGCATGCATACACATTTGGTTTTACTTTGCAGCACCTAATACTGTACTCCCAGTTTGCATGCTGAAGGGAACATGATAAACACAACTGCCCGAAAAGTGTAATATGCATAAAAGTATTTTTAAAACATCAAAGATTTTTTTAAGTACAAAGATAGGTAATTTTATGGTTCTTACACTTCCCTTGCCCCCACAAGTTTTTCGTATTGTAGATTTGCCCCAAATAGAAAGCTACAAGAGTACTAGCCTGGGCATAAGTCCCACTGCAAACCACTCCACTCCATTCTGTAATATTAATGCATTTGGGGTGTTGAATCAAGTAGTTATCCATTCTGCCCACATAGGTATCCTTGTAGTCAGTCACTGAACCATCTAGATCATGGAATATTGAGTTCTTGTCACCATCCAGGTCTCCTTCTTCAAACCAGGGACCAGGTTTTCCAAAGAAGACTTTCAAAGAAACCTAGCAACAACAATTGAAATATTTATTTTTTCCCCCCCAGGCGAAGCACAGATTAACGCTTGCACATCTGCAGAGAGATAGGAATTTGTCAAAGTTGATTAAAACCCTTATGGCTAGGACAGTGGAATCTGGCAAAACAGACATTTTGATTTTTAGTAATAGGCTCAGGTCAGCTCTTGCTGTTGAAAAGTGTTAATACTTGCAGCTGAAAGCTCATTACTAAGGATAGGCCAAACCTTACAAAAATCTCCTTTCAGCTTCACCATTAGCCATGAAAAAGATCATTACTGCAACATATCCTACATCTCCCTTGGTATTATTTTTTTCTCAGGAGACAAAGGATACACCTTGGGTGACTTCCAACCCAGCGAGAAACTCTGTAGTAGGGATGTATGGAAAAGATGACCTAGGACCTCTGGATCTTAATTTCAAATACAGCAAGAAGAAAAGAAAGTAATTTCCAAGAATATAAGAAAACTTGTAATAAACTTACATTTGGACCAAACTTCACAAGAGAAATGTTGTTTTTTGGTGTCATCTGCCATGGATTTTTCATCAAGAATCCAACTGCACTGGTAAATCTGTCTGGAGTTGGCACAAAGTTTTTGAATGTGCACTTGGTAAGGTGAATAGGTCCATCATAAATTTGAAAGCCCCTGATTGGAAATGTCCTGTTAATGCAAGCAAATATTTATAGCATCCTGTAACAAAACCCATGATAAGCCTGAATCTGTGTAATAAAAACATTTCTTCACAGAGGAATCAAGAAAGCAACATTAAGAGAATGACTTGCAGGTTAGATCTTAGTAAAGGAAATCTTTTTTCTGCACTTACCTGATGAGTCAAAAAATCCCTCATTTATTTTAATTTTCCTGTTAGAAGAACTATCACTGTACATTCACAAATGTGCCCCTTTCCCAATAGGTGAAATACAGCATGGGAATAATACCACCTGCTCTTTGATTAATCATGGCAACTGGTAGAAGTTACCATAGACTGGAGGAAAGCAACTGCCACTTCTAACTTCAAGGGGAAACACCCAGGGAACTGCAGGTTGGTAAACCTCATCTTAATCCCCAGGAAGGTGATGGAGCAGCTAATCCTGGAAACCATTTCAAGGCACATGAAGGACAAGAAAATCATCAGGAGTCATCAGCATGGATTCACTAATGAACAGTCATGCTTGACCAACTTGATAAACTTCTGTGATGAAATGATTGGCCTGGTAGCTAAGGGGAGAGGATTGGACATGGTCTACCTTCAGTACGGTTTTTGACATTGTGTCCCATAAGATCCTCATGAAGTACGGGCTGGATGAGAGGACAGTGGGGTGGACTGAAAACTAGGTGAATGATTGGGTCCAGAGGCATGAAGTCTACTTGGAGGCCAGTGGTGCAGCCCCAAGGGTCAATACTGGGTCCAATCTTGTTCAAGATTTTCATTAGTGATCTGGATGATAAGGATGAATATAGTCTCAGAAAGTTTGCAGAGTGGACAAATCTGTGAGGAGCAGCTGATACACCAGAGGGTCATGCTGCCATTCAGGTAGACCTTGACAGGTTGGAAAAATGCGAAGACGGGAACCTCATCAACTTCAACATGGGGAAGTGCAAAGTCCTGCACC
>VXBO01004183.1:0-37257 GCA_013400135.1 Rhinoptilus africanus
ATTATTCAGATACGTGTAAATAATTAAATTTTGTCTTTATCCACAAGCACATCCTCACAGAATGAAGCAAAAACTACAAGCTACCTTGTAAGCCATGACACAGAACAAACAGCTGCATCAGTGTACCTACATATGCTGTGTCTTGGTTCCTCTAAATAACAACCTAAATCATTTACATTAGAAGCTATTAAGAAAAACAGTTTAAAATTTAATATTGTTTTAAACACAAAACCAATTTATCCCGGCTTCCTACAGAAGCAAATTTCATTAAATCACTGTCCCTAATTGTGATAGAATTGATCATCCAAAACTGGTACAACAATTATCTTCTTAGAAGTGCTCTGTCCATCTCAGTTGCAAGAAAGCAGGCATCCAGGCAGACAAAAAAACCAATAAAAAAATTAAAACCTCACCTTGGATTCATGGTTATCAGACCTTAGAGAATCCACAGGGAAAGGCACAGACCAAGAAAAGGCTCTAGAAGAGCTTGCCTTTACTAGATACAAGAAAACACAGCAATCTACTACATAAATTTTATTAGGCCTTCTGCTAGTGGTACTAGCTAGTTCAAATAAATAAGCTAAATACATCTGTAGTCTGGCGAAGGAAATTACTTGGACAACTACATTATTCTGAACAATCTAGTAATTATTGTTTGGACTTCTCTGATCTAGTTTTCAAAACGGCAAAAATTCAGTTGTGATCCAAAACATTAAAAAGCTGTTCAGGCACAGACCAAAACAGTATTTGTATGGAAATAGT
This sequence comes from Rhinoptilus africanus, assembly GCA_013400135.1. Classification (NCBI taxonomy): domain Eukaryota; kingdom Metazoa; phylum Chordata; class Aves; order Charadriiformes; family Glareolidae; genus Rhinoptilus; species Rhinoptilus africanus. The sequence continues at coordinate 763 of VXBO01004183.1, forward strand.
TACTGTATGCCAACTTATTATCAGTCAGTCCCACAAATTTTATGAATACTACTTATACCCACCTGTTCTACTATATTATCAGTGAAGATCTTTGAGTAGTTTGGATTTATATAGGTTTCCTTCCAGTCCTAAGAAAAAAAAAATTAAACATTAAAACAGCACAAATGAATTTAAGTGACAAAAAATAATTTATATTCTATTCATTTGCAATACTGAAAGCATTGGAAAAGTTAAACAATTTCTTATACCTATAAACGAACTGGTTCTCATCATAGCAAAAATCATGACACCTACTACATCAAGGCCGTATCTCCAACATGTCATCACTTGGCTTGTTAGTATGATATACTGTCATTTGCTTAAGGAGGCGGGAGATAACACCTTTTAGCACACAACCAATATTTAGTACATAAACATATGTTCTCCATGTAAAGTCTTTAAATTCCGAGTTCTTTAAAATATATACGCTTTACAATTTTTTTCAAATAACTGTTTCATCAGTAATTAGATGCATACCACAGGATTTTCAAATATCTGCCAGAGGTCGTTGTTGTAGTGGGAAGTATTGTAATTGGCTGTAGAAATAAGTCTTCCAAATTCATGTCTGTTGGTAATGTACATGAAAACACCCTATACCAAGTAGAGAAAACGTCATTAGAAAAACTGCCCATCTTAGCAAAAATGTTTTTAAAACATCTGTTTGTTTATGCTTGCACTTTCAGAAAATATATCATACACTTGTACATACATATTATACACATGCTGTTCATTTAGCGGCCTTAATTTTCAAATGGTTGGTTCTAATCACCAACTAGTCTTCATAATTTCTTCTTTACAAGCATTTGGTTGAATTTATTTTCTAAACACATTAAACCAAAACATGTATTGTTCATAACATAAACCCACATACAGTTATAGAAAGGAAAAAACAGAAAAGTGGTTGGTTGATTTCTGTTCCGTAAAACCTGAGCAGACACACTGGAAGCACCTGTTCTCAAACTGAAAATACTCATACAAGAAAACCAACATCTAGGGTTTAGTTTCGGAGTAAAACAGAACGAATAATCTAACAATGAAAGGGCTAATGGAAGTCAGAACAAGAAACTTATTTCAGAGTATTCACTACATGATCCTCTGGTGAATTGGCCTGAAATAAAAAGATATTGACAAATACAGCATAAAAGAATATTCAGATCAGAGTAAAAAACAGCTGAGCACTGTGAAGTATGTTCACCTAAGCAAATGTTGCGAAATGTGTGCAAGGTATCAAGTGTGGTAAGATACAGCTTTATTATCAAGCTACTAACAGAAGATGTTAACAAAACCCTTGATTAGAAATAGTAGCAGAAAATAGTCCTTTTTTTAAAGAAATTTAGGTTTTGTAGGTTTGGGGTTTAATTTAGTTTACTGTTTTTCAGACTAAAACCTCATTTCAAAAGCGTTTGTGACTTTCAGATTTGCAGCAGATTTGCAACATTCTTGTTTAGATATATTGGTATTTCTGTCTATGTTTCTGTCTGAAAAAGAGTTAAACTGTTAGAAAGATAATTATTATGTTAAACACGTGCCCAGTTTTGAGCACTTACCGAATCATGAAATAGCTGCAGCAGGGAGAATAAGGAGGGTCTGGGTCAAGAAGAACAGCTTAAAATGACTCCCATTTCACAACTGCCCTGTATGGTCACCAAGGGGGTCTGCCTGACCCGCTAGGGATCTGAGTTTTAGTCTTTCCTATGACTGCTGAAACAATTTTAGCTACAGAAGGACAGCGTCAGCACAGCTTGACCACAGAGGCACAGAGAAACCTCCCTAAGGAAACAATGAGCCTCTCTAAGCCATTTTGAGCTGGTCATGAAGAACCTGTTTCTGGCAAAAAGTTTGAACTTTAGAAGATTGAAGAGAAAGCTAGAGGAGTATTTCATTAGAGTAAGTGGACAGAAGAGAAGTATCTTCCTGTGGTAGAATAATACTGCGCGTAATAATAACTAATGAATAAAAAAAAATAAAGCAACACCTTTGGGGGTCTGAGCATATGGAATGTTTCCGAAGAAGGGGAGTCTTTTTCCCTTTGTAAAGTCTAAAATGAAGGAGAATCATCACATCAGTTTTCTGATACATAATCTCTTTCTCTTTTTCCAACCACTATTAGGTTTCCACAGTCACATAAGGGAAATAGCAGCCTTTGATCAAAAGCTGATATGCCTTTACAGACAACATGCATCTCCAAGCAAAGCTCATAATACACATGTCAAAGCTGTTTCCACCAGCCCCTTCTTATCTGCTGCAATACAAAAACAAGCACGTACCAGACCATCTTACAGCACAGACTGAGAAAGAGGAAAAGAGAAAGCAATTTTCTGATGAGGCAGTCAGATTAGTTTAATGAGCGCACGGGAAGCACAGGTTTGCAATAACTGATGCCAAGAAGGTTTGAATACAACAGAACTGGATGGGGATGTTTTGAAGAATCAGTACAAACAAAAGAAATCATGCCTTGTTATGAGGGAATAAAAAAAATTAATACTTGCCAACTTTTCTTGTTCAATTCAGCAAAATTATTTTTCAATGCTACAGTGTCTGGAAATAGGTCTGGTTTAGGTCTTATTTGTTTCTGTGCTGAAACTAGTGTAAATATCAGTAGAAATGTGGATTTACATATTCATATTTTTACAGTACAAAAAGGTTCTCTCACATTACTTACAGTTTAATGCAAGTAACAAATTTCTGATACAGCTTTAATCTATCTGGAAAAATAAATGAGTAATTCATGCTCCCTAAGATTCGTACAATTTCATAAATCACTTCAGCTTTTTATATCAACACTGCCTGTCACTAGTTCAATTATGTATCTCTAAATATAAAATTGCAAAATATTCCAACTTAGTCTGACAGAAGGTTCACACTGTATAAAAATGCGCATAATAGAGATGCTCTAAATGCATCAATATACTTGAAGTCGTATACAGCTGAGAAGTTGAGCCCTCTTTCATCCTGTTGAGTTTGTGCCAAGGAGAAAGGTATTCCAACCTCAACAGGAATTTTCAGTGCATTTAAAAGCCATCATGCAGTCAGTGCACCAGTGCACTGGCCTTGCAAAAACCTCTGTTCTAAACAATTTAAAGAAATGCACCTAAAACTTTCTCTGTCATAAAAATTGGCCAGTACTTTGAATTAGAAGTAAAAATATAATATCCAAGATCAATCAAGTGAAGCAGTCAAGTGCAGCAGGACACAAAATAAGTCTGTGTGTATTTAAAAGCAAGCTGTTATAGATACACCTTACCATTTCCCTGGTATTCCTGCAGAGAGCCATATCAGGATCCAACTTATCACGCATAAAGTAGTTCTTTTCTTTCATCTCCAATCTGAGAGTTTGTCCCTTAATCAAGTATATATTAGCCATGTAAGGAATATTCCATACTCCTCTGTAAAAGCAAAAAAATAAAAAACCCAAATGCAAATAGTTTAAGGTCACGAAAACTAATTTGTTGCTTTTTTTATCAAATCAGCATCTCTATATTTGCTGACAAGACTAAGCAAGTTTCAAGGAAATTAAGCTGAAAGGTTACCAAGACATTTGAAAAACTACAGCTGGACATTGTGGACATTACACATAGGCGTAGGCAGTAATTCAACTTTTATGAAGTATTGTTATAAAAAACAGAAAGGTCAAATTCTCTAAGGAGTTTTAGCTACATATGTACTTCATCCATAGTTAAGGCAATCAGTCAAACTCTTATATTATTCTACACTACCAGATGGAGAAAGTAATTCTAAACCAGATTTTTAAATGAGTTTAAAGATTTCACTGAGGCTTCACAGAGCTGGTCTGACCTCCTCACACAAATACCCACAGATCACAGCAGGCCACATATTTATGTCAGTTAGGCCAATATCAACAAAAATGCATAGCTGTCACAATGCTTGCTCTGCAGATTTCCTCCCTCCCAGTGCCACAAGCACATCTTTCAGTGAGACTGAAAATGAGCCGGCCCCATTCAAGCAGTCAATCTGTTTCAGACCTTTTTGTCCTTCCAGGGCAATGAAAAGGCATCACCACATGGGAAAGTCAATCTTAGAACAACTTACATCACATTCATTTAGGGGAAGGACAAACCCAAAAGGCTATGTGACAAAAGTGTTTCTCAAGAGCTCCTTAGGATATATCTAACATAATAAAGATGGAAAAACACCATTAATTAAATATTTGCCCCAAAGAGATAAAGAAGTCATTTGATGAATGCAACAACCATTTCTTTTGACTGAGGTTCCAGGGATACAGAGTTTTGGGTTTGCTATTTGTTTGTCTTGCCATTTTTTGTATTATGCACTGCTAGAGTAACCAGACACAATCAGACAGGTACTAGTAATGACTATGTCCACTACTAATACCAGCTCATTGTGTATTAAACCCTTTGCTTTTTTTATTCAAGCCATGAATGGGAAAATACCAGCTCATTGTGTGTTAAACCCTTTGCTTTTTTTATTCAAGCTGTGAATGGGAAAAAACAAACAGGAAAACAAATCCATTCCTATGAAAGAGAAAAAGGTAAACAATAAAACGAACCTAAGCTGTTCAGGAACACCAGATTGCACAAAAATGTAAGAATATGTTGCTAATAACCATACTGAGTGCCTTGACTTTAAAAATTAGCTTACAATTACTTACACTCTGTTCCCTTGGACAATATCAACATAATCTTCTGATCGAGCATAATAGCCATCTGGGCTCAAAGCACCCCAGAAATTGGACCAAAGCTTCCCATGACGAGTTACAAGTGGAGCAATTATCTTTCTGTGAAGTCAAATATTGAATAAGAAAATATGAACTGTTATACGTAGATTGTATGTCAAAATATACCAGCTTTCCTCAGTCTTGAGTATAGCGTAGTTAAAAAACCAATGACTGTCAAATTTCACAATAGCTATTCTGAGATAAAGCTGGAAGAAACACTATCAAGTACCCACTGCCCAGAGACATCATCAGTGTAACAGGAACAAAGATTCCTATAAATCAGAGGTGGCCTGATTTTCAGTCAAGCAAAAAAATAGCACCAATAGCATAATGACAAAAAGCATCACAAAATCAAAGACATGGGGGAAGGGGGAGAGAAGGCACAATGACGTTTAAATGAGATTTAACTCTAACCAAAACTTAGTAAGAGTCAAAAGGGGAAATCTAAATTGACCAGAATAAAAAGAATAAAATGCCACTTTGTTTCAGAAGGTGCCTACTGGTAGACATATTTTGCAAAGCTGCTGTTTCTTCTACCTAGTGTACCTGGATTTTAGCCTCTTTCTACAACAGCAAATATTACAAAGAATATAATGCAAGGACTGACAGCCACACCTTTACTTAGCTCCATCCCTTCTCACTAGTAGGTCACAACAGACATTGGTAATTTATCTTTCTGTGATACACCTGAGATTCCCAGATTGTTACGACAAGGCAAACATGACCTACCTACCTACCATGGGAAGTTACAGATTGGCAGGAGTGAAGCGCACAGCACTGACAGCAGGCTCAGTCTGCTGAAAGCTGCTGCTGATAAAGTCACAGCTTTGTAAAACTTAAGAGATGATACTAATACAAGGAGAAACTAGTCATTAAAGCTGTTTCATGGACAATACCTTTCCACTATTTTATTGCATTTATGATTTAAAAAGAAAGTAACAGAACTGCAACATTAGAGTAAAAACCTCTAGGGCGTTTTTGTTTGGTTTGGGGGTTTTTTGTTGTTATTTGGGGTTGGTTTTTTTAACATTTTGTGTGTGACCAACTTTGGAATCAATATTCAGTGAAAACTTAATTAATTTCATAAAACCTGCTTACACCATACCATTCTCTTCAGAGGAACTTTGAAGCATTTGAAATTCACACCAGGAATTGTTGCCTGACAGGGACAAAATGCTTTCCAAATTGTTGGCTTTCAAGCCTGTTATGAACTATGTCAATCAAATACCACAGGTAAACAACAAGGAGCTAACTCTGCGAGAACAGACAGGATCTTATTTTTTCTGGACAGGCCCCAGAGAATCCATTCAAGTTGGAGGAAATTCTGTAAAAATCAAGAGATATACTACACCTGTTCTGTTCTATCAGTATTCTTAAAGTTTTCGAGTTTGTCAGCACAACATCTGCATCTATGCTGAAGTAATATTCACATGCTTTATCCTGGCGACAAAGGTCCCTAAAAAGATGAAAAGTAAAGGTTAACTCACACACATCCAGAAAACATCCATAAACAAAAAAAACAAAAAAAAACCACAAAAAACCCAACCAGTAAAAGCTCTCTGCTGTGTAGTCTAGCAAAAGAAAGGCGTCTTCAGATTACAGTATTCTGATAAATTAAGAAAAGATTTAAAAACATGGATCAGATGCTCTCTAACCTTTTCCAAGTTCAGTAAGATCTACTATGAACTGTCCTAATGGAAAATGGTGGGGAGGGGAGGGAGGGAGGAAGGAATCAAGACACTAATTTATATAGCTGGATATCAGTACAGTCACTTAATAGTGAAGCATGAGCTTATTAAGTACACTTCTCTGGTAAGTAACTGCATGTGGCTGTAACACTGCCTTTGATGCTACAGATGCGATCTGCTGATCTGCATAGTAATTGAAACCTTATGGAGAGTGTAATGCAAAACGTATTTAAAAAAATATATATTTAAAGACCTTTTCTTAGTCTTCTTGTGACCTACAAGAAGAACACAGTTGATAACAAGAAATATAAAACAATTGCACAGGCGGTGAATGGAAATCAGAGAAAGGAATTGAATTTGTCCCATACACTGTTTCTATCAGAATACATTATTTGCATAGGTTCCCACTCCTTCAAGAGAAAGCTTCAACCAAGCAGAAGACACATTCTACTGTAAATATACAAGAAAGATACGCAGGCTACATTTGTATGTTTCTGGCAGGGTACATTTGCTAGGCTAAGATCCAGTATAGTAAATACAGCTTTCCTATGCCAAAAGAATAGTAGGAGATTACAGCAAATCAAATATACTTTTAGAGGAAGTGGAATAAGCAGTAGCTTTCTATCATGCAGGTGGTATTGTTTATTTTGCCTATTTTCCCCACTATTATTGACGGAACTTGCATTAATTCCATCGTAACAGCTTAAAACAATAAAAATATTTTACTTTCTTGCTTTAAAATGTTTATAGACACTATTTTAATGTAAGTTTGATGTGATTTCATTGCTTGTAACTCTCTCAGAAGATCTGATAAATGGTTGATGTGACAGGCTACATACAAGGCAACTGCTGTCATGGCTTCCCGCCTGCTGCTCCTGCATTCCCCTCCACTACCTAATACAGCACTTCACTCGGCATTTACAAGTTGTGCTTGTAGTCTTGCTGTGGGTTTGTAGCATAAAGAACTTAAAACTCTGGGGAGTTCGCTACTCCTGGCTTGCAAAGCCAATGGTTATAAGACAAGCAGAGTACAGGAACTCTGCTGAAGAACAGCATCATCTCAAACAACTGCAACATAACTCCAAGTCCTTCCTCAGAACGTTTCCTGTCAAAACAAAAGATAAGTGGTACTCGAGCTTTTGCTCCATGCGGAGCCCAGAGTTAAGGCTATCTAGCATAGCAATTCTAGTAGAAGTGATTTTAGTACCCACTCTGACGGCCAGCACCTACTAACTGGTGGTGGACCTAGTAAACTTTTGCATAGAGCTAATCAGCCAGCTTCTTCCAAAGACATCTAAGAGCCATTTGTTCCAACTCCTTTCCCATCATGTGACCAAACACATTACGTATTTAGTCATGTCCTATCCTACAACATGCACTTGCCATATGAAGGATAGGCTACAAGACTCCAGGAAATTTGTCCCCAGTAAACAGGCTGGAATCGCTCTGGTGTAACAGACACAACTCACCCAAGGTAAGTTAAGCTCCCGTAGTCCAAAGCATTTAAGGTACATGTAGAATGCCAACTGCATGGTCTCTCTGCTACACAGATCTATTTTTAGCATTTGCAATTTCTTCTGCATAGGCCAGAACAGACTAAACCCAGCACTTCTATATTGCTGAATTTGCTCATTCAGGTTTGCTAAACTCTTGCTTTTAATACATGACATGTCTAAACAGTTTACATAGGGCATTAGGTAACTTATGTGTGTGTATACATATATTAAAAGTGCAAAAAGCAAGGCTACTATTCTGATCACACTCTGGCTCATTTTCCCCCCTATTTCTTTCTATACAGCATTGAAGACTAGGTCCCTAAATGGCAAAACTTCATGTTTAAAGCGTAATTCTCCTCACATCTCCAGACACAAGTAGTCATGTCAAATGCGAAGTATAAGTTTTGCATTTGCACTTTAAAGTCACTAACAAAAATTTTCACAAAACATCTCCAGTTTCAGGTATACAGAAAAAGAGTCATAAAAGTTTCTATCAAAATTAATAAAGTAAGCCTACTCTTAAGAAATTCAGGCATCTTCTCTTTAGGCTTTCAATGTTGACAAGTACCTTTCCCAAGGAAATAAGAGTAATCCTGGATATTCTCATGCTTTAAAGTATTACCTTCATACAGTGTATGTCAAACTCTTCAGATGTAGAAAACCCAGATTATGTGAAACTATTTATTATGTATATTCAGGTCACAGCAAGGAACCAGTGGTATTGTAATAGGTATACTCATAGGTATTGTAATACACTCCCTAATCTAAATTCAGTGGCTAAAACCTTTTAATCTACCTGCTTTACACTCCACATGCTTATAAACCAAGACCAAACATTGAAAAGAAAGCTATATTCTTGTACATAACTTAAAGCCATTTCAGTGTAACGATTAATAAAAATTTAGTAGAAGGCCAATATTTTTAGTTACAAGTGTGAAGTGAAGCTCAGCAGATCAGTTTACAGTATTCTGCAATCAAAGCGATGTTTAACTTTGCTTACAAACTGCGAGCCCATCTGGAGCAGTGACCTCATCTGAAAAGGGAAAGCATCACTGCTTTTCTTTTCATCAAACTTTCCACTGCGATATTCCAAGGTGCTGGTTGTTTATAATGGTAAAACGTAAAGTCTACTCAATTTCCTTACTGTTGAGTCATTTACATTTATTTTTTTTAGACACAGACTGAATTTGCAATTAATGAATGTATCATTTTTATACCCCTCACAGTTTGGAAATACAATTCCAAACGTGTACTGTGAGGCTGCAGGGAGAGCACTCTGACCGTTTGACAGACCTCTGAAAGAGAAGGTGCCCCAGATACAAGTCTGCAACACTCCCTGAAAGACTGGGTGACATTGCCCGCCATTTAGGATTAGATTTTGCATCTCTCCAGATAGCCACAACAGTGTAAAGAAACTTTAATCACTCATCACTAAAAACAAACAAATGTAGCCACAAAACAGATAAAACACTAATGTTTAGTTTTGCATCCCACGCTAAAGTATCCTTAGTACAGTTACCACGCCCGGAAGCTACTGAAAGCACATATGGGTGGGATAGTGGTTTTTCTTCTGCAACACTCAAAGTTCAACATGTTCCTCCTCTATCTGAGGCTGAAGCCCAAAGCTGCTCAAGTGTTGAGGGGAAGCAGCTCGAGAAAACCCAAATCTCCCAAAGAGAAATCACTTGACATCTGGGAGACACAGATTTAATCCCTGCTCTTCCTTTAACCACAGATATACTTGTCCTACTTGCATGACTAAAAGGGAGCCCTCCAGAATCCATGTCATCATTTATTAATACCAATGGGAGCTTGGAGAAAGACTTAATATCTTCGTACTTTCAAGAAGCACATAGGAGACTCCAAATTCAGATCAAAATTCAACAGTGAGGTCAATGAACTCTCTAGCTGATCCTGATGTCTCCACTATTCTTCCTGAAACTTTTGAAAACTTTCAGCGTAAATTTTCATCAAAATGTGCACATTTCCACTAAAAGTTGAGATAAATCACATTTTTTAAAAAGTTCAGGAAAAAATACCGGCTAATTCAATTACTAACATTTTTGAGGGAGGAAAAAAAAAGCAACCCCAAAAAAGAAAGCCTGAAGTCCCTAATTACTAGTGGCAAAAAAGATTATGGAATATAAGCTTTTTATAAATAAAACCTCAGAGAAGTGAATGAGATCCATTCCCGTCATTTCCCCACTTTCTGTTACTGCTTGAACATACATCATATTGTTATGTTACATTTTCTGTCATCACAAATTCTGTAACAGCTGGATGAAATCTCTTCTCCAAACAAGGCAAACCCACAAATGAACTTTTTCTTAAAGAAAAACCAACTGTAAGAACTCAAATTTATTCCTTGTAGACAAAGGCTAAAAAAAAGAAGATTTAAAGGTATGCGTGTGCAGAGAAAATACTCTGACAACATGCAGCTAAACTTTCCTTCTCTTTATTCTACTTTATTTTTCTCCCTTTTTATTCTGTTTCAGCCCATGATAAGGAAAGCTGTGCACTCCTGCTTGCCAATATTGTTGAATTGTAACAAATCTTTGCTGACTGCACAATTTTTGGTCCTCTCCCACACCTAACCAACTTTCAAAAGTGCAGGAGAAGGTTTTTCCACATCAAGAAGCAGCAAGAAAGCAAATGCTTCAACTGTTCATTATCACGTGACTGAGAAAAGTAGACAGGTTTGCTGCATGGCTATGGCTGAAATAAAAAAAAATGCTATTTTCTTACATTGTTGTCATAAGAGAGTCTCATTTACTGAGAATCACATTGTGATTTATCAACACTTTTTACTGAGCCAAAGAGGGGAAAAAAGAGATAAGGAGAAAACTGACTCAACCACGTTATATACTCAGAAGTATTCTTCTGAAAACAAACCAGACCTTCAATGTTTAAGTTCACTCTCTCTTTTCTCTCTCTCTCTTTTTTTTAATTCTATCACTAGGCACTGAACAGTATTAATAGAAGCCTGTTTTGCTGCTTCAGATAAATAGACTTTTTGTGTGAAATGTGCAAGTGAGGAGACCAAATTAATTCTAAACCTACTGGAAATTAACAGAGAGATATAAAATGGAAATAGATACTAAACGGAAAAAGAGAGAAAGCAAGTATTTGAGGCAGATGGAACAAAACTATCAGTCAATAATGCAGATAGAGGTAGGAGAAAATTAATTATAAGACGGAATATATCAATCCCTGTAAATCAAGCCATTAAACAGGTTTGAAGAATCAGTCCTTTTTAAGTTATTCCCATTGCAGTATTAGTGAGAAATAAATGAGGTTATTATGTTGGAAGCGAGCTGAAGGGTTGAAAGCAAGTAATTTTTTTTAGTATCTGTCTTTCCCATGAACATCCTGTGCTTTTGAGCTAGATTTTTGAGGAAGAGCGCAGCTGTTCCACAGAAGCTGGTCATGTTCACAAGGGCAGCCAAGTAGACTAAGAGTGCAAAAGAAGCAGCAGATGAACTGTACCTTGTTCAGTCAAATTGAAAGGAGCCATCAAATTAATTCTACATTGTTCACGTGAAAGATCTTGCTACTAACACTCAAACCTTCTGTATGATTCAGTATTTTGGCATGATCTCATTCCACTTATGTTATACTTCACATTTTCTCTATATGCTATGTATGTCTTTAGGACAGAATCTTTATTAGAGGCCTTTCAAAGGAGGAGCAACATGGGTCAAATTATATCTAGACAATGGATAACAAATCACAATGTAGTGTATCCAGTGGGACATATCACAAGTATGATTATCTCCCTTCTTCACATAACAGAATTTGAAGTGATTTTGTGCAAATATACATTTAAATTACTATTTTTTTATCCACAGATATCATACTAAAAACTGTCACATAAGTCAGTAGGTTCTATCAAAAAAAGACAGGTTTAAAGAAAGAATGACTTATAAACATCTGAATAGCTGCTTACACTACCGCTGGACATCTGCAGTGTTTCCTAGAAAGACTACAGGAGAGGCTTGGACCTCAGCCAAATACCAGTTTCGCAGTGGCTCCAGCACAACAAAACCCCATTGAAACAAATTTCCAAGAACACCCTGGAGGCTCAGGACTAGACCTTCATTTTTCAGTTGATGCCATGAACAGCCTATGCTATGTTTTTAACCTCTGAATATAAAAGAAAAGGGCCTTTTGAAATTAATTTCTCTGTTCTGACAACTCATGGGAGATGTGGGAGAAAAGATAGTGGAAGAATTATGTGAGAATGAAGCCTGCTCAAGGGCCACAGCGAGGTCTTGGTGGGATCCTGGTCTGTAAAACTCCATAATCTGACTGATGGCCATAAGCAAGTGGTAGTAGCTGGTGCTGGAGCCACTAAAGAGATCCCTTGACAGGCAAGTTTAACGTGGGATACATATCCCACGCATGTAAGCAAGACCAAGGATAAGATAAAGTCAGTTGCCTTTATAAGTCCTGAAAGCAGAAACTTCCACTAGAGCGCTTCTAAAGGATATTCCTGTCTCTTCAAATCTTGGGAAGAAATATTATCCTTTCACCTGTACATTCAGGTCAGGCTTTAACCATATCTTTAATTAAATGTAATGCCATTTAAAAAAAAAAAAAGGGAAGAGGGACTAGAACAAAAGTGCAATTGTTAAATGCATATCCAGTGCAAAAGGTATTTCTGTGAGATCGCAGAGATAAGTTAACTTGAAAAGGTTTTGGATAAAAAATAAAAGTAAACATATTTTTAGAAGATACACTGCAAACAGAATGTCTATGTACATTTGCACCTGTTTCTACCTTCTTTTTTTGTTAAATTACTGCTACATATAATTTTCTGCACAAACTTTAATAAAAAGTTTGTTGTATTGGACCATCTATTTTATTTCAATAGAATTCTTTTTTTAAAAATATTGAAACTTTACAGTTTATGCTTATCATGTTTTAACATATACCTATGTCTGAGACAACTATAATGTAAAAATAACATGTCTACTATTGTCTATGCCTCCTTTAGAAGACAAGATGACAGACTACCAAAGTAGTTCAAACCAGAGATGTTTTCACAATGACCAACAGCTTTTTATATTAGACAAAAACCATAAAATACTCAACAGTTCATATTTTATATCTAAGTATTTTTCTACCACAAAAGCTCCCACTTTTGTATCTTAAGATGTAAGGTTGTTAGCATTTAAGATGCAAAATAATATACATAAAAGATGAAAAAATGTTAGCGCATGCATCATTATAACAGATTTATAAATTAGAATTTACATTCCCATGTTCCGAGCTTCTGCTTGACTCAGATTTTCTTCAGGTCCAACAATTTTTATACTTCTGATAATGTTCTTGGCTTTTTCCCAGAATTTCTTGATGTGCTTTTCATGGTAAACCTCCTGTAATCATGTTAACATTATTTATAGTGAATGAAAAGTACAAGTTGCTGTGAAATCATAAACATAGTGTCCAAGAACACATTGTATTCTACCCTAAACAAACAGATGGGAAAGAGTATTTGAAGATATTCCAGTATATCTGTCATTAAAATGAAGCTCTTCCGTCCAAAATTTCAGCAAAAGAATCCAACTCATCAGCAATATAAAACAAAGCTCCAGACCAGTGATGCAAGATTCACACCCTTGATATTTTTCCAGGATATTTATTTTACAATCTTCAAAACCCATCCTACAACCTCAGAGGCCACTTCAGGCTTTAGAGAGGGAGCTGCCACCTGTATCCAGGTGGACAGTCACAGTCTTTATTTATTTAAAATGTAGTCACAGGGACTGCTTCTGTAATTTCTAATTACCCTACCTCAAATTTAAGAGATCTCAGCTGCATGTAATGCTTCCAACCCCATGCCCTCATTTATAGCTTTTGCGTATTATGGCTGACACTAGAATAATTAAAATATTGGGTAGGGTTTTCTCCTTTCTGTAATAAAAAAAAGCTATTCAGTCTGTTATATTCACCTCAAATACCATATGACTTCTGGTTGAAGCAAAGAAACTTAGCATAGCCTACAATTCCTATGTGCACATCACATTTATACCTTTAACATCCACTTACAAAAGCAGACTGAAGACTTTAAAGATAAGATTTACTTCTATTACTCAGGCCTTTTGTGCTATGACATCAACAGTAATGCAGGCCAAGTGAAAAAAGGCAGAACTATATTTTCCTCCAACTTTTCTTCCAGCCCAGCTTTTTCCAAAAGACTTGCATGCATCTGTCACCTTACTCATGAAAATAGCAATACTGAAGTCACTGGTCAAGTATCAGTAACATCAGATTATTAGGTAATTAGCAAAAAAAAGTATTAAAAAAATATTTTTAAAAGCAACTTGTCTGTACTGCCATTTAAAATATACCTGGACACACCAGTCTTTCCCACGGCACCCAGCAGGAGCACCAAGAAAAATACAAATGCACTGGGGTATCAACGAGATGAAAAGCAAATCCATTGTTAACTACTGGACAATAGTTGTTAATAACATGCTATAACTTTTGGTCAGTCCTGAAGTAGTCAGGCAGTTAGCCTAGATGATCACTGTAGGTCTCTTCCAACCGGAACTTCTCTATTCTTAATCGACCGTATTGTTTTATGTCCATCAGTACTTCAGCCAGAAGCATACACTTTAAAGTAGAATCTTTTGCATTACTGAAAGAAAGGCTCTAAGCACTTTCTTTAAAGAGACTTTAGCGAGTACTGCCACAATTTCACTTAATTTGTGTATTTTTGCCATTTCTGCACACTAAATTCTGAAAGATTACTTCTTCATATGCAGTTTAACTATTTACATATATTAAACCCATATACTCCCTCACACACTTTCATTCATACCATTATTTCCAAAACTGAAGTTCTGCACAGTTAGCAACATTATACTTACATTATTGTGTATGAAGATACTGAGTGCCTCCTTTGGGTAGTCCAGAGTCAACAGTCTGTCTAAAAATTTAGGTAGGAAAGGAGTGGGTTGTTCAATGAAAACACCAATTTTTACTCTTGGATATTCCTAAAAAAAATGATATTTTGACACAACCAATAAGACTTGCCTCCTTTCTAAGATTAGTTATATTAAAAAGCAACTAATGTCATGTTGTAGTAACTTAGGCCACACAGCTTTCACACTGTCAAACCCAAGTAGTTCAAAAGTGCTATGCCCCCTTATTTTAATGTAAATTCACGTCTTTTGAGCAGTGATATTAATTCCTGGTTTGTATGTGCTTGATATAGAGATCATGACCACTAAAACAAACCCTAGACAGTACTTTTGTGTATTCCTAAAATATATTATTACATTATGTGAGACAAAGGAATTTAACCTTCAAAGGCCTCGACTCCTACACAAAGAAGTGCACTGATTAAATAAAACCTTTTTCCACCTCTAAAACAGACAGTATAAACGTCTAACCCATTACAAGGCTCAGAGAGAAACCTTATATGAGTATAGAAAGTTGCAAGTTGGCTTTCCTTAAGCAAGCCAGCACACACTTGAAAAGTGTCTGGATAAACGATCAGTGCATGTCAGCATTTCACAATGTCACTGTCTACATTGGAAATACAGAAACATACTGGCAAGTGCACCAGATAGGAAACATTAGGCACTAATGTTTACCCTGACTACCTTCTATTCACATCTTCATCTGCAAACCTAATACATACTCACACAGACATCCTAATAACTTCACAACAGCTATGAAGACAAGTACACTGATGTGTCTTGAAAAAAGCAACTGTGATATTCTCAGGCAACCACTCCATGGAGGCTGGTGTCATGGTAACTGGTACCGCTGATTGCGAGCGCTGAGGACAGCAGCGTGTTCCATGGGGCTTGCTAAGCTGAAGGTGTATGCATGCTGCCAATAAGAGAACTGCTGCAATAATTTATTTTGCATATTTCTCTAATTCTAAGGCATTTTCCCCTTATTCTCCAGGATAAAGAGAAGCAGGTTCAGGCTGGACCTGCAAAAGTTATAGGACAATCAGGAATTACTAACACTCCTTCAATACTCCAGAGTGTGAACCACTTGGCTCCAATGTCTACATTAAAACCTCAGGAGTATGACCAAAGCTAAACAGTGTTTAAAAAATTAAGAATAAAAATTCCTGCAAACTGCATGTCCTTAAAGCAAGGATTTCATCAATCTAGAGCCTGGTTAACTACACTATAAGAAGCTGCCACCGCATAATCTGAATCCAGGTCAGAATGAACAATTTTAATACCCAGCATTTTGAGTATATCAAGTCTGAAGTTTTGGTTCTTCCCAGTTACGCCTCAGCAAAACCACTTTGGGTATACCTAGTCTGTACCAGGATGTTACATTTTCTCTGACAGATTTTCTCTGACCTTTTCACTAAGGTCATATGTTTGCCTTTTAAGGCTTACTTTTTCGCAACCATTAAGTGAGTGTATGACAATTTTTGAAAGAAATACAGGACAACGCTCTGTGCATCTTACTGAGACAAAGTCCAGGACCATTGCCACAAGAGGTGCCAATGAAGTGAGAAGATGAGCAAGAAGATAAGCGAGGTCATCCTTTCCAACCACACTGGGAAGTCTCCATACCAGTAAAAACTTCAGGATTTAAGAAGTAGCTTTAGGTTGATTAAGTTTTTTGTCCAATTTAATTTAGGTTTTAGAAAAAAAAAATTAAGAAAAGCGTCAAAAATTTCCACTCATTGAGTCAATGTACATTCTTCAACATAATTACCATCACCCTGCTTTGA
The DNA here is from genome assembly GCA_013400135.1 of Rhinoptilus africanus. Classification (NCBI taxonomy): domain Eukaryota; kingdom Metazoa; phylum Chordata; class Aves; order Charadriiformes; family Glareolidae; genus Rhinoptilus; species Rhinoptilus africanus. Next base: position 17,398 of record VXBO01004183.1, read on the forward strand.
CCTGTGCGGGTAGCTACTTTGAGGGTGGCATGGGCTGCTGCCATTAGCAGAGAAGAAAGCAGTTACTGAGTGTTTCCACACCTCAGCAGTGGTCAGAGCAAGGGAAGTCTTGCTCCTACAAACAGGACAAAGACAGAGCAAAAGACTCTGCATTCATGGCTCTTGGCTCCTTCACAGGTAACCCCAAAGCTCAGCTTTTCACAGGCCATTCTCCCAGCACCTGGCTCACACTGACACTGGTAGTACCTCAGTCTCTTCTGCTCATCCATCACCAAACAACCTGCACAGCCCATGGCAATGCTTCCACCCACCTCTGCCTTACATATACCTACCCCTGACCTTCACAGAAGGAATGGTATCCTTGTGCCATGATAGAAAGCAGTATTATTTCAGATTCTTTTTCTACGCTGGGGCTTACCTGTTTTGTACTGCTAAAGTCAAGGTCTTTATGTAAGCCCATCCCAAAATGTTGAAACCACAACACCTAAGCAGATCAATTCAAGGACCCATTAATGCCAGAACTCATCTAAAGGAACTCAAAGCCCAAAAAGTTGGTATCAACAAATCTGATTCTCTACTTGCTTATGAGAAGAACAAGCAAAACCCTCAGAAGGTACGAGTGCACCAATGCAGAAAGTTAAATAAAACAATATGGGAAGAATGACTATAGGCCCAGAGTTTGTATTGCTCTTTTCACTGAAGATTTCTTGTTAAGTAGCAACTAGCTAGGCCAGAACAGAAAGTGTGTTCAGAAAATGAAATATTGCTTTTCCTCAGAAATGCCTGAAGTAAACACTTACACTGAGGCCAAGGAAAAGTCTCGTTATTTCTGCTGGCAGAGTGAGTGAAGTATGAAGTCCAAAGAATGAATTACAGAAGACACATTCCAAGTAGATGCACATAAACTATAGGAAGCTATCCAGTAAATCACTGCAAGTTACTCCCATTACTGGCTTTAAGATTTAACTGTTCTCCAACCATGTTTGCCAGCACCCTTAGGGAAAACTTACTTTTCCTCAGGTAAACTTTATGTTGAGAGTGCAAACCCTGTTTCAGTAGAACACCATTCATATGTTGTATTTTCAAAGCAAAATTAAAATAAGATACAAGCAGAATCTGAAAGTTATTACAATTTCAGCAATAGCTTTTTAAATTTATATTCCAGTCCATAAGCTGCTTGTCAGCCAGAAACTCTTTCACTTTGTCTTTGCATTACAAAGATAACAAGACACTACTTCTTTCATGCTATCCTCAACATGATCCTCTAAGACCTGTTCTCATTCAAGTCTTCAATACAGAACAGAAATGAAACAGCTGCTGGAAATAGCCTGTTAAGAATAATCAGAATGTTCCTTTAAGTACAAGCCTTACATTTCCACATCTTAGTATTTACTCTTATTAAAGTTTACGTATTCATAAAGGCACTAAAGACGTCATGCTTGGAACCAAAGAGCCAAAATAAGTTCCCAAATATTTCACATACACACACACACATGTGTACGTGTATGTTTGTCCTATGAGAATTCTGAAGACTGAACTGATATCTGATCTCAGCTACATCAGATTTATTCTACAGATACACATATGCACATACAATGCAGATATCTGTATCACCCTTTACAAGGTGAAGCAGTTTTGACTATTTCTCTATACCACTCAGAAAATAGTAACTGTAACCATGTTACAGTTAATTGTTAACCACTATTTGTAACAGAAATTGTTAAGTTGATGCATATTCAAGTCCTTTGTAGGTCTGCAGTTAAAAATATGAAATATCTAAAGAGTTTTTCTACCTCACAAAAATTCTAATTATTCACTTTAATCTTGCATGACTCAAAAATGATTCATTCACCCTCAGCAAACAGAGGTAAGGATCTGCAAGGCTTTGGGGGCTGGGATCATCTTCAGTAATAATGGGGAAACCTCTATTAAAATGCATGAGTAAAAACATTTCTAAAAGTACTGATATTTCCAGTAAACTAAAATTCCATCTTTACAGTTTCATATAACAGAAGAAAAACCCTCCAGAACATAATATTGCATACTGAATCTGCTTTGCCTCAGAAACCACTATACACCTATCAAATGCATTCGAAAGGGTTTTGTTCTTGTGAAAAGTATTCTTACCGTTACTGTTGACAGGTCTAATAAGTCTAAATCACAAATACTGCAACCAGTTTCCCGTGTCCAAGCATTGGGGATATAGTTTCCCAAATAATTCAAGTGAATCTGGTAAATAAATGAACAACTCAGATTAATGAAACGTGCATGCAAATGGCGATTTGTACCTTTTAAAGAGTTCATTGAATCCCTTATACCCAAAGGCAACTGCCTGCCTTTTTTTTCTTTTTTTAATTTAAGATTAAAAAAAAAAAAAAGCCCCAAACCCAAACAAAAAAATAGCTGGTAAAAGCTTTTTCTTCCTCTTTTCATTTACAAACCAGAGATGATGATCTCCTAGCACCTACCTTTATTACTTCAGTCAAACCAAAAATTTGTTGCAAGTATAACAACTACCAACTAAATGCTTGTACGCCTTCCAAGACAGACTACAGATCATTCACCTCTCAAAAGCTGCTAGACCTGATTTCAAGACAAAAAATTATTATAATTTAATTCTTTTCCCAAATCTGAGAATCATCAACACTTCACACAAAACACAAACAGTGACCATAAGACAGACACACAGAAAATGTTGAAGACAGGTGCTCAGATGATGTATTTTTGACAGTCTATGCCAAGATTCAGAAGCCAGGCAGTTGGATATGTTTTAAAGCAGCATCTAGCTTCTTAACACATTTTGAATTGGCACTGAACAAAATATGTACTTTTTCTGTCAATGGGCTGCCTGGGCTGCCCTGTCCTCCTGGATTCCATAGGAAGCTTGTGCAGAACTTCAGTCTTCTCTACTGCCATTTGCATTGGTTAAGGGGTTTCTTATGCTGGAAGAAGTCTGCCTGAGGGAAGGCTGCTACTCACTCCTGCTCTACTGCCCACATCAAAACTGGAAGGACAGAATACCATTTTGCACAGAAAACGCACTCCAGCCCAATACTCAATCTTCATTTTATCGTATTTTGGGCATTTGTTTATGCATATTGAAAATCATTCTAGACAGATTATAAATAGAATTGCTTGAACTTACTTTCAGAGATGTACAAAAATGAATATTTCACAAAAAAGCCATTGCACTTAAGAAAAAAATAAATTAAAATTACACATAAGGATATCAGCATAATTTAGGATCCATTTCAAAGAAGTGTCTCTGACTGATGCTGTTTACTAAGCTGCAAATTGAAGAGATTAAATACAAAGCAGAAGGTTCTTATGAACAAAAAACTTATTATTTGGAGTTAATTCTTGGAATTACTTTCATGGTAGTTTATTTACTAACTAGGGAAAATTTTTTTCCAAACCCATTATCCTATTGTCCTCTTCTATTCCATGTTTAAAACAGCAGAATCTAATCACATTGACAAGCGATATACAGCAAGAGTTTCCTTTGTTTTTAAAACTATATCACTACATTCAAAGTTTTGTTTAATGTAGCGTAACTGGTAGATTAGCATAAGGAGTTCCAACCTAAACTGCTTGCCCAACTGAAAAATACAGCACCTTTCTTTTCATTGGCAAAGTGCCAGGAAAGCCAGTGATGATAGATAACTTGAGGATTTAATTGAGGCAAAAATAACTGCAGCAACATGGAAGAAATTGGTCATGTATTTCACCACTGCTGAGTTGTAAGCCAGAGAATGGCATTATTACATCCACTAATTCCAAAGATGAAACAGAGTGCAAAACCTAAGAAGAAGCAGTCTTTGGGATATTAGCGAGTTTCAAGTTTTATTTTATTCTCCTAGGAGCCATTTTTCTGAAAATAAGGAGCTACAGTAAGGAGCCAGTAAATGGTGGCTATGATACGCCTTTATGTTTCTTTGCCATGTAACAGAAAAATGCAACTGCCTTATGACCAAAACATAGCCATTTCTCCCAGAGAAATTGTGCCAACTGAATCCTTACACATCGACAAAAGTTGTCAAAAGAGGTGTTTCACAGGACAGACAGTGCTCTACCATGAACCCAAAGCTCATGAGCTGTAAGCGCACTGCAGGCAGTGATCAATGACACTAAAGACGCAACGACAGAAGCCAGTCGTGTGTGCGATACAATATATTTTTTTATATATGGGTATACAAACACACACCAAGGTCTGCAGTAGGATCTGAAGTATTACTGTTCTGTACTGCAGCCTGTGACTCATGGTTAGATTTTTCTCCCCCTGAAAACCTATTCCTCCGATTACTGTTTAATAACCAGAGAGACATTCTGCACTACCTTTCAAAAACGAATTAACATAAGCTTACTCACTTTTATTATCCCATGTTACAATGAATTTGGGAGCCGAATGAGTTGTTTCAGCAGTGATATCAAGTCAGTGATAGCAGAATAACATTATAGAGAGAGCTATTAGAAATTTTTTTTTAATCTTTGCAATTCTTATTAGCATTAATTGGAAATGAGCAGTGGTGGTGAGCTTCGGACTCTTCCACCATTGTTTTTGCCTCTATTAAAATTGCCATCTTTGCACAAAAATAAAAAAAAAAAAACAACCTGTCACTCACTTTAGTTGGACCATTTCCATGAATGGTGATCGGTAACGTGTCGTACACCGAATTCCTTGCTCTTACTTTTCCTTCTTCAAATTTCAAAAGGACTTCGTCTAAAAATCAACAAAGATTGTACAGTAATAACAGCTTACAAAGAAGTGCTAAAATTTCAGAGTTCTTTAAGTTCTTGCTGACACAATATACCCTACTGTTGCTATCATTGTCAATGTTACTTATTCAGGAGCTTCTGTCCATTTTTTTAACTAGTTCCTGAATTCTAAGCTCTTTATGCTAAATAAGGTTACATCAGAGTTTGCCATCAGCAGCCTTCAGTATTTGAATAAAGTCTTCTTTAAAAATAAAATTAATTTTGTGCAAATGCTATTTATAGAGAAATCACAGTTATTTCATATATAATCTGATTACAAAAAATTGTTCCATAATTTGAGTTTAAAATTAAGAAAGGAAGTTTGGACAGGTGCCATTTTTCAATTTAAATTCATGACAATTAAGTAAAGGAAATTCCACGTTATCCCATATTCCATTTCATCACATTATAGCCATTTGCTTAAGAACATCTAAAATGCAATTTTAATTACCAGTCTTACTCCTCTAACTACGTTTGTGAAAGGCAGATGGAAAAACAGTTCTTACGTTTTTATTTACTGCTAGCTTAATTTATTGAAAACTATTTTTTCTATTTTAAATCAAATATTTTATCAATGGGAGAAATCAATTAATATTAAACCCAAAAGACTGGTAACTAATCTGGTAATCAGGTTTATTCATTCACCTATTTCTTTAAAACAAGTAAATGTTTAGGGAATTATATTCATGGTTACACAAAGAAAGTGTTAATAACAGTTAATAAAACACACAACGTGCAAATCATACGCTTACCAACAGCTCCATTCAGGGTCTGGAAAATTGTACATTTGTGGTCCAAAGTAATGTTAATGCGTTCCTGAAATATAAGTAGCAAAGATGCTGAGGCATTCTAAAAGCCAATGTTTTTACCGTAATGTTACAGTTATACTGCAGTGGCAGCAAATCATCAGGCAAAACCACTCTACATAGTCAGCTCTTAAATATAATTCTTAATTTTATACTGTGAAGTTTTTCTCTATTCCTGCATTGTGCAGCTGTAGAGCAATGAGGTTTATATATGCAAAAACTTTATCTAAACTTGGAGGATAAAGATTATATCTCTCCGAAGAAACTTCAGTTTGGTTGTATAAGCTAAAGAAAATGTGTGTCTTACCTTAAAAAAAATTAACAAGTCTTGGCCAAGCAAGCAAATCTACTATGTGTCACAGTCTCAACTACAAAAGCCAAATCTACGTATCATGTCAGAACAGAAAACACCATTGGTTTTAAAATGTGTTCCTAATATTGTATTATTAATCCTACTTAGATTCTTATTTAAAGTACCTTGGTTTGAAGTTTTAACACGTTGATCAAAGCATATAACCTTTAGAATACACTTAAAAACATTTGTACATACTCTGTTTTGACCTTCCAAGATTTTGTTACATATTCTACAGCATTAGACATTACCATACATCAGATTGGTGCTAATGTATAGTACAGTATCCCAAGCTAAGTACCATGGAGGCATTTCGAATCAGAGTGCAGCAGTGCACTGTGCAGAGGTACGCATTTTTTGTCCAGAAGACAATCTGTTTAGACAGCTTCTGACTTTTTTTACTGCTGACTTTGGTGCAGAGTCATCTTTAATGTCTCTACACCCTGTCATTTCAACTGCATATCTAGCATCTGACTTAACTAGCATAAAATTAATTCAAACATTAAGGGCTGGAAGATATGTCCAATGAGGAGCAGCTGAGGACTTTGGGCTTGTCTAGCTTGGAGCAAAGGAGGCTGAGGGGTGACCTCATTGCTCCCCGCGGCTTCCTGAGAAGGGGATGTGGAGGGGGAGCTGCTGATCCCTTCTCCTTGGGATTCAGTGCCAGGATGTGTGGGAATGGTTCAAAGCTGCATCAGGGGACATTACACTGGACATTAGGAAACATTTCTTTACTGAGAAGGTGGTCAAACACTGGAACACGCTTCCTAGGGAGATGGTCGATGCCCCAAGCCTATCAAGTGTTTACAAAGCACTTGGACAATGCCCTTAATAACAGTAGACAGTAAATTATCNATTCAGTGATTCTGTGATAACATGCTTTAACTTTTGGTCAGTCCCATCCTGGTCAGGCAGTTGGACTAAATGATCATTGTAAATCCCTTCCAACTGAAATATTCCACTCTCTTCAATTTCTGTAGCTGTATCTAAAGATGCCTGATGTTTCGGGCATAACTTAATAAAAAAGCATAAATGTATTTCACATTTGCCTAACACATACAAACACTCAAAAATCAACCTCAAAATTAAGCAATATCAGCTTTTAAAAGTCTTTTTGCATCAATATATTGTTAACTTTCGCCACCCCTCTTTCTCCAGCATCAGGGCTGTGCCTCTGACACATATCATGCCTTAATGCTGCTGCTCAGCAGAGAACTTTGCTAAGCTAGGGCACGGAGAGGTCTTCACCAAAAATTTATGATGCAGCTTTATTGAACATATCTGCACAAAAAGCTGAAGAGTGAGAGGCAGCTGCGGGCAGGATCTGCAATGGCAGCAACCCAAAATACAAAACCCTGGATCAGCAAGTATTTCAGTGACACCCTGGAAAAATGCCACATTCTCCAGCTGTCAAACTGCCAAATACATGGGACCCTCATTGAGATGAATGTGTCCAATCATATACCTCAGAGCTGTTATTTCTAACAAGAAAGCACAACCTGGCCAGATCTGCAGACAGCCTTAAATGATTTATCAAGTCATGACCCTTCGGAAGCCTGTTCATCACTCCGACAGTAGGAATCTCCAGAGAACAAACACAACCGTCAACATGGTACTCAGGAATAAAGAGGCAGCATTCCTTTTATTTTTATCTCCTGATGTTTTATGAGGAACAGCATGTTATTTCAAGCAAAAAGAAATGAGAAAGCCAGTCACTACCTACCCTTGCCAATGGGTCAACATAGATTTTGGTGTAAAACAGCTGGTCATCATCATTATCCTGCAGATTCCATTGCTGCACAATACGATTTATATACGGAGCATAACCAATAAATCCTGCAATATCACACACATAAGTTATTTCCATAAAAAGCACTACTCTGCCAATGCTGTCCACCAGTCAGGGACTTGACTCTGACTGTTGGTGCCAGCAAAGGAAAGGTATGAAATTCATACAACTTGGCTCAAAATCCAGTTTTTCTTCCTGTGATATGTACCACTTCTGTTTTAAAGAGTTCAAAATTAAGGGTTATTTTTATACTAATGCTATTTTAAGGTAAAAAAATAGGAAACAGAGAACTGTTTAGACTGGTCCCGAGAACTCCAAAGCATAAGGTTAGACTACTGCTGTTCCCAAGAAGTCCATCTGTGGAAAAAGTTTCATTTTCATCAATCAGTTCTTGCTGGCAGAGGAGCCTGAATCTAACACTGCCAGAACTACTGAGAGAATTCAACGCAAACCCAACATACATTACGTTTAAGCCAAAACAAAAAAAGATAGGGCAGATAGGTGAGGTAAAGGAGGGAATGAAAGGAAAGGGGATGCTCCAAGATCTACACACTGCCCAGCACCATGTACCTAGGAGAAGTGACATACTGTGCTCTGTAGCAGTTACACAATATCAGTATCAGTGTAGGTATGAATCAACTGAAAAATTATTACCAGAGTTGGCATTTAAAGGAGGACTTCGGAATTAACACATCACTGAGATTAACAGGAATAACTTGCACGTCTCTTGGAATGAACTGCCAAAGCCATGCTCGTGGGCCGGGCAGAGCTCACAGCACATCTTCACTGTATGTAGAGATCCCCAAGAACACTGTAGCCAAGTCAGGAAATTCTGTGACCCAGCTAAACTCTGCCTTTAAATAGCGTGTACTGCTTTGACTTGGCTTGTACGCTAGATTGTTTCTGAAGTATATTCAATGGGTGGCAATTGGGTCATCCCTGCACAGCAAGGCACAACATTGCAAGGCACAGTTGCTTGTTAGGCTATCACTTTATTTACCTGCTTTTTAGAAGTTTGTGCCAACAAATACTATGTGAGTTTGAATGAAAACTATTTTTGAGCCCAGAAGAGGAGCTATTCAAGTGGGGAGGGAGAAGGGAAGAGGAGGACAGCAAATCCAGTCCTCGATTTTATACTTGGGGAATTCAGGAACAGTTCCACATGCAGATACATAAAACAGGTAACAGAGGTGAGTCATGTTCAAGTTCAAGAGTTTCATGTGTTTGAGAATCACACTTGCCTCCTGAGTTCAGGAATCGTTTTCCACTCCGGACAACAGGATACTTGTCAGCTAGCCTTTTATCTGGCCAAATAAGTCCATCTGCGGCGAACACCACTTTATGATTTGTTTCCTGAAATTTTTTTAGCAATTCTTCAGGGCCCCCTGCAAAGATAACATCATAGCTGAAAATAAAGAAAAGATAACCATTAGATTAGTTTAATTTTAATGCTTCTATGTTCAAAACAGTAAGTGGTTGGACTATTCAAACTTTTAAAATCATACAGACAGCCCTTTTGTTCTGAAAAATGACTCATTAAATTGTGTTTTACTATCACGTAAAAAACCTATACACTTCTAGGAGAAAAACTTCAATAAGTACTATTTATCCAATACAGTTTCCCCTTCTATTTGCACTCTTTTCTTTTTTAACCTTACACATTCTTTTTCCTTCAGATTTTGTCTACCTGAAATCTATTTTCACATTTCACGTATTCTGACTGAAAAAAAAAATATATTTTCCCCTTTAGAAAACTGTTTATGTGTTTAAGAACAACAACAAAAAAAAAACTAAGCCAACGAACTAGAGTAGGACTGAAAGATGATTTGGGTGACTCACTGGGAAACTCTGGATGACCTTGCTCCAAAACACAATGGCTGACTTTCTTCTGAAAAGTCTTACTGAGACTGTACTTAGATATTTCTCAATACAGTTTAGTTGCCCATAAACTTAAACTGTGTTGCATCCTGACAACATACAGATTTCTCCTTCAAGCTCTTTAATGTGCAGAAGACTTCAGAAGGCTCTAAACTTCACCATACCTATTTATGAAAAACTTCACCTGCCTTTATGTGTTCATCAGATTTGACTCACAATTTCTACTGAGGACAAAGACCTAAAGACAGAGGGCTCATCTCTAAAAACAGCAGTTATCCACAGCTGAAGGTCAGCACTATCCCAAAAGAGAAAGAAACATGCACGGGTTTGGCAAAGTTCGTGTAAGAATGTAGTATCACAAGCCTAGTGGTTTCTTTTTGAACCATATCTGAATCAATGCCTCTGGGAAAAACACAAAAAAGAAAAAATAAAAAAAGGAAAAACAAACCCAAAACCTCAAAATATGTATGTGATTAAATTATTCAGAGTATAAGGTTCCTTTGTTTGTACTTGACATCGACATATAAAAGCATTAATGTGCAAGCCACTTCAAGGTTCCTATTACATTGCATGAAACTATGACACCTTAATATTGTAATCATGTCATACATTAGTCTCTGGCTGAAGAAGCAGAATATTTGGATTTAATGGCAGCGTCTCAGCCTCACAGCTTCCTCATCTGAATACAGGTATATTCTTATTCCGCACATCTACCTTAGTAGCTGAAAATCATCAGACCTGATATAGGGCAAAGGAATGGTATAGCTACCAAAAATCAAAAGGTCTAGCCTTGACCAAGATTTTGTTCTTGCTAAGTCTTTTAGCCGCGCTAAGAAGGACATCAGTACCCTCACCTGCAGCACACAGAACTTTTTGGACTGCAATATATTACTTAGCAATAGTGCCAACAGATCATACATTACTGACTGCTGGTACTCCTTTATTACAGTCCTATTCTTTTAAACGTTCTTTCTTCAAAGGGGATTTCATGCAATTGGCCTAAGAAAACTGAACAACAGCTGGCTTACAAATGCAAAAGAGAAGATTTCCACTGCAGAGAGAAGTACAAGCCCTGGAGAGGAAGTGTTATGTAGTCTATATAAAGTACGTGGGTTTCCAAAAACTCTCACTGTTTTGTTTTTCTGTAACTTTGGCAGAAGAATGTATGAAAAAAAAAATTGTACATTTTGGAGCTTGCCCAGTTTTGCAAAAACTGCCTGTTTCTGCCCAAACATACAGGAACACACTCCGCTCCCTTTTCCATTCAACTGGTGTAGCCCAATTCAAAGCCAGAACGAGCCTGAAGAACAAGCAAGAAACAGGAGACAAGTTGAAGACAGACAAAAACAGAGATTTGTCTGAGGCTTTAACTTAATAGCTTATGGCAGGCTGTGCTTTTCCTCTTTGATCAGGTTAGTGCTGCTGCTGCAATGACTTACAGCTGCGGGAAGGAACCAAACACCCCTGGAACATTGATTCCAAGGACTGTCATTCTGGACAAGAAAGCCAAAGTTGAGCAACATGCTGGGCTAGCCACAGGCTCTGCTGTGAAAGGGATATGCTACTTAATACAGCACAGTTTATAATACAAAGCACAGTACAGAGCTGCTAAACTGCATTACCAATTATTGTAAATTTTACACACTAATGGATAGTACGCAGGAGTAAGAATCCAGTATGGACCTACATTTTCCACTTATTTTCACAGCCCTTGTTTTGTCAAGAAGTGACTTACTGCTGTCACACCTCCTCCTGGGAAGGACTTGCACTAGCTTCTGCCCCTTGCTGCCAGTCTCCCCATCAGCTGCTTTATGAGGATCCCTGCTTTTCTCTCCAGGCAATAGGAAAACTTCTAGAGTCAAATGAAAACCTATAAATCCATCATTTGCCTTGCTTACCTGCTACGTCAGATTACGTTCAGTCTATCTAGCACTCAACTTCTATTGTCAGGAAGGATTCACCCCAGGTCTACACCACTAAGACCATCACAAAATGGGTACCAGGACTATCCTTGACAGTTTATACTGTTACTATGGGTGATGCACGTGACTTACTTTAAACAGCCTTCAAAATTTGACAGGAAAGAAAAAGTTTGCATATATCCAGGAAAAAGCAGGCTGCCTTGGCAAGCTGGAAAAGCTCAGATACTCTTTTATTTATTCTTCATAAATCCTTCCGATTAAGTAGAAAGCAAGAAGAAAAATAAAAGAAGAAAAAAAAAACAGAAAGTTTCCACAACTCCAATCCCATTTCCTGAAGTTCACAGATGGCAGATGCTTGGGGCTGGAATCCACCCATCCCTCCTCCTCTTTTGCAGCAGTAAAGCATCCCAGCTACGCACCCGGCGCTCCCAGCAACACAGGGAAACGGCGACAGAGGCTCAGCTCCTCCAGATTGAACATGTCATTTTTGCATCCACAACTTTTATAACAACAAGGACCTGTTCCTATTGGAGCTGCAGGTTTAGAGCTCAAAAGACAAACAAGAGAGACTTCCTAGTAATCAGCAATTCAGGTCCCATATTTCATCTCAATTAACTAGACCGTTCAGCCACACAGCCATTTTGTCAGTTGTACTGTGTCCCCACCAGGATCACACCTTAACCATTCTGAGATGTGTAGAAAATGTAATTATTCCTTGCTTTCTGACAAATGTTTACAAAGAAAACAAAACAAAATAAATAAATAAAGAACCAAACAAACAAACAGAGGAAAAAAAAACAAACCGAGAGGCTTCAAAAGTCTTCCACGATACAAATAGATGGCTGTGGGAGTTCTGGATGAACAGTCACAGCATCAACCATTTTATCCAGTCGACACTGGCCATTATCCAGTTCAATCTGAGATGGTCCAAAGTAAACCAGTAGTTAGCTCTCGCAAAAACAAGCCTAATTTAAATAGTGTTCCATCTGCAGGCAAAGCACTTTGCTATCTGCACCTAGACACAAGCTGTCCACAGAAGTTTAAACTATTTCCAGAATTGTGAGCCATATAAAAAACTGCTCAAAAAAAAAAAAGCAAGAAGCTAAGTGGTTTTTTTAAGTAAATAGTTCACTAGAAATGGTGTGCCTAGTTACAGTAAGTAAACCAGACATTTCCTTCCCCCTCCCCAAGATTAATATTCCAAATGCTTCACAATGAACATAATGAAAAACACTTGAAAAAGAAAGGAAGTTCACTATATTTGTCATTTCCAAACTTACTGCTACATTGATCAACATTTAAACTGCTAACTAGGATTCCTGGAAATTAAAAAGCTCGCTAGAATTAAAACATAATGCTAGAATCAGCAAACTCTTTTTTTTCTCCTATTTGAAGTCAGTTCCACCAGCTTTAAATCAGTATGTACTTAGGATTATGGACCTCAAGAACCTGGGAGGCCTTAAATCCTGTGATTTTTCATGGCAAGAAAGACTACGACATGTGCACTTGGTCCTCTGTACTGTCTCATCCATGACACCATACAGCCTGCCCCTCTAGAGAATAAATTATGTTGGAGAAGAATTTGAGCTATACACAAATCTGATAACAAATTTGCAGATTTTACCATATAGGGAGAAAATAGTGACAAATCAGGATAACAGATTTGAAAACAAATAAATTCAATGTAAGTAGAAAGCATTTGGGAAACATTTGATTCATCTGAGCATTTAGTAAAGAATAAAATAATCTCCCAAATTAATCTTAAAAAGTTCCAGCCTTTAGGCCAAGATCAGTAGGACAACACCATCAGCAAACATGTAATATATTTACTTACAGATACTTTTTCCACTTACCAAATGCAAAACTGATCAAGTCAATAAGAAAAAAATTTAAAATTGAACATGTACCTCCAAACTCTTTGTTACTTTTACTGTCAATTAAGTGTACAAAGAAAATATTTGTTGTAACAAGTTTCCCTTATAAAGCTTGCTCATAAATTGGTTGAGACGATTTAGACATTGGCTTTCTAGCTCCATCTTATCATAAGAGGTAAAATTGAAAAACAAAACTGAGTAGCATCTCTAAGCTTGCTATCAGTTAAATAGGCTACACCAATCATGAACACTTAACTTACGCAAAGCAACAAATGAACTTTCCACTAAATACCACTGTTAGACCACTTTCTCTCTCGTGATGATGTCTGCTGTACAAATCCTGCCAAACTTCTAACTTGCAAAAGGGTCCCTAAAATTCTTCAGCTGTCAAATTTTAAAAAATAAAATAAATTTTAAAAGCAGGTTAAATGCTGAAAGAAAATTCTGGATCAGGCATTCCAACATGACTGGGTAAGACCATGCACAAGCATCTCCAAGCTTGCAGTCTGCTCCCTCCGCAAGGCTGCCTGTCTGCTATCGAGGCTTCACTTTGTCCTCACTTTGAGACTTGGTCCCGTGCCTTCCTTGCAGGGATTCTTTTAGAGCTGTGACCCCACTGTGGTTAACACTAGTGTGGAAGAGCTTGGCAGCTGTTGTCAGCTGGATTCTTAGCTGCTCTGATCATGCTTTCGTCACAGGAGCAAAAGAAGTGGAGGAGGAGGGGAAAAAAGAGCAGAAGGAAGCAATGGAAAAAAGTGGGATTTGAACATGTTTGAGCTCCCTTTTCTCTGTGATGGGGAAAAACCTATCTGGCCTCCAGTGAGGATGTTCAAGCATAGCTGTGCTATGAGCTATAACCTGGCATCTGCAGCACCACTGTCTCTCCATCCTTCCATCGCACAGAGAGCACAGGCACCGGGGGTATATCTGGCACCAAGCCTCTTGTTTCAGTTCTCTAGCATGTAAAAGAAGTTCTCCTGTTAAATGCTCTCCTCAGGGGCCCATTTTCGAGCTTCCTCCATATCACTGTTACTTCATGGAACAAGACCACGCTGTGGTCTCTACTGGCCGCTTTATTTCTGGAGTTGATATCGCTCCCCACCCGCCCACCCCTTTGCACCCTCCCAGCCCGCAGCCACGTCCTGCCCTCACCGCAGCCAAACAGGGAGAGGACGAATGCTTGTCTAAAAGCATGTCAGCTCCCAGTAACATTTTTTTACCCCCTCGAGGCAGCAGAACTATGAACAACTCTTACATCTGTAAATCCGTAAAAAAGTAACGATTGCTCCCAGAGCAATCTACTATTTTTATGAATGGAGAAAAATGGAAGCAAACCCTCTCAAATAAACAGCGAGGGGGAAAAGCAGTGTGCAACTTTCAGCACGTCACAGCAGCTACTTTTGCATGCCTACCCAGACTAAAACGTAAAGGCAACAAGCCAGGTTTGCTCACCATTCAACAAACATTATAACCAAGTCCTCTTGATCAGCGTAGCTTTCTATGCCTTCTTTCAGCAGTCGAACTTTCTGCCCTCCGCCAATAGAGTTAGGCAGCTCACCACCTTTCCACTCTTCACCTTTCCCAAGTACCTGGAGCAAGAAAAAGAACCCACCTTTTTGCTAGTACCCAAAACCAAGAGGTTTTTTAAAGCAGACCCTTATTGAAAACAGATGCTAAAGCAGAAGCAACACATTAAAGCATAGCAAGACAGCATTTCCAGCATCAGAAGTTTTCCATGTCTGAAGCAGCATTCAGCACAATGACATCACTGCAAAAACATGAGAGAGACATTTCTTAACCAAATAAGAATCAAGCAATTGCCTGTTACCACTGCTTATTCAAATGTGTCTCCTTCAGGAAAAAAAAAAAAAGAAAAAGAAAAAGAAAAAAACTAATAATTGTTTCAGAATTTCTATCAGGAAAAATGTTCTGAATGAGATCTTTAAAAGTCAATATAATCACTTCAGGAACAGGAAGTGTAAGAGACCTTGGTGGATCAGGGTATTACTAACACAAATTGCAAGCTGCGGTCTTTCTGAAATCCCTCCAGAACACTTCTGTACAAGGAAATAATAGATGGCTGCTAAAATCAGCTAAACAAAATTCCTGCCTAGCCAAGTGCTATAGCAAATTATATCTCAAAAACAAAAAACACCCTTACACTTTCTGTGGGTTTTGAGCATAATATTTTTGGAACTTCTAAAACCTGGAAGAACTACATTGCACGATGTTTTGGACAAAACTTCAATGCTAACAGATGTATCCAGAGGTCAGGCTTCTTGGGTGCTTTAGTACAGCATTATCATATTAGGAAAGGTTCTCTTGGTCTTCTAAGTTCAGTGGCAGAAGTCAAACTTCAGAGATCCAAATAATTTTCTATTTATAGTGTAGGCACTGTTGTAAGTAAGCAGAAAAATTTCATAAAACCATCTGAATTCCTGGATTTTTTCTTGCAGAACCAATTTATGGGGAAAGTTTAGAAGGTTACTGCCCTTCCTTTTTCCCCAAGGTCACGTGGAGGCCAACTTCAGTATGTGACATACAGAGATATGGAACAAGGCAGAAAAGGCTGGCAAGAACGCCAGAAATGTCTTGAATTTCAAATGTCTTTGAACTCTCAAAGAATTACAGGTTCTTGTGAAACACAGTGAAACTTTCACTTCAGTGACCCTCCCTCCTTCCCTGCAGTAGGGATCCAGCCTTGTTTAAGAAGGAAGGAGACATCCAAAACCCTCTGAGTGCAGCACAGCTTCCAGAAGTATTCATGCAAAACAACATCAGCCACACTGAAAAGAAAAGCTGTAGGATAAATCATGACAGAACCTGCAAGTGACTGCGGACCCTGATCACAATAGCTACCAGACGGTAAAACAGTTCCTAAGGCAGTGGAAGAAGCACCCTACCATGGTCATTCAGAGGGGGACCAGCACATAAACAACAGGAACAGCAGCAGGGACATGTGCAAGTGCCCTATCCGCCCCAAGCTCTCTAGTTGTTTTACTTTGGCCCAGCATGCAAATAACCTAATGCAACTTCAGTTACTATTGCGCTGTTTCTGTCTTAAATGCTGTATAGTATATTTGGTATGAAAACATACAATACCTTGACTGTGTAGTTGAAGTGCTTTGCAGTTTGCATGAAACGGTGAAAGCCATCAGTTTCTTTAGTTGCTACAGTAAAAACTAGTAGTTTATCTGAGGGAGAAAAAGGAGGAACATGTATTAATAACAAAGAAATGCACTGAACAGCATTGGATCAGGGGGTTTATGAGTTGCCTGCACCGCATTCAAGAGAGGAGGCAAATACGCTGTCATATTATAGGCGTGAGACATTATCAAACAAGGACTATGCTATGGAGAAGGGTGCTGTATGTAAAACTATCCTCAGGAAGAGGAAGTACGGAAAGCTATCTATTCCAATAACAACTAGCTCAAGACATGAAAACAAAGCTAGTATGACTACTGGACAGGAAGAAATCTTCAAAACAAAAATAACTTACTACTTTTCAGTCTGAGCTAATCCTGTGACCTCTTATCACAGGCCTGAACAGTACCAGAGAACTTCACCCAACCTCAGTAACTCCTCTGAAGGCAAGCAGTTCATATTGTTCATGAAACAGGGCAAAAAAGAACCACCATGGAAAACAGTTCCCCAACAGTGCTTTGAAGTCCTTGGGCAGAGACAGAAGAGCCTCTGTAAATTACAGCAGTGCTAATTTTGCCCTCTTACTGCATGCAGGCAAATGACCATGCAACCAATTTCCTTTTCACATGCCAGGGCTTTTGACATAGTTCAAATGAGGCCATGAATTCCCACTAAACAGCTTCCCAATTAAACGACTAAACAACATTCAGCACCTTATGCAAAATGCTACGTAATCAAGGTATATACTTCAAAGCTATGAGAAAGACAGTACCCCTATCCAACATCAAGTATTTAATCAGACCAGCCTGGATCCCAGAGCACATTGCAGTTCCCTGATTTGATCGGAGTTAAAGCAACCGCTGCCCTCTAAACAGAGCCCATGAGATCAATCGTTACAAGAAAGTAAAACTAATAGGCTCTAATGGACATTCCAGACACAGTTTCTGTTGCTGCTTCACTTTCACAAAAAACATCCTCTGGCTTTATCTTCACCAGAACAGTAACATGTACTAGAAGTGACTTCTGTGAAAAATAGTCCTATTAACCCTTCAGCCTTGTCCACCACCACAGACTTAGCAGCCCTCAGACACTCAAGATGCCATCCTGAATGTATTCAAATAAATCACAGATGTCCATTTTGTTTTATGTGACACCAGCAAAATTAACACACAAGATGATGATCCACTTCCTGCTTTGCAGAAGAAATGCACTTTCCAAGTTACTCATGTGATGCTCTGTAGCCAAGTACCAGGGTACTTCAAGTGTACCTCTGCTCAGCCAAGCAAAAATACCTGTAAGGAGCACAGACGTACTTTGTGGAGGAACATAAAAACCACATGTTCTAAATGAAATTCAAGTCTGTCTAAAATAGCCACGGCAGGCAAACTATGGAGACTAGTCTCAGGAGCCAGATATTTTTTCCACTGAAATAGGGCTTAGATTCAGCACTAGTCAACACGTTGCTTCCAAGAACACTCCTACCAAGTCAGACAGTGGTCTGGCTAGTCCATCCTAGCTATAACAGCGTACATGACGATGAGCAAGGATAAAATAAGCATAGACGACGCTTCCTCTGCTTTTTCTACCAGTCTCAGTTTATGGGTTTTCCTGACCTGGATAGGGTTTCTGTATATTCTGAAACACTCGGTCCACTTCACGATGCTGCTCTCACCTACTTACTCACTGTGTACCCAGTACCTACTCCACAAAAAACATTCTTCTGTGCCTTGAGCAGGGCTCCTACAGTTTTTATCTGACACAGCCCAGGGTCTTCAACTACAGACAACATCTCTACCCGCCCTCCCCACCACACACAACGTTGCAGATTTCTCCCACATTCTGCAACAGCTTTTTTTTTTAGTTCTTTTTGCTCAACAGTCCTAGTGAAGAATTTAACTGATGGATTTTAACACTCCTGCAATACAATACACAGCAAATAAGAAACTGGAAATACTTTAAATGCTTCAATCAACTCAACTTGAACACCCAAAAATTTTGTGAAGGCAGTTTTAGAAGATTAATTGCTCCATATTTTTCCTCACTGAAGTGCTAGCAGTCTTTTGCAAGCAAGAATTAGAAGAAAATCCCATGAACACATCTCAGAAGGGCAGGCAGACCTCCACAGAGGATTCCAGTGCAATGCGTTCACAGATGCATTGACTCAGATAGACAGAAACACAGCAATAATGGTTCATTACCTTCAAAATCATTTATCCTAAAGGTCATGCAATCTAAAGTAATTCTACAGAAGTCACTACAGAATGAATAAAGAACACGGTATCTTAGACTATGACTAAAACAGAACTGAAGACAGAGGATATGATTTGCTCTATGGAACAGATTAAATTATGATTAACTTTTTGTTCAAGTGTTGCATTTTCAAACCAGAGGGAACTGGAAAAATCTGATCATACCAGACTGCACCATCAAGCCAAGCGAATTCATTATTGAAAGTTTCCTAGGTGACCAGTCAAGCACTGACTATAACCATGGAATTTGGTTTGCAACAGACATATTTCACACCTACCCCTTCCTGAGAAATGTTAACAGCAAGGATTTCAAAAATCTGTACTTAACAATATGATGTAAATGACAAAATGTGGAATGCATCAGATTCCTCCCATAGTCACTGAGTCAAAGAAACTATTAAATCAATGCACAAGTACAGTTTGGCAAGCAAAAAATTATCTACCACTCTCTACTGGATATCGTTACTCCCTTTTAATGGAACCCACAGTCATTCTACCTAGACATCGTTCATGTATGTCAAGATTCACTATGGTCTGATAAGTTACTTGAGTTTTGTAGAATCAGAGGAAAGAGAATGCTGTGACAAATCATAAGGAATTTCAACCTGAGCTATATAAAATGAAGAAAGCTGAGCAGAAAAATAGTGCAGTTTATATTGATATGAAACTGGAAGAAAACCTGTATTACACTCACAGTCAATGAAGCAATCTATGTAGGCTGCCTGAGTCAGGTTCGCAAACCATCACAGAACAAACAGGAAGCTATTTTTATAAAAGCTATTTTTATTATTCACATTGGAAAAGTTTTCCTTTTAGCATACTTGCCAATGGTCAATTTTTTAAAATTACAGATTAAGAAGTTTAAAAGGCTTTATTTCCATGTCTCTGCTGCACCACAGAATTTTAGGTGCATCTGGTACTTAAATAATTTTTAAGTGCAGCAGAAGTGTAATTATAGCATTCAGAGTCCATTTAGAACTAGAGGTTTTTTTATAGATTCTTTAGTCTTTGCTGGTTCATAGTTTGGGGGGTTTGTTGTGTTGTGGGTTGTTGGTTTGGGTTATTTTTTTTGGGGGGGGGGGGCATTGTTT
>VXBO01004183.1:37267-50702 GCA_013400135.1 Rhinoptilus africanus
ATGTAGTGTGGCTGGGCATTGCTTGGGTTTGGTTTATGGTTTGTTTTTTTTTTTAAGAAGTGATCTCTGTTTGACCACAGAACAGAGCAACATGCTTTTATTCTGTCTATAGCATCTATGGAGAGACAATGCAAAGCACATTAAATGATAGTTACCTTGGCACATTATAGAGGGTGTTATTAACCAATCAGGAAAGCAGTACTATTCTC
Organism: Rhinoptilus africanus; assembly: GCA_013400135.1. Lineage (NCBI taxonomy): Eukaryota > Metazoa > Chordata > Aves > Charadriiformes > Glareolidae > Rhinoptilus > Rhinoptilus africanus. The sequence goes on from VXBO01004183.1 coordinate 37,477, forward strand.
TTCCAGCTAGTAAAACTACTAGCTATATTACAAAAATATTAATGTAATTCCTGTAGGCTCCTGTGACTTCATTTAGATGTAACTGACAACTTGCATCAGTTTCACTGGCAGACATCCACTAAGCGTAGCATGGGAGATATTTGTTTCTTCCGGTGGAAGTGAGAGAAGGGAAAGCTTCTGACCACCAAATATTTCTGCTAATTCTTTTTAACCTTTTAACCTCATTGACTTTGACAAACCTATTCTTTCTTTGCTACATTTAGGTATAACAACCCCTTAGAACACTTGTCCCCTTTGTACAGAGTAACACAAATCCAAAACGACTTACATGAACTCACAAGAGTGTAAATGTGCAAGCACAACACAGATCCCAGGGAAGTAAATTTACACAAGTGACGTTTCCTTTTCAGGATGTGCTTGGCTACACCTGTTTTAGCTGCAGCTACCCACAGTGTCCCTGCTGTGCGGAGCAGGTTTGGTCCCAGAGAGCCCTGCCAGTGGAGAGGTTCACTGCAGCACCAGAGCCCTTACCGCAGGCTGTCGCACACAAATGTCACTCTGAGAAGTTGTGACTGGCCCAGAATCGCCAGCAGCACCACTGTGCCGGCTCCAGGGCTCCAGCTGTGCAATGAAGACCTAGGCGAAGCAGCGGGAAGCTGCCTGCAATTACTCAGACCCCAAGTCCCCACTGTGGCCCGGTACTCCCCAGCAAGCAAGCCGCAATATTCTCAGTCTTCACAAGAACCCCAAGATGAATTCCAGCTGCAGCAACACTGTTCCTGGTCCATCATCCACTTTGGCACAAAACCCTGCCCTGCCCTCCACCTGGGCATCTACCCTGAGAAGCTCTGCTGTATGGTCTTACATATGGACTTGAGCCATCCAGTTTCTTCAGTCTGACCGCCCCTCTCACACAAGGGGATGAACACACACTCTCAGTAATATTTTCCAACTAACAGCAACAGTATCCTCAAAATGCAAACATATACGAAACCACGAACACAGCAGGCGGTCACAGCCCTCCACACTTGCAGGGTACCGGGAGCCGCAGAGGGTACAGGCTGCCTGGCAGGGCTGGGCTCCCCAGCACGCAGCCTGCCAGAGGCATCTTGGCAGTCACTAGAGGGGATTACCAAACTTGGCATTTATTTCCACAAGTCAAGTCAGCTTGTGTAAAAAGGAAATGCAAATCCTATACTGAAGTTCAACAGGAAGGCATGAAAAACAAAAAGAAAATCTCTGAAGAGCTTCATGCCGGGTATGAGGGTGCTGAAGTTTAACTAGAGTGCAATTATTCCAGACAGCTTTCCGATAGTTACATTCACAAACAGCTGTTCTGCTTTGAAAACAAGCCTGAGAGAGCACGGGTTTGTCCAAGAAAAGTATATCCAGTGACAAAGAGAATTCATTTTTACATGCAAATTAGGAAACCCTTTAGCACTCAAGTTGTGAAAGACAACACTGCACATAGAGCACAAGCAACGTATTAGGAAATCCAACAAAGGTTTATCAAAACATCTCACTCTTTTACTCAATCTTTTGTGCCGCTACCATCAGGGATCTGACTGCATCATAAATATTTATTTCCAGAAATAAGAACTCTAAACCAGAGCCTTTGTCTTCAGTGAATTGCCTGGCGAGGCCTCCGCCAGGAATTGCCACAGCAGGACTGCTTTAAGCAGCAGTGACCTCTCTCCTTGTACCTTTGCATACTACTTTGCCAAGAACTGCAGTCATTCCTCACGCACCCACATGGTTCTTATTTATCCTGAATGAACACTGACAGAGATTACTACATAATTTCTACCAGGGGTTGTGGGCACTGCTACAGTGGCTTCAGAGCAGCCAAAACTGAGGATATTGCTCACAGACACATGGGAGCTGACATTTAGTCCCTGGATTCAAGTACCATGGACTTCTGTGGAGTAGGAGTGTGCTGTAAGATCAAAGGACATCTGTTCTTGGTAACACACCATTAACATCTATCTCTGTCTTTAAAACTACTGTCTTACAATGGTAAACAAATAATGTTTGGTTCCTGGAATACAGTTTTATCCATGTTCTAGTGTCTACATAAGACAGTCTGCTTTCCCGTTTGTAGATTATGTCCCACCCGGAACTGCTCAATGGAGTAAGAGCTGTGCATCAACCTCTCCATTAAATGAGCAGAGAGATGAACAATTGCAAAATAATTGACCAAAGGTTTCTAGCAAGAAAATAAACAAGTTGCTAGAGATCATGGAAAAAGCTTGGGAACTGGAGCATAGTAGGAATGTCTCCATGGATTAAAAAAAATAATAATAAAAAAACCCGCATACACACTGTCAAAGAAAGATCAAGTAGTAGCCTTGGCAGTGATCTGCATAACCTTAATCTAAGGCTAGGTTGTGTAGACACCTGGAAGAGAAGACAGATGAGGTGGATACCTGGAAGAGGCACATGGATGCATCCGAACCCATTAATGAAGCTGTGTAATTGTGCCTATTATTATGTGTCCCGCATCTCTGGAGATGTGGGAGACCAACAGGGTAGAGTTTCCCACAAAAGACAGCCAACCCACAGACTGGATTTAGCTTGCCTTTACGCCACATAGAAGCCTGCTTCTCCATCATTAGACACACTAAAGCGCAGCACAACTGAAAAAGTACTTTCAGCCTGGATTCCTCCCGTCACACTTCAAGAGCACAGTAATAAGGAATGTTCAAAAGTAAGCTGAACTGAGAAGTAGTTGTGAGAGTGACAGTAAACACCCCCAACTAACTGCAAACTTCTGACTGCATTTCCACTATTATTTATTGTTTCCACAGATTAACTGTTAAAAAAGAAAAGAAAGTAAAAGGGAGAAAAGGGAGGAAAAAAGCTTGTTTGTTCTCAGATTGAAGTTCTCAGTATGCCTGTTTATTTCCAAGGCATGCAACCAACCCCATTTATAATCATCTCTCCCTTCCAACTTCTGTAGTTGGACAGTAATAAGAAGATGAACCGGAAAAATCGTCCTCAACAAGTTCTATTTTCTTTCCTTATGCACCTCAACTAAAGCACATCTTCCATCAACAAAATCCACGTTCTGAGACTTTTACAGTAGTCTGAGTTAGAAACAAAATGTAACTACCAATTTCCTTGACCTTCCCATCCACTCTGCTCCCCTAAAAGGGGAATAATTCCGTGTCTGGAGGAGAAATCACAGTCCGCAGCTCTACCTTCAGTGTAACTGCTTGCACACCAGCAGCTCCTGGTGGGTGCTTTCCAGAATGTCACCAGCCCTGTTTGGAGAGCACACCATTTTAATCTCATTGCCCTGGTAAGCATATTGAGTACACCACCTTTGAGCTGGTAAATAAAAGGATAATAGCGCGAGCTGAGCTGCATGCGGGTCAACTCACACTATGTGAAGGCATGATCCATAACTGGGATTCAAGATCTAGAGTTTTTCATAACTTCATGATAAAACCATTAAATTTTGGAAGGATAAAACTTTAAACACAATTTAGGAATACAGTGTCGCTATATAACTATCACATCTTGTAATTTCTCTAACAGATGAGTTATATTTCTGGAAGATATCCTGGAAAATGTAAAATACTCTACAGTATCTTAAATACTCTACAATATCTTCTGAACAAGATGAAACTTACTAAGATCCAGAAAAATGGCTGATATAAAGCCTGTTGGACAATATCTTATTTAGGCTTAATTGTTGTTTCCTCTATAAAACTAAATAATGTAACAGTCTGAGTTCCAATTAATTGCAAAACTGTGAAAGAGCTTTTAAAGACAATGCAGCACAAGTTTGAAGGCCACAACAGTAAAGAAAGCATTCAAAAACATGAAATGGATCATTGGGCTACACAGTACTGTATGAAGTCAATACAGTTCCAATAACCTATTCTCTTCCCACGCAGTTGTGATGACTTTGCTAAAACCAATTCTTCCATATGGTTACGAGTCATGTTGAAGCTCTGCAGATAGATAGAGGGTCACCGATGGTGCCAACAGCATCTTCCCTTCCCTATTTATATGGACTCAGACTGTATGTTCAAAACCCAAAGAACTGTTAAGCCAACTAAAAAGCTGAAGTACCAAAGAGCACTTCCAAAATACAGATTTTTAGCACAACACCATCTTTCACTTATCACTCAAAAACACAATACTAGACTTCTCAAAAGGAAAATTGATATTTTTTTTCCCCTATAAATGGGGTTTATAGACTAAACTAAGGATTCTACGTCAAATAAAACTTTTGAAAATCCACATACTCTGAAAAGATGTCAAACAGCTGGAGAAAGGAGAAACCCATCATATGCAATGTAACCATGATTATAAGTTAACCAAGTACATGCATGTACATATAATGTAATCCAGCAGCAAACAAAGATGACCTTAAGTACACAATGTGAAAAACACAAACTTGAAACCTATGTATCTACCCATTGTCAGTTTATATGAGGTACATATGGTTAAAGAAAGTACTGAGCCAATAGAAGAATTTCTGCTCAAATAAAGCTTTTGGCCATCCAACAGCTGTTTATTTTCCCCCAGGATTCTTTAGAAACATGATAATGTGCTGAAATTGCACACATGGTCATCATCTTTTCTCAGGAAAGAAATGTGCATTACACTCCAGGAGGTGGAAAGATGACTGATGCATAAGCAATACTATTTCATATTTGGAAGTTCTGGGTTGTCTTTTTTTAATCTGATCTTTATACTACACAGTCAACTTCTGTTCCACACAGAACACTCTGTTGCATGCCTCCATTCATCACACAGTTTACTGCTTCCCAGAGAGGCACGGTGGTTTCAAAGTCCCATTAACCATAGCCACTATCACCTTCTAAGATTGGATCCTCTGCAATTTAATAGCATGGTTGGATTGCTGTTAAAAAATAGCCTTGGAGGGGAGAAACAAATATGCTTGAAAAACTCATGAAACATTAGAAAGTGATAAGATTTAAAATAAAAGATTAAATTAGAATTTACAGATGGCAAGTCAACAGTCACGGATAGCCAAACATACTGATTTCCTATACCAATAAATTCTTGCGTGAGAGAAGGGTTTCTAAGAATGTTTCAAATAAATATTAAAGGCCAGATTTTGAAGAAGACAACCTTCCTGTACAGATCTCTACTGAAAGTTTGTTCTGTTTTCCTCTGTATCACAAACCTCCTATTAATCACGGCATTTCAATAAATACTGTCTTAGCGCAAAATGCAAACAGCAGCACAAACATTATTTTTGTAATTTCCAAAAAAGAATTAGATTCTTTTTGGCTAGCTATTAGCAGGCTTTTACCTTCTCCACTTTAAACCAGACATATTAAGCTAAAGCAAAGTAAATGGAAGTCTTTTGATGTACAGGCATAGTTATTGCAGACCTAACGTGGTGCACCTCTGCTACCACCTGATCCTTGAAATGGTTCAACCTGCAGAAAAAAAAAAATAAAACAGAGAATACTGCTACCTTTGAAGTGTTGCAAAATTTTCAGGACCACAACTGGCATTTATGGTTATCAGGGATCACTCAATGCATGGGCTGCCCATGGATAAACCTTCCTGTGTTCCTCCAGCTTATTTGTAGACCTTGGTGGAGTTGCAGAGCAATAGCTGTCAGTATCAAAACTCACAACCCTGTCCCAAGCCATGAAACATAACTAGTAAAGGCAGGAAGTTTTCAGAAACTGAATAGGGAAAGAAATACTGCATGTACAATTTCCCAATTTCAGTTACTTTTGAATAGCTGATACTGTTGCAACTTCCTCAGCACCAGCAAATGTTGCCTGGTACGGGTTCTGCCTTTCCTGTGTTTTAAAGGAACAAAGAAGCTGGGTTAGCAGAAATGCGCTCTTATATTAAGCAAGACCTGCTCTGAATTTTCTCATAATATAGATTTTATGCTAGATTAGCACTTGCCATACTAGCACTTGCCAGGACCCTATTTTTTTTTTCTTTTCTACTATCTGAATCCAAACAGTTTTCCAAGACTTAGAGAGAGACTTAACATTCAAGAGTCTCATTATTGTTAAACACCATATGCAATCTAAATCCATTTATGAAGACGTAAACAGTGCCGTAGCAACTGTACATTTCAGAAACTAAAGTTTGTTATGAAAATACCACAAGATTTCTCATGCAAAGAAATTCTCTTGTGCTTTAATTCACAGCCCACAGGGGTGTGAACAGGCATTTCCCTCTTCCACGCGTACTGACTCAAACAGCAAGCCTGCTGAGCTGCTGCTTACTGCCTGCCTTTTATCACATCATTTCTGATGTCACATTGATATACTGTCTAAAATGTTTACTTGGAAATTATCAACTGTTGAATAGAGCCAGTTCTAAACAAACTAAATAAAAAAACCACCACCCAGAGACTGTATCTCTGTAACTATTTTTCTGTATATGCATATATATACATACTTTCAGAAAAAGATTAGCAGTTACTCCCAATATTAATACACAGATGATTTCAGAAAACAGTTGAAAACTGATCCTGTCTCAGCTCTTAATTTACGTTCTTTTAATTTAGCAGTATTGAGTATACACTCAACAAGAGCTCATTAAGAGCTGTATGTGCACTCATCAATCACCCGCGTCAGTCCCGGGTGCAGCGCTGGCCAGTGCTCAGGCCCATCTCATTCTAATGCAAGACTTCCTCGTTTTGATCGCTGAACAAAACCAGATACAAGCAGCAGTAGTCAAAAGTTTCTCCATCAGTTTCAGTGGACTTGGATGAGACCCTGTTTACTGAATCAGTTATTCTGTAGTAAAGCAAAGATAAGACACGTTCCTTAGTGCCCAGATAAGAAAAAAATTAAAATCAACTGTTTGTAAATGACATCATTGCCATGCATGAAGCAACTCCTCCAACAGGAGCTGCCTAACTTCCCGACAAGCGGGGAACAGATCAGGTTACAGCTGTTTATTAGTGCCCAGATAGCAATCAAACCACAAAAATCTTCTAGAGAGTGGGAGCGGATGGAGTCATGGCACAGGCTGGGTGTTGCTCGAACATGCCAATTGGATGGCCCTGCTATAAACTGTCATCGGGGCTGTGCAGCTGAGACCAGGACACAATTAACATCAGCTGTTTAAGTGAGAAAGTTTACTCAGCTTTTGCCTTTTAGTAGCCTTGCCCTTTCTGTCTCTCTCATAAATATGTATCTAGAGAAGAGCATGCTTCTTCTTAAGCTGTTGTTTAGCAAATCCAGCTGTTTAAACAGAGGCAGTCACACACACCATCAAGCACTGTTAAAGTCCGTTTTCTGACAGCTAATCAATATCTCAATGAAACTCAGCAGTTAAGATTTGCAGTAACGGTTTCTCCTTAGACTAGTCTTTGCTTAAAAAAGGAGAAATTAGAGATGGAATTGGAGCCATCCCGAAAATGCGTAATATCCCTCATGCCTACACCATGGTTCCTGTTGTCAGCGTATGCTACCACCCCGATTAGTCAGTTCTTTTGAAAAAGCTGCCCTACAGCTTCACATCTGGCCCTATGTCCAGCTACTGGACATGTGTCCTGGTTCTCGGAACAGAAACACAGGCCACGCAACCCTGGAAGAAGAAAAAACAAACAAACAAACTTTTCAAATATCTCCTTTCTGTGTGAAGAAGCAACTTAAACTCCACACTTGTGAGATACAGGTAGTGCCCTGCCTCTAACAACTCGGTCCTTCAAACCATGAAATAGCACCAAGATAGCAGTTCTGAGACAAGACATCACGGCATGTCATGTATGATGTATATTTCAAGATGCTTTTAACATCAAACACCTGGGCCAGCAACTTCAGTTATTAAGTTTACAGACCTGGCTCTGACCTCACGACAACATGGGTACAAATGTTTTGCAGTGATGTAAAATAGCATTAAGTAAACTGTTTATGAGGACAGCCTAAGGAAACACTTTGCTGTGTTAAAGTTTCAGGTGAACTACAAACTAAAGGTAAACAATCCATTGTTACTTTATTGCAAAAAAACTTAAAAAAATTACAAAAGCAATTCTGTCAGATAACGATTATCTTCCGCACAGCTGATTTCGGCAAGAATCCCTAATGAGCTCATTCAGTACATTAACACTTAGACCCACAGGTACAGAATTAACTCTCAGGGGAATGGCAGTTAAATGCCAAACTTGTTTTTGTTTAACATTTTTCTGCCTTCTTTCCTTACATTTTGTTTGCATTAATTACAAATATTGCGTATGTCAGCTTTAAAAACATACTTGCAGTTACATTGCAAATATCAGTACTACCACCAAAAAGGACTCCCCACCCCACTCACCTTTTTTTCCCCAGTGTCTATTTTCAAGAAAGTCCACAGTGGATCAATAAATTTGCAACTTGTCCAAGAAAGCACCTGGAATACTTTCAAAGGGCAGACCATAAGAACTGGTGAGCCAACCACTAAAGCAAAGGGGGTTTTTTTCAGAACTGTCCTATAAATTTGACTGTAATGTTTTAAGCCAAGGCACAGTTCTACTGTTCAGCCTTAAACTATTAAGGAAATTGATCTGTAAGTACTTTGTACTCCATTACAAAAACAGTCACGTATTTTAAAAGAAATCATACAGTAATTGACAGTATCTTTAATTTTGGTTCAAACAGAAACAGAATTAAATGATGGCATATGTCAACTGTATAATTTGTCAATAATCTAAATATTTCAACAGTTAGTAAGTACTTAAGTTTCTGCAGTCTCAGTGCTCACTTGGAAACAATATCATTAAAATACTATATAAAGAAAGGCACACGGGCATCCACACACACAGAGAACATGAAGGAGAGAGATTACTCTGATCATCAAATTAAAGATTGACTGTTTCTTCAGTGGACTTGTCATTTGTTTGTTCTTCATTTGTTTAGTTTTTCTTCTACTACAAATTGTAAAAGGAATTCTAGCTCCTGGGGAAAAAAAGATACCTGGGATGAAACAGTGACTTCATATATTAAGTCTCCTCGTGACCAGTGTAATCCATATTTTGAACACTGAATTCACTTTAAGGAAATCCTCCTGAAGCACTTCTACTAAACCACCTAAAGCCACTTGTGGTGTCAGGCTGTGCTTGCAAGCACGTATTCCTTGATGAATAAGTGTCATTTATTCTCTAGAGCTACAACATTCCCACACATACAGACACATTCCTGCTACTGATCTGTTTGGTCAAGTTGTGTTTTGTGCTGGAGGGAACCATGGTCTATGTTTAACTTAAGAGCGAATAAAAATATTCTTCACTTTCAAACATGTTTGCCTTGCCTTGCAGCTGCTCCCTCAAAAAATATATTTAAAAATTATAAATTGAAAATAAAAATGCCCTTATTGCAACCATTCTTACTCTTCATGATAAGAGAATTCACTTGAGCAGCATGTCATATTTCAGACTAGCAGCACTACACAAATGGAAAGATACTGCTTTCGATTACACAATGTAATAATGCTAATTCAACAGACAAACTAAACACTTCCCCATGAAGAGACTGAGTCACTTTTGCTCAAATAAGCAGCAGTGAGGGAAAAAGCCAAGAACTTTGCCATAAATCATGGCTCTCCAGAATATGCCACCAGTGTAAAGAAAACTTTGAGAAATAATAGGTTAGATTAAATCCTTGACGGGAACACATTTCACACAAAAAACCCCTAGCTCACATAACCACAGTGCTTATTCCACTGTACCTTTACACTGCACGCTGATGATAAATGTCCTAACAGTTTTACTTTTCGTATTTTAATTAGAAATGCATTTTACAATCAAAGTTGCAGTGATCTTATCCAACCCCAATGCATATCACAGAGCAGCAGTATCCCATCCACCACCATCCAGCCACAGTGTAATTATTCCCTCCACCTAAGGAAAGAAAGAAAAGCCTAGCCAAAAAACCTCTAAAACACCTTTTTTTTTATTTTGCAACAGAGACTGGCATTGTGCAGCCTCTAAATGAGGTGCTACAAAGAACTCAGACTGCCAACTTTGTGTGTCTTCAAGGATGAGTATTTTCAAGGGAAAAATACGTGATAGAAGAACGACTTTGCTGCTTTGCACATGTTCACTTACTTTTAACTAAATTTCCAAACACACCCCACACATACTACACACCATTTCATTTGTTATTCACCATTTATTTCAAAGATGGAGCCTAAAGGAATCTACGTGAGCGATCACTGCTTCTCTGATGCTGCCCACGTTCCTCGATAGCCCCCGGGCAGTCAGGATGATGGTGTCCCCAGGTGTCCTCTGCTGGATCAGGTCCTGGCTACGTCCCTCTTTGCCTTTACGCTTCACTTGGAAGAGGCGGGTGGCAGCTTTCTCATACAGTCCTCACAAAAAGGGCAAAAAGCTCTCAAGAGACCTAGAGGAGGATTTTTCCCTCCCTCGGGTTTATGTCTCAGTTTTAGATACTGTGGTGGCAAGACGGGACAAAAGTATCATCAGTAGAGGAGCAAGAAACAGAAAATCGGGCAGAGATGGAGGCAGACACAGAGTGCTGTACTTACGGCCTCTCCACCAAGCAGCCCAAGTCTCTCAGTACTTCTAAAAACTACGTCAAGACAGTTGACTGACCGAATTCCTTTGTTCGTGGACCACGGGCGCTTCAGAGGGAAGGGCCTACCAATTGCTCACCGTTCCAGCGTTCATTTTGGCTCAGCCCAAAACAAAGTCACCCGGAATGGCAGTAGTACACGCTGTACCGCCAAGCGAGCCCTCGCACAGCTAGACCAGTCAGCAGGCACTGCGTGAAGCGCTTGTGACCAGCATTCGAGGGACGCCGGGGGGGAGGAAAGCCCCGAGGGCTCAGAGCCTGCCAGGCCACCTGCACGCCCCGGCCGGGCTGGCTCTGGAAAGCCACACACACAGCCAGGGCCCTCCCCGTGACAAACCCCTTCCTGTCCCGCACTCCCACCCCTCACATTTCGGGAGCGCAGACAGACAGTAAGGAACCCCAAAACCTGCCCGTTTGCCGCCATTACAACCTGTGGCCCCCACGCCTCAGCGCAGCCGCGCGCCAGCCGGCCAAGTCCCCACAGCCGCTCTGGGGAACAGGTTCAAAGGCAGTGAAGCCATTTCCTTCCCCTGCAAACAGCTGATTAATAAAGCATTTCAGGTGGGAAGACGGTTTGCTTCCGCGGCCAAGAGCAGTGACTGCTTCTAGCGCAATGACAGATGTCTCCTCCTGCTCTCCACACGTCCTGGCCTGCGTTACACGATAAGCAACAACCACACCGCAGGTACGGTACAGCTGAAGTATTTTAACACTGTTGTTTTAACACAGAAGCTTCTTTATCCTCACCGTACAGGCATCAGCGTTCCAGACCTCCACAGTGCTCTTCTCCGTGGTTCCTCCAGACGCAAAGCGGGGGCAAAGGAGCTCAGGAGGGATTTCTGCGCACACGGGTCGCCACGGGGCCACGCTGACGGCTCATGGCTCCGGTAGCCACTGCTGGGCAACAGCCTGCTCTACCCCTACAACTTTTTCAAGCCTTTCTGAGTAAAGCAGTAAAGCCTCATTAAGAAATAAAGATGCGGCTTGGCAGACGGTTTTACGTACTCTTGGCACAGCTTATTTCTGACGGAAGCAACGCTAACGGACGGCTTTAAAATCCAACAGGGTACCTTCGCTGTGCTGCTTTACACCAAGTGGTACGAAGTATCAAGAGACTAGAAATTAAAAACCAAATTTCTAGAACTGGAGGCACACCAAGGTCTGCGCCTCTTCAAGCAATACAGCACAGACTCCGTGAAAATGTTGAAGGGTTAGAACTGGAACAAGTAACACAGCAGGCAGCGTCTGGGGTCCCAGAACTACTCAAGGAGTGATTTCCCTGCTACAATTCAGGCTACTAATGTTCAAATTAAACAGAATTAAGATTTTCCTGTATATATAAATGTATTAGTGCTTTCTCGCACTGTAATTTGCATAGCCTCATTTTCGTTATTTATATAGGCGTAGCAGTTTATTTTTGGCTTGCTGAATCACACAGGGCTGTCTGGACTATGCACTCTTTGCTTTTCACACCTTTGAACAGCAGCGGGATTAAAGACAAACCCTTACCGTGCCAGCTATCAGCTTACATCAGCTCGAGATCCCACAACTCAAGTATGTAGCTAAAAGAAAAGCATTATTTCAACAGATGTTTTTGAGAAAATATAACTGTGATTGTAATAACTGATTTCAACACTGTACTCCAAACGTGTCCCCATCGGCTGCCCCTCCGAGGGACAGAGGGCTGCACAGTAAGGCTCACACCCCCCCAGCAGCCTGCGAACCACAGCGCACACACCACAGCCTCCAGAGACATCCTCTGAGCGACTAAAAGCAGCAAAGCATTAAGAAAACTGGAAATGAGAAGCTCATTGAGCAGAGTCTGTTATTTGACAACATCTTATTTATTTATTTTACACTAGTTATCAACAAAGTCAGCAGTTTTCCCATCAAAACGAGAACTTGCTGACCAAACTTGCTTCTCAAAAAGAGGAGCTTCCTTCTTCACACCAGAAGAAAATTAAGCTACACGTTAAAAATAACTTGATTACACTCTTGAGTAACCAAGCCAAGAGATGAAACTATTTTGGATTTCATCTGGTAATAATCTAGCGGGATGAAATACCTTTGTATGCCTAGAATAGAAACCAGAAGTACCGATTCTAAAACAGTATTAGAGCAAGAAACATGTTTTGGCATATCGTTGGACATACATGTGCTTGGACACCTCTCTCTCAGAAAATTTCCTAAATACCTTCTTTTCTTTTACATGCTGAAGATAAAATTTCTTTCTGTCTTCTAGCTCCTTGAAACTTAAGTGACTACAAAATGCCAGGCAAGCGAGCCTCTGAGGGACAGGAAGGGGCACCGAAGTCTCCAGCTCACTTCTGCATGAGTAGGAAACTTCATCAGCGGTTGCTGCAGTTTAGGGAATACGCGAATGACGCGATGCTTTTCCCAGCCTTGGAAAAACATGTTCATCAACACCTTGTCCCAGGGAAAGGGAAGGAAGGCGGGGGGGGGAGGCAGGAGGAGAAAGTCAGGGAGACTGACTTCCCATTAAGGAATCTTTTTCTTTTTCAAGGTCGGGGGGGAGGGGGGTTAATAATTTCTGTCTGACTCACTCCGGCGGGTGAAAGCGCTTTCAGCCAAGCGGCTCCTCTCGACAGCAACCTGGGGAGCCCTGTCCCGGCCGGCGCCGCACCCCCTCCCGCGCCGCCGAGCCCGCTCGGAGGCGGGGGATGGGGGAAAAAA
>VXBO01004183.1:50775-64555 GCA_013400135.1 Rhinoptilus africanus
TTCCTGGCGGATGTTACCGAGCCGGGAGGCACAAAGCCGCCGGTACCGCATCCCCGCCGCGCCCGAACACACCCCCCGCAGGCGGCCGGACGGGGGGGGACCGCGCCGCGGGGCTCCGCCATCCTCCCCCAAACCCTCCGCGCCGCTCCGCGCCTCACCTGCGGGGCCGGGCCCGGGGCTCGGCTGCTCCGCCGCCGCCGACAGAGCCAGGGCCAGCAGCAGCGGCAGGAGGNGCTGGCGATAGAGACCCCGGCCGGGAGACGTCCCCGGTGATGCTAGCCGCGAGGTGAGGTATACTCGCCTCCGCCTCCAAAAGTTTTGCCTGTGGCTTTCTTGGCCACCATTACGGCCCGATAAAGGTATTCCTGGAAATTTAATGTTCGTCTGGAGACTGTGAGAAACGGAAGCCCACGTGGGCCTCCATGGGCCAACAAAAACAATCTGACCCTTTCGCCTATGGGGGTGTCAGGAGCGCATAGCGCATCTGCTCTGCTTGTGAATATCGTACCCGTCAAACCCTCCATCATCTTAGCAGTCAGATTTCCATAAAGGAAAGTGTTCGTTTGCCTAATCTTAACAGACAAAACCATAACATTTTCATCATTAAAGAGATGCCCAACAAACCACTACATTACTGAAGGCAAGCGTGGTGATGATGAAGGAGGTGGACTGGCCCACCTCCACTCTTATTGCAATGCAAAGTATATTAAAAAAGCGTAAACAATAGCTTAAATGTTTAAAAGTCATGTCAAATTATAAAAGCAGATGGCAGTCTATTGGAATCAATGTGGATTTACACCTTGGAAATATTATTTGAGGACCAAAGGCACAATCCAAAACAAAAATTAGTGCTGAAAGCAGGATTCATATATTTGAGATAGACCTATATAATCGTCAAATAGACACCTCATTTTTTATCCTGAGGCTCTCTATGGGCCTAACAGATGTGCTTTTTTAGAGCCACACTGGAAAGAAAGAAGGGGGTAAGAAGGGAAAACTTGACCTTGGCTACTGCAACCGTAAGAAGTGCATGCATTTGTTTGGAACCCAGAGCAGAAATCAGAGCCCAGATGCTTTTATGGTTAGTTGGGAGGGCTCATTCTTTCTGGACCAGGCAGCATACACAGCAGGGAGGGAGGTAGAGGAAACCAAAGAAAAAGAGTGGGTCCTCAGTCCCAAGGAGCTCCTAGAAGAGAGGAGGGCCAGGAAAGCAGCAATTGGGAAATACTGGAAATGCATTCACACAGTGGTGAAGCTGCAGTTGCCAACTATAGGAGAAACAGGAAAAGACCCTCCAGTTCTTGGGCAATTACTCATGACCTACTTTCTCTTCCCACCTCTGTCAGGCATGCAGAGATTCACCAGAGAACAAATACCTTTTGAACACAGACAGTATGACCACATTTAGTACACACCCATGAACAGCCTCTGCTCACTCTCCCAAGAACCAGCACTAATGGTGCTGATCAACTCAGGTAGGTACATAGACTGCGTTAGCTGAAAGCGAGCAGTGCCATGACTGGGATGATACTGCAAGTAGAATCATAGAATCGTCTGTGTTGGAAGGGACCTTTAAGACCCTTGAATCCAACCATTAGTCTAACACCACCAAAACCACCACTAAACCATGTCCCTCAGCACCTTGTCTGCTCGTATATTAAATACCTCCGGGGCACTTCTATCTTCATTTATTTTTTAAAACAAGTTCATGAAATTTGGCCTATGAAAAAACCAGTTACTATTTCACAGCTATAGTTTTAAGGTAGAAAACAGGTAAACAAGCATTTCAAAAGAGGTCCTCAACAGATCAAACCTCACCTCAGATCCAGAACAGCTTAACAGTAACACTTGTACTTGGAGATACAAAGNAGGGAAAAAAGGGCGCCTGGGGAGCCGCCGCCGCGCCCGGGGTGCCGCTCCTCCTCCGCAGCGGGCAGGAGCGCCGGGCGCCGCCGCCCGCCCCCGGCTTTATACGGCGGTGGGAGGACCCGGGCAGCCGGGGCANAGATTTCCATAAAGGAAAGTGTTCGTTTGCCTAATCTTAACAGACAAAACCATAACATTTTCATCATTAAAGAGATGCCCAACAAACCACTACATTACTGAAGGCAAGCGTGGTGATGATGAAGGAGGTGGACTGGCCCACCTCCACTCTTATTGCAATGCAAAGTATATTAAAAAAGCGTAAACAATAGCTTAAATGTTTAAAAGTCATGTCAAATTATAAAAGCAGATGGCAGTCTATTGGAATCAATGTGGATTTACACCTTGGAAATATTATTTGAGGACCAAAGGCACAATCCAAAACAAAAATTAGTGCTGAAAGCAGGATTCATATATTTGAGATAGACCTATATAATCGTCAAATGGACACCTCATTTTTTATCCTGAGGCTCTCTATGGGCCTAACAGATGTGCTTTTTTAGAGCCACACTGGAAAGAAAGAAGGGGGTAAGAAGGGAAAACTTGACCTTGGCTACTGCAACCGTAAGAAGTGCATGCATTTGTTTGGAACCCAGAGCAGAAATCAGAGCCCAGATGCTTTTATGGTTAGTTGGGAGGGCTCATTCTTTCTGGACCAGGCAGCATACACAGCAGGGAGGGAGGTAGAGGAAACCAAAGAAAAAGAGTGGGTCCTCAGTCCCAAGGAGCTCCTAGAAGAGAGGAGGGCCAGGAAAGCAGCAATTGGGAAATACTGGAAATGCATTCACACAGTGGTGAAGCTGCAGTTGCCAACTATAGGAGAAACAGGAAAAGACCCTCCAGT
Organism: Rhinoptilus africanus; assembly: GCA_013400135.1. NCBI lineage: Eukaryota > Metazoa > Chordata > Aves > Charadriiformes > Glareolidae > Rhinoptilus > Rhinoptilus africanus. Next base: position 53,543 of record VXBO01004183.1, read on the forward strand.
TCTTGGGCAATTACTCATGACCTACTTTCTCTTCCCACCTCTGTCAGGCATGCAGAGATTCACCAGAGAACAAATACCTTTTGAACACAGACAGTATGACCACATTTAGTACACACCCATGAACAGCCTCTGCTCACTCTCCCAAGAACCAGCACTAATGGTGCTGATCAACTCAGGTAGGTACATAGACTGCGTTAGCTGAAAGCGAGCAGTGCCATGACTGGGATGATACTGCAAGTAGAATCATAGAATCGTCTGTGTTGGAAGGGACCTTTAAGACCCTTGAATCCAACCATTAGTCTAACACCACCAAAACCACCACTAAACCATGTCCCTCAGCACCTTGTCTGCTCGTCTATTAAATACCTCCGGGGCACTTCTATCTTCATTTATTTTTTAAAACAAGTTCATGAAATTTGGCCTATGAAAAAACCAGTTACTATTTCACAGCTATAGTTTTAAGGTAGAAAACAGGTAAACAAGCATTTCAAAAGAGGTCCTCAACAGATCAAACCTCACCTCAGATCCAGAACAGCTTAACAGTAACACTTGTACTTGGAGATACAAAGAAAGTGGAATTACAAAGCTGAAAAAATAAGAATTCATCAATAAGGAATTAGAGAGAAGAGGCATGTAGAACACACATAATACCATCAACCAGGAAAGAAATGTCAGATTTCTTCAATAAAGTCTGAGGGGAAAAAGACAGGACCATTTTGCATGATTTCAGAATACCATGGAGATGATGTCACGGCTCCCATGGACGGGAAGCAGACGAAGTTTCAGCCTTGAGAATCAAGAGTAAAATCAGTAACTGAGAGTCACGTACATACTCAGAGAAATCACATCCCAGCATCTCACCCCTCTCAGAAGCAGCTAGTTTCACCAGGGACTAATACACGGGTTCTGAAACAGCACTGGAGTGGAAACCAACCGGCATAAAGAGGAGGGAGGATTTGAGAGAAATCCTAAGAGGCATTTTGCTACCAAAAAGTACATGTAAACAGTAGCAGGGAAGAATGAAAATAATTAGTGAAAGAAAGCTGTAAATATGCAATAATGAAAGGAAAGGAAATAGCTGGCAAAGACAGATTTCTAATGTATGAGGAAAATGGGTTGAGAGAACAGTGATATGAACGCAGCTCGTACCTAGAAGTGCAAGCCCAGACTTTGACTAGAAACTTTTAACATTTTCTTGTAATTTTCCTTGGTCTCTTGAAAGCTAATTTCATTTTCGACTGTTCTTAGAAAATGCAAGCTTTGCCCCCAGAGAGAAAACAGAGCTGAAAGCTACGCAAAACACTGCTTTTAAAGTGACAGATGTGGCCAAGACATCTCCTATCCCCAGAGGCTTCACCCGGACACTGGCCGATGGAAGGGAAAATGCTTGTGAAACTTCGTAACTGAGCTCCGCCAGCTGTGCAGTGCCCAAGGGCTCTGTCTCGCCCTGCCTCCACAGACACTCAAGTTAGAAATGCTACTTTTGTCCAGAAATACCAACTTCAAGGCCTGGACTGGCAGCCGGTGGCTAGCAGAGTCTTCAGCTCTCCTGGTGCTGTTGGCAAACTGCTTCAGTACTGCGTTGCTGTTATTGTGTACTCAGTGCTTAAATCTCTGAATTGCTAACTAGGAACTTACACTCAAATCAAAATAATTTTAAATAATAACATAGACAGTGTGTAATACAATATGCCTGTATGCACATTACACTACAGAGGTTAACTTCAGAAACAAGTCCTACAAATGTCCTGAGAAACAGTCTCACATTCTTGCTGTTGTCACTGTTCGCTCCTTTGATTTTTGACTTTATCAAGCCTTTTTCATAAAGAATAAAACCTTCCTTTTCCTCTTCAACAAGGTAGTTTCTTTATGAGAAATGACTCAATTTGGTAAAGTAGACATGTAGGAGGGGAGAGAGTTCATTAGTCAGTTGTGGGGCTCCGAATATGGGAGCCCAAGGAGTTTTCTTTTCCTACAACTCCAGCAATAGTGAGCAAAACCAGAAAGGGACCAACCGCAAGCCATCCTCGTTTCACAAAGTTGCTATGAAAACTGATTTTCTGTCATCTCACAACCAGTTGCCAAACATAAATTTATTTTTTTTTTCAGACCCAATGCATTTTCAACAGATCAGCAATAGTATCTAGAATTCAGCTGGCAGATATTTGGGCAAAAATCTACAGAACCTCTGCAGGAGACAACAGCTTCCTGAATTGTTAGTAGCTGCCATTCCTTCAGAGCCTTTTCCTCAGATGTCTCGGCCATTCTTTTGCAGTCTCAGTAACTTCCAGTCTGTATCTGCCCATCCCTACCTCCTTTTCCCCCTCTCTTTCCTAATTGTCTGTAAGAAATCATGATGGGATTGGCAACTTCCATCTTCCCCAAACCACCAACAATTTTATATTTCAGAACGCATATAGCTGGTGCCACGTGGAGTGGAAACAGACAGCTCATTGCATCACTGGCCCCTCACTGCAGCCAGACGGAGCTAGGTCCTGCCGTAGGAATGCCTTCTAAACTACAGAAGCTTCTTATAAGAGACATTTTTACATCCTGTAACTACTCTTCATTTCACTGTCTTTAAGAAGAACATAGTCTGTTGTCCTGCTGTGCTTTGTCCATTCTTGAACTCACCTCACCTTGCATCTAGGCTTCAAAATCTCTTCTTTTATTCTGGAGCCCCACTAGAATACCTTTTCCACAGATGCTAAAACAGAGCAGAGTTGGTCACAGAAACATCTTTCTCTAACCTTGAAACACTGGAATTGTTCATTATACAGTAATAAAATTAAAAGAGAAGAAAAATAACAAGATTGGTTTGTGGAAAGCCATGAGACAGAAGGAACTGTCAACAATTCACCAGCAGCAGTATTCCAAGAATTAAAAAAAAAACAATCATCGTGCAAGAATCCCAAGTCCCTTGCTGCAATAAAGATCATAAAGAGATTTCTAACAGATAATGAATTTGACATACAGCAGTCAAAACTCTATTTTGTCTGGAAAAAGCCAGTCATTCTCCATGTACTTTCAATAGCAGCAGTCATTAGCCATTTGTTATGAAGAACAAATTAATTCCTCTCCCATTCTATTCTAGCTTGTCCTTTCAAATATTTTTCTATTTTAATAAAATTTGTCCTCTCTTTGTTTTACAGAGGTAATTCCATACCCTTGTGATTTCACTGCCTTGTTCAAGTGCATACAAACTATAGAATTAAACAGAAGGTTTTGGCTTCATGCGGTTTTATTACTGATCTAATTTATTATATCTAAGTAGTAACCCTGAGTTTAGCTTTAAGATTAGATTAGTAAAACACCTTTGAGCTAATAAGTCATACTTACTTATTTTTTACAGTTAAATGATTTACCTTGTGTAATTCCTAAAAAGAAAATACTGGGTTTGAATTATAATTTCAACACATATCAGGATTTTACATGAGTCAGGGGTAGCTGAAAATAGAACTTTGTTATTATAGAATAATCCTAATAGAAATTAACATTCCAAAGTAATAGAAAGCTTAAAAATCCCTCTTCTGCCATAGGAAAAATGCTCTTCAGATATATTTTGTGTAGATGCTTGTGGCTGTTTTAATTTGACCTCAAGCCAATGAAACACTGGAAATAAACTAGAATTTAAAAAAAAGAAGTACATCTATTTTTTGCAAAAATGCATCAATATGAATATAAAGGCTCATCTGGCAATAATATGGCATTAAAACATGCATCACATTAGTATGACTTAGTATGTGTATGTGAGCCTTTAATAAGGGCCCCTTAAGTACTTCAACTCTAATAAGAAATCTTCCATGGACGGTTTATTTCCAAGGAATCGGGCTAAATGTTACTGAAATTCTACTCCCGCTGTCTGAAAATAGTTTCACTTTGGTTGCCTCCCTTTAATTTATCCTCAACTTCAACGAGAGCATTTCTTTGAGTTGCCGCCCCAGTCTGGTTATTATGGGTGCAATCCAGCCCGTTGCCGAGACGCGCCGAGCGCTCCTCGGGGGTGCTGAGACCCCACTGATTTCAGTGGATGCTCAGCACCTTTTGCTATTGAGCGCTGAGTGAGTCCTTTGGGCTATAGTCATAGTTTCTTTCCCAAGCCACCCAATCAGAAATTACTTCGCTTCATTCACTCATTTATAATTATAGCTATAAACAGCCCATACGAGCAAAAGATTAATAGTGTTAGCAAGCATTTCCAGGGTATAATCGGCTGTCATCCCATAATTACTCAAAAGATTGAATGAGTGGCTTTGAAATTACAAGGAGAGTTACATTCCTTTACCAAGACTGAGCAGCAAGACATGAGTGCCCATGAAAATCTGTGCTAGGTTTTTGTCTGTGGTCCATCCTTTGGCATTTATGACATGACTACTCCAGCCTCATGGTCCTATCCTGCACTACAGAAGTCAGCGAGCATCATAAAAGAATAAATCCTGCTGACCTGGCCTTAAAACAGATGTTTTAGACCTGCGTCACTGCTTCTGGGGGACAAAAAGTTCTAATCCCCATTTTTGCTTTCATTGCATTCATTTTTATGTGATTGATACAGGCACAAAAAACTGAGAATTAAATCCTGCGGAGTGCATCTTGTAAACCCTGCTGATCAGAGTTGATCTTGTAAAGATTTCAGTCCCATCACCCAATAAACCATAAAATGCTTCCCAGAGCCTCAAATGAGAGGTGTTGAAATGGACAATTAATCATAATGACTAACTTAAAGTCTTGCTTTTGTTATAGTTTAGGGATGCAGAAAAGAATATAATGGAAAAGGAATTGGCATTCAAGAAAATTGGCTGAAAGCAAATAATTTTAAACATTTACTGTGGGATTAATAGAAACTAGTGGAAAAACGTGTTTATGAAGTTCTCTGAAGCTGGGAATCTATGTGAGTGTGTGTGTCTATGTCAACAAACCACCGCTATGTAAAAAATCTTGCTCTGAAGTAAGCCTGTGGTATTAAACAGACTGAAGCGTGTCACGTGTATGACCAATAGAGGAGGGGAGGTCAGGATGCGTTTTACAATAGTTACCCTAAAGCCTACTTTTTTGGTGATTTCAGAAGCCTAGTGGAGACTCCTAGGGTGGCAATTTGGGAAAACCGCTGAAGCAGAGAAGCGTGTCCCACAAGTATTCCCCTACGGGAAGACATCAGATTTCATATTCTCTCTTACTGGAATGATTTTGGTCGAAGTTTTTTTTCCTGCCCTGCTCCGGGAGTTTTATGACTGTTCTGCCCTCAATGATCTCATTCTCTCCAGCTGACTTGTATAAGGTAAATAGAAACTGCTGTCGGACACAACCTAATTTTGACAGGTAGGTCTTTTTAGTAATTTACTTTGATTTATAACAAAATTGCTATTAAATTAGTCTTATTTCCTACTTCCTGTATGAGCTAAATGTGGAATCCCAGATGGTCCCAGAACAACTTCTGGCAGCATTTCTGTAGTGTTGGATTTGAGGGAGAAAGAAAGGAGATGGGCTGGCCATTATTTTGCTACTGCTAAAGTCTCCTTGCACACAAGCCTTCCAACTTCCACTTTTCAGCAGACATTGTGTGAAAGAACGACTACAGAAAAGGTGAGAAGAAGCTGAAAACCACAGACCTTACTTAATGTAGTGCCCCTGTGGTTGGTCAAAATACCATACAGCTTTGCAATACCTAACTATTTTGCCTCTTGACAAGAAAACCTTTTATGAGGAAAAAGAGGTGTCAGCCAATAATAACAAGATCGGGAAAGTAAAAATACTATATTTATAATGAACAGTTAGATACAGTTACCAGGAAAGTTGAGGCTGTGAGCAGTGTCCCTGACACGAGCAAGAAAGCAAGAAAAATCTCATGATTAATCAGCAGGAGAATGTGCTTTCAAGCTTAGAAACATTTAGGACCTAAACACTACCTTTGAGGGGTTTTTTTCTTATCCTCTTCTCCATCTTGCATTGCATGTGCACATAGTTTTATCTGGCAAAAAGGAATACAAGAAGAGGTTACGTTCAGATCGCTACTAGAAAATTTTCTTTGCAGAGCAAGGTCACCACTGTTAACCTACACAAGTGTATTTAATCATTTAACTCAGTGACTGGTAGGGTAAGTGCAAGAGCGGAACAGACCCAGACCTTTAACACTAAAATAGCCAAGAGTTACTGCAGCAATGAAAAGTTTTAGGTTTCAGACTGTGCACTGTGAGAGTGAAACGCATTCAGTCTGGATGCTTCGTCTCAATTGTACTTCTTAGGCCAGTGAGCAAAAGCACTCATGCCTTTTTTTAAGGCTGGGAGCTTGACTGTTCTCAGCTTACACGGGAAGGGGCACAGAGGAGGCAAGCTTTGAATAGCAGCATAGTTTTGACAAATGTGATCCACTCTGCATTCAAGACGACTCGCCTATCTGCTGTTCAGGGAACGACTAGAATAAATTGAAAACTTCCAATAGATCCTCAAGAGGGCTCTTTTCAAAAGATTTGGAAGTTTAATTATTTTTTAGCACATCACTCAACAGAAGCCAGAAGGATGGCTGCTTTGAATCTTTGAAATCATTTCTCAGAGACTACAGTTTGTACTTCTTTAAGTTTGGATGCTGAGGAAGATGAAGTCTCTAGCTAAGATAATCCTGATGACTTGTCAAGGTTGGCAAAACCTGACATTGGCAGTACATTTTGCTCGTATAGTCTGGGCTTTAGGAGGGTGGTTTCAGAGGTGATCTGGCTGCTTCACTTCCAGATAATCCAAAGCCTGTACTGTTCAAGGCAACTTACAGATTGATTCTACATTAAGAAATTTGATGGAATGAAATTCCTTCCTGTGTAAAGAAAACTAAAGAAACTTACTTTATATATCGGAAGAAGGCAGCAACCTCCTCCAGAATGGGGAGGAACAACGTGATGAATAAATAGCAAGAGTCACAGGTAGCTGGGCAGTAGTCCAGCACATTGAATGGCTGTTCATAAAATCCCAAGCAAAATTAAGAAAGGGGCCAAAATTGCAGGTAGCTTGAGCATCACTGACAAGACTGGGTCACTGTCGTATTCTGCTCTTTCCTCTTCCTCACTCCATCAAGAGGATATGCATAGCATATAAAGCTGTAGCCAAAACTACTTTTATAGGGCTTAGAAGAGTAGAAATCATAATAGTCAACCTAATAGTGTCCTCAGATAAACTCTGCAGGAAGCCTCTATTCCAGGGCACCTAAAGGAGGAGGGAAACTTAGTAGGCACAGAGGACACATCCCCAGGATGCTCCTAGTAAATGGCCAGGTAAAAGCCATCCTGCTGTCATAGCAAAGAAAAGGAGTAGGCACAAGTCCTCTTTCCTTGTATCCCTGTACCAATGTAAGGATATTCTTGCCTTTGAGGTATTTGCACATTAACACCATTCTTTGATGTAGCCAGAAAGAAATAAGAAAAACCTTGTAGCCACTATATCTGACTCTGGCGGGCAGCTACCTAGCAAATCATCACGTCTGCAAAATTCTTACAGAAAAGTCTTATTGGCGTGGCTGTCTCATTGTGCTTACATTCTGCCTCCTAGAATTTGGAATTCTCCTGAAATAAGGCCTGCAGAACTCACTGTGGCTCAGCTGTGACGCTCCCTGCATGTAGGGGAGAATATGGATATTCTTGCATTGGGGTTCTCAGAGTGAGACTTGTACATCTGATTCAGGAAAGAAAAATAATCAGTAATACTACTCTTGTTACTCCACTTGGAAAGGCTTTGTAAACATTTGTGTTGACCTACTAAGTTGTTTCTTACCAGATAGATTCCATACAAATTATAAACAAAAAATATCCTTTACACCAGTCATTTTCATATTATTTACCTTCCATGTATCCTTGTTTTCAAGATGATGCTTCTCTTTTTCTGCCAAAATATGCTCATCCAGTGTAGCTAGAGCTGCATTAGTACCGTATTAGCCTGGTCTCAGTATGAAAGCTCTGCAGGTCCATACGTCTTTCAGTCTCCGTGTTTCATGACAGGGACGTGTGACTATCTTTAGCTCAGTCCCCTTCTTTTGTGTATAATCTTTTGTCCTGCCAGCTCTGCGTGGAGATGACTCAACCATCTCCAAGTCCACCAGTCTGCTCCGGTGTGGAACAGCACTCAGAAACGTCATCACGCCGTTCCAGCCTTTGGGTAACTGCACTCGGCCGTGAGTTCAGCGGTTTCAGTCATGTGGCCTTCACCTTTTTTTTCAAGATCCTTTTGAAGTTGTTGGTCCATGAGATGCAAGAGTCAGATCCCAATACTGTGGATCACTTAATCCTCTCACTTGGCCTGTATTTTTACACTAGCCAGTTGGATTGTTTGTACCTAAGCTCAACACAGGTCAAGGGAGTCGTTGGATCAGCCCCTGGAGGTTGGTGCCATCTGAAAGATTTCAAGCTGCCAGATAATGCCACAGACATGGTTTCCAGTTCTCAAAATACTGTCCATGAAAGTAATTTTGAAATTGTATTGCGTACAAGAAACTAGGAACTACTACAAATGTTACTAGTTTCTCTGAAGGGGAGAGAAGTAAAAGAGAGCAAAAAGAAGTAAAAGAGAGTAAAAGAGTTTGAGTTTGTGGCCAGCCCAGGCCAAACCATGACACCAAGGCAAGGCAATTTATTTTTTCAACCTTGCCTTCCTAAAAAGCACTTCACTTTGGAAGTTCTTCAAGATAAAAAGGAACATTAAGTAATCCTACTAGACTATTATTATTAATTTGGTTTTATTATTGCTACCAGTTTGGTAAATTTGGTATTGTTTGACTCCAGAGGAGCATCAGACACATTGTGCACAGCACTGTAGTGACAGTCTACAAAAGCCTACTGAGCACCACCTGGGCCAACAGGGGACTAGCAATCTGAATGATGATGTTGAGACTTTTATTAAATATTTATTGAGCCATCAGGAGTCCTCAAATCACTATATAAAGCTGTTGTGAGGTATTAGTATTGCCACAGGCTATTCATGTTACTCAGTTTTAAGGTTCATCCCTCTGGAGGTAATAGTGATAACCTCCACAGATTTCCAATCCAAAGAATAGAAGTCACTTGCTCCCAAAACAAAACATAATCTTTAAATTGGACCATGCTTGAAGCAGCCACCAAAGTCAGAGAGGGTACTATGAAGCAATTTCCAAAGGAAAACAAAGGCAGACAATATAAAGGCAGAAAATATTTCCCTCTAAATCACAGAAATTCAAGAAAACTCATACACTACTAAAGCCAGACTTCTGCAAAATCTCAGTTGCAGCCTCTAGATCTTCTTGGTACCTCACGTGTCTTTTTCCAAATCAGTGTCAGAGAGGATGAAGATTACTGTGGTTTTAGTAAAAGCAGGCCATTTAATCCTGCTCTTCATGTCTCTCAGCTGCTGTTCTTGAGCAGCCCAGCTTGCTGTATATAAACATGTATTTGTTCTGTTGAATTATTACAAATAATTCTATAGTTCTCAAACATAATTCTAGAGGTTTATTCCCCTCTTACTCTAGGACTACAATTGAGACGGCTGATGGTGCAGCTGAATATAAGTTTCCATAAACAAACGCTATGCGTTTGAACTCAACTGCACGTAGGCCATCCACACACTTTTTCCACTCTGGCTTTTTCTCCCTGCAGCCAATTGGGAAAGATGTTTTGGCCCTAACTCCCCTGTAGCTTACTCCACATCAGACCAACAACTGAAGTGAGGAAAAAGCTACTGGTTAAATGTCCACGGTTTTCAGCTGGTATGCCAAGAGCCTCAAATGAGTTGCACCCTCCCTCTCTTTTGAAAAGTCAGCGCTCCCAGGCTGACCTTCAAAGCCGAGCTCTGTTTGTGGGAGTGTGTGCTCTTCACCTCTCAAAGACAGGGAAATTACTGCAGCACTTGAAGTTTTACTGGCTGTGTTTGCTTTTCATATAGCGCAATCAGGGGATATTAGGCAGGGATTTGCTTTACAATCACCGTTTATATCATTTACTCTTTTTCTTTTCATCCCAGAGAAAGTTTTTTCTCATGGAATTTCTCTTTAGTGAGTCACAGAAGTCAACTGTTGCCCAGGCACTTACAGGAAAGATGGATTTACATTTTATGTGCATTTTTAGGAGCACTCTTCTGTCACACCATACATCTCAATGACTAAATTAGGTCATTCCTTTGCTTTTTCCCCTTTGCATTGTAGAGGAAAGCAGACGTGATTTATCAGTCTGTCATTATGGAGGAGGCTTAATTCTGAGTTTGTCCATCCACTTCTAACTCCACACAAACCCCAGTCTGTGATTCCCATCATTTTGGGGCTTCATAACTGGAGAGCATGACCGGGCAGAGAAAGGCTTTAATGCTTTTGTGATTAAACACTTTAAAAACACCTAATTTAGTTGATGGATGTATGACAGCATGGAAGCAACATCTCTCTGTGACGTGGTCTCACCATAACCCATTGAAAAATATTTGGCAGTAAGTGAAGATTCAGAAAACAGGTACTAGCAAATATGCTTTGTTTCTCCACGTCTGCTTGCCTGAGATGGCTGTTCGTGACAAGTCACTGTGGGACAGCACATGTCACTGACGACAGGACCTACAGCCACTCTGAACAGCACCTTGGTCCTCCCCAGCTGCACCGAGACTGTGCCCTCTAACAGTGCTATAGGGAGCCCTGTGCCTTTTTCAGTGGCGATAAACGAAGTCAATACTGCTTTTAAGGAAATGATTCCTCTGAGTGCTTTTCAGACTTCTACAGATTTCAAATGTATGGACTAAATTCTTAATCTTGCACTAAAAACTCATTCAGGAGTTGCATACTACAGGGCAGTCAGTCTGACCTCGGTGCCTGGGAAGGTCATGGAACAGACCATCCTCGGTGCCATGACACGGCACATGCAGAACAGGGTGATCAGGCACAGTCAGCGGGGGTTCATGAAAGGCAGGTCATGCCCGTCAAACCTCATCTCCTTCTATGATACGGTGACCCACTTAGTGGATGAGGGAAAAGCTGTGGATGTCATCTACCTGGATTTTTGCAAAGCTTTTGACACCGTTTCCCACAGC